>OX411306.1:69400986-70000986 GCA_948150685.1 Rhaphigaster nebulosa | reverse complement strand
TAGACGTCTGAAAAGATAACAAACTTATTTATAACTATTGTTTTGGAAATTTTAAATAATGTATTTGTTATATCAATAATGATTCTAAGTACAGAAAATATTGATCTTGTATATTATAGACAATTAATACTTACAATCTATTTGACATATTTTGTTTTGTAAATAAATTATTATTATTATTTTTTTTTTGAAAAAATACATGTTGTAATTATTCATAGAAGCCATTAACGTGCAGTTCATGGTTCAAAATCACGTTTACTTGTTTGAAGAACCCTGAATCATATATTCACTGCAAATCCTTCTTGACCGAAGCAGTATACTTGTGTAACTGTTATATTTATTAATATTGTTTTTTTGTGTTTTTTATTATAATTATGCCTCTCTTTTCGGATTCCGTCATTAGAGATCTATATTTATTATTATTTCTTATAAATATGTATTTATATGGAAATAATTATCGAAAGCTTAATGAATATTGCTACAATGATTACAATCATTGGTTTCGTAGAAGTTTTTCCTATTTCCTTCAGGCTTTTTACTATTATTTGTGTGTGTTTTTGCCGTGTGTGTGTGTCAATTGAGGGATGTCGCGACGCCGAGTGTCGTTTTGAGACACTGCAATCTTCCGAAACTAGTAACCAAATTCAGAATCACTTTTTGAGCCATCGATTTATAGTTTAATAGGCGTACAAGGAAGTAATGGGGTGTCCACATCAAATATTTTATCTTCGTCTTCCTTTTTCCTGTTATTATTTAAACATACATCTACATAATTCATAGTATTTTCATCTTCATTCGATTACAGTAATTTTTTTTTTCCATCTTTAGTTTATATTAATCTATCCAACTACCTTCTTATTTTTCCAAAATTTTCTTTTCCAATTATTAATCAACCCTTTCTAGTACACAACTTCTAAATAATTGGAAAAATTATGGATTTAATCGAAAATCAAATTTTCGACGCACGCATATACCGAATAAAAGTGCTGGGGAAAAAATATATATACACATATACAAATACAATTAAAAAAAAACTAATAAAAATCCAAAATGATAAATAAATCAATCTAATTACCATGCTGGTGATGGTGGATAATCCTCAGAGAATCCAGAATAATATTCTCGGCCAACACCGCAATATCCCCAACATTAGCCCCTAGGTCTTCGAAAAAGCTCCTTTCCTGTTTGGTATTGTTCCGCGAGACCCAAAACAGAGTCATCTCACGTTGAACTCTCTCTCTCCGAAGATCTCGCGGAATTTATGTTTCAGAAAAGGGATACGTTTCTGATATATGCCTTCTTTTTTTTCTCCTTCCACTTCACCTGCCTGATCAGGATCGTTTCCCTCAAATCATACGGCCGGATGGATCCAGGACCAATGCCGTCCTTCAGTTCATCACCTCCGTTCTCATGGTATAGCATCGTTGATTGCAGCTCTCCTTTATTCATCACTATTTCCAAATCTTATTTGTGAATTTATAGCCAGATCAATCTCCGCGATCATCCTTTGAGTGCAATGCTCTCTGCAGCACCCTGGTCGTCCGAGAACCCTGTTTTCGTCCACTTTGGTGTACTCCTCGCATCACATTGATCTGGCCAGTAGAGTGGGCTCCTACAATGATCTTAATTTTGTTCGTGCCCAGAAGAGCAGCAATCACGTTTTTCAGGTGCGTTGACTCTCCTCTTGCCTCGAGTGAGCTAACAGTGTGCTCGTGTCCAACGTGGTCAAAAGCTCCACCCACGTCAAGATAACCACCGCAACATTTTTCTTTTGTTTGGCATAATTCATGATTGCGTCGATGATTCTCGCGCTGACGTGTGTTCCCGGTTGGCCTTTGATGAAGCCTCTTTGATTTTTGCTGAAGGTTATCTGTTTTCTTAATCATGGTCCAGAACCTTCTCTAGGATTCGGCGCACTTTGGGATATATGGTGATAAGTCGCCAGGAAGAAATGTTTTTTGTTTCTCCTTTACCCCTATAAACCAGGATTGTGAGCCCCTACCGACGAGGTTCTGGCACATAAGCCACCTTCAGCATAATCTCTGCAATCACTTTAATGACGTGAGACACATCAAAGTATTTGATTGTGTGGATTAGTACTCTGTCCGGCCACGGCGGTTTGTCCTATAATGTTGACTTGATCGCTTTTTTCACTGGTGTGACATCTATCGACATTAGATTTGGCAACGTGGCGCATTTTTTGTAATCAGCTCCTAAAATGAGTCTCGATATCGTCTACCTTTAGAGGGCATTGCATAGGAGCGTCGGCATTCATAATATTTTGCATTACTTTCTTTAATCTATTATAATAGTTATATTGAGCGACCTCGTATTGGTACTGCTCTTGCCGACGGCTTCTGTCTGCCTTCATAGCTCGCTGCGGAATCGACACTTTACCTGCACCCTTGTTAGCCCTATCGGTTTTATTATTTTTGCTTATTCTGTAGAATTTAATGACAGGGTGCTGTGGGTCAGGTTATTCGGTATTTATATTTTTAAGGAAATTTAAAAACTCTCCCACCGCTTTATTGAAGTTCGCAGTTGTAAAATTATTATCATTTAGCAAATTCTGGAAGGCAGTCGACCAACTTGAAATTTCTTCTTTAGCGCTATTAGCCTCATCCTCTCCATTCTTGTTTTTCCTTTCGTTATTTATTAAGTCTCTTATTTTGTTGGTGTTTCTCCCTTTTTTAGTGTTTCTCCCGTGTTCCTCCCTGGGATGTTTCTTTACTATATGGGTTGCGAGACCTCTATCGTCTTTAAATGCTAGTCCACAGATGGGACAAACTTTATCCTTGGTTCGTGAGGAAGGATCTTGTTTTTTTTCCTTTAATTCTTCGTCAGTCACCTTAGTTGTCTGTGGGAACTTGGACAAACGTGGAAATATGTCGTCAATGGAGACTGTTTTGCCCAATACTTCGTCTTCATACTCTTTTCACTATCCTCTTTCCTGCGGCAGCCACAGACATCACTGTAGCCTCTACTGCGCTTCTTGGACCAGGTCTCCAGATCTCAGAACCCATACTGTCTGACCTATTTCCATCCCTCTGGAACTATGTCGGTTTAGGTCCATACCTTCCTGTTCTAACAATGACAAACGAGTACTACTCCACCTGCATGGCATAGTAATAAGTATTTGAAACATTTAAAAATTCAAAACAAACACTAATCAGATAAAAAATATATATGTATATATAGTACATTTGAAGAATATTAAGTATGCAAAGACTAGAAGAAAAAATAAATAAGTTAAAAATACGTTGCTGAAGAAAAGTGAATATGTTAAAACTATATTTATGGGTTTAAAAAAAAAAAAATATGTATATATATATATATATATATATATATATATATATATATATATATATATATATATATATATGTATAAGTTAAGAGCCAGACCTAGCTAATAATAGAACTTAATCCTACTAGGAATATAAACAACTCCCTAAGAGTATATATGTAGGATTACTTGGTGAATAAAGTCAGTTATTAACCAGCTCTTGTTGCGTTATTATTTTCTTAAACCTCTCTTTTTTTTAAAATTCTCTAACCCGGACTCGTTAAGTGGTGACGAAACCCGGAAGCGGTGCGGAGTTTTCGTAGCGGAAGATTTTTTTTGGTTACTGGTCAATCATGAACGGAGCAATGCAGGAGGGCGGACTTCAGACCGGACAACAAGGAATTCTTCGAGCGCCCACGCTGACGTTACCTAATGACATTCCGCCTCAACCGACACCACGCTGGCGCAGGCACACGCAAATCTTGCCGCGGCAGAAGCTAATGCCATAGAGCGGCTAAAATTGAAGAGAGTAAATGCCCAGGACATTAGATACACGATAGGCGAGTTAGACAAGTTCAGTGGAGAAGTGGGAGAATTGAATTACTTCCTGAAAGGAGGTGACCGGATAATATCCCTAATTGACACAATGGCCGCGGAAGATTTGATTGAGGTTAGAGGAGTTGCGGCCTTGAGAGCGGCTTTGGTGTGTCGAGTGAAAAGGAATGTGCTGAACCTGATTCAGGCAGATGAGGACACGTCGTGGGACACGGTAAAGACTCGGCTTAAGAAGGCGTTTGGAGGGGGTCGGTGGGCCCCGGAAGAGGACATGCTGCAAATGTTTAGAGAAATGCGGAAGCCTCACCAGAGCAGCGGCCAATATGCGGGCATACTATTGGCACGATTTAATAAAATCACTGAGAAGCTGAGGGAGACCATGAGTGCGGAGCAGGCGGAGGCAAGGATGGCATTCTTGGCCACAATCCTGAAGGTGCAATTGGCTCGCGATACAGGAAGGAAAGACGGCCTGCCCCAAGACATGGTGGATGCTAGCGCCAGGGACGAGGAGTCGAAGCACATCGGAGAAGTAGAGGTAGGCTGGACCAGAGTCCCATTCCGGAGGCCGGAGATGAGTAGAAATCGGCCGCGGTTTGAAACTAGTAGGAAGAGAGAGGCAGAGAGCTACCGGCGGGAAAGACCTACGAACCGGGACAGGAGACCGGTAATGGAGAAGAAACATGGTAGGAAGGACGAGAGGAGGTGCCATGAATGTGGTAAACCAGGACATCTGGTGGCACAATGCCCCCGGACCAAATGTTTCGAATGTGGTACGGAAGGGCACATAGCCCGGCAGTGTCCGTACATTTATCGTAGGAAAGAAGTGTCTCATGGTGAGCCCATGGAAGTCCACGCGCAGGAGGTGCGAGGAAGAGACAGAATTTCCAGACGAGCGGGAGCGTCCTTAGAATCGACGGGACTATCATCGGAAACGGAGGAGGAGCCAGGTAGCAGCAGCGGCGAGGACAGTCGGAGCGGTCGGGAGTGGCAACGACGTCGGGCGACACAGGCACGAGGACAGCGGCTGGCGATGGCAGGGAGGAAGACTCAGGCTTCGGCATGAGGAGGGTATCTGCAGAGAGGCGACCGAGCTTTCACGTGCAACACCATCGAAGGTAAGCTCAAATGATGGTTGCCTATAATTGAGATTCAGAGTGCGGTGAAGTGCTTAGTGGACACGGGGAGCTCGAACACCCTGTTGTCAAGAGCTGCTGTAGAGAACTTATGCGGAAAAGGGAAGGCGCTTCAGGTTCAAAAATGCGGCTGTAAGTTGCTTATGTTGGGTGGGCCATGTAGTGTGATAGGCGAGATAAAGATAGGGTTGCGTCAATGGGGAAAAGGACAGGGCAGTTAAGAAGAAACCAGCGCCGGGGGAAACTACGGAAAAATATCGCGTAGTGGTAGATTTTCGCCAATTAAATAGTAATACCGTTGATGAGGCGTACCCCATCCCGCGATTTGATGATATAATAGACAGACTGAGTGGGGCCACGGTGTTCAGCACATTAGATTTAAAAGCAGGATATCATCAAATCAAACTTCACCCGCGAGATCAAGCTAAGACCGCGTTTACGTTCAAGCGGGGACATTTTGAATTTACGCGGATGCCCTTCGGACTGAAGAATGCTCCCCTCACATTCCAGCGCTTAATGGACGAATTCCTCAGGGGCATCGACGAGGGGATCTGTCAAATTTATATGGATGATCTGCTTGTTTTCAGTAAGTCCGAGGACGAGCATGTTCACCATTTGCGACAGGTGTTCGCGAGGGTTCGCGAATTCGGATTACGGCTATCTCCAGACAAGTCGGTTTTGGGAAAGGGCAAAATAAATTTTTTAGGCCATACTATATCGAAGGAAGGGGTTCGTCCGGATGCTGCCAAAGTCGAGGCAATTACTAAGATGGCCATTCCCCGCGATATCAAAGGAATCCGCCGGCTTCTGGGAGCTCTTAATTACTATAGGCGGTTTGTCCCGAATATGGCGCAATACTTGGTGCCCATTAATAGTTTGTTAAAAAAGGGGGCGCGTCTGATAGTTACGCCCAATATGGAAGATAACATTCGGAGATGTATGGCGCGGTTGAAGGAGGAGCCGGTCCTCGTATTTCCAGATTTCACCAAGCAGTTCACGGTGACTACCGATGCCAGCGAATACGCTTTAGGTGCGGTGTTGTCTCAGGAGAGCGGGGGTGGGGATCGTCCCGTCGCATACGCAAGTAGAAGATTGACCGACGCCGAAGCGCGATACAGTGCGTTGGAACGCGAACTCCTTGGGGTCGTATGGGCGATCGATCATTTTCGGCCATACTTATTTGGGAACCGTTTTCGGGTTCAGACGGACCACCGTCCCTTGCAGTGGGTGGGGAAACTAAAGGAATCGTCCGCACGTGTATCACGATGGAAAGAGCTCCTAAGTCAATATTCCATGGATATTGTTTACAAACCCGGCAAAGAGAACGTAGTCGCGGACTGGCTGTCGAGAGCAATCACGGTCAATGCCATCGAGGATGCTACCGCAGGGCCATCCCGCGACATTCGGCAATTTCTGCAGGACTGGTCGCCGAATGGTGAAGGGACGCCGGCTGCTACGGGAGCAGAACAGGAAGGGGTATCGTCGGGTACAGAGAGTTCGTCGGGGGAGAGACCGGCGGAGATGGAGAAGATCGACGAGATCGTCAATGATAAACGGAGACAAATTATTTGGAAAACCGAAACCGCGGGCCTACTATCTATCGAATATCTCCGTTATGGTCGGTCGCGTATCAATATCATTTCATCGCCACCGGGAGTTCGCGTCGACAGAGTTTGCCAGGCGTTGAAGGATGCTTCTGTCCCTGGGCGCACGCATCATTTATATGTGGGCAATGCGACGATTTGGGAAAAGGTGAAGCAAGTATGGAAAACGGAGCAAATCCTGGATCGAGTTTTTGTTCGCTGTAGAAGACTGGTGGAAACAGTTAGGGAAACGGACCGCCAAGTCGAATTGACCACTGCATACCATCAAGCCAAAACCAATCATCGGGGAGTCAGTGAGACCCTACAGGCCCTGAAAAGGAAATATTTTTGGGTATGCATGAAACAGACGATACAGAATGTTATTGGGTCTTGCGAGGTCTGCATGTCTACTAAGTATGACCGTCATCCACCCCGGGCAGTACAGGAAGAGACACCTACAGGAGATAAGCCGCTGCGCGAATTGCAGGTGGACACGTTTACATGGAGAGGGTTTCAGTGGATGACGATCATTGATGTGTTCAGTAAAATCGCCATGGCACATCCTATTCAGGCGAAAGCGATTTTGGAGGCCCTGCACACATGGTTTATGGTTTACGGGGTACCGGACCGGATCATATCCGATAAAGGCAGGGAATTTGATAATACGGCGGTGATCGATGAAATGAAAGCCCTCGAGGTCACGTGGCATTTTAACACGCCGGATTATCCGAAGAGGGATTGCACAGCACTCTCAGCGATCACCTCAGGGTATACCAGGTTGATAAGGGGTTGGCGCCGGACATAGCAATGCGTAAGGCGCTAGTGGCGTACAACCACTTTATCGATTCAGCAACTGGGTTTTCACCGTTCGAGGTCTTATTTGGGTTGCGCGGACCTGGAAGGGACTATGCGGGGACGGCGGGGGACTCGCCAGAGAAACGCGGCATCATTACGAACCAGGTACAAGTCCGAGGGTTATGGCGAAAAGTGCGTGAGCGAATTGTTAAAGAGAAAAGAACCAGGGTAGCGCGGGAAAATGTGAAGGTTAGGGACCGTCTGGGGGACATCAAAATAGGGTCGATCGTATATCGCCGCATTGGGTCTAATAGGAGAAAGGAGACACGGCGTTACGAGGGTCCATTCCGCGTAGTCGTTATTCGGGAGCATGTCGTGACCATTGAAACCGTGGGAGAACCCAAAAAGAGACGAACCGTTCATATAGAACAACTTAAATTTCCCTTAGGCGATGCATTGGGATCTGGAGCGTCTTCGCCTATACGGGCGGGAGACAACTAAGTGTAGTTGTTTTTTTTTTTAGTATTGTATTCAATGAATTCAATGAATTGTGTTTTTGTATTTTGGCGGTACATAGATTGAAGTGTATATTTTTTTTTTCTTTTCTCTCTTTTTTTAGGCTGTTTTCTTTTCCTTTGTAGTCACATAGTGTATTGTGTCTATGTATTAGGACTGTACATATTTCAAAGTTGTATTTTTGTTTTTATATATATTATTATTTTTTTTTTTGTTTGTTGTTGTACGATGTATTTCTTAACTTGTACTTAGGGAGTATCGTTCAGGAGCAATTCGTATTGTACAGGAGCAAGTTCTATGGCTTAACTAGTTTGGCAATTTCTTTTTTTTGAGTTTCCGGATGTATCCGAAACTGGGAAGGGGGAGTTAAGAGCCAGACCTAGCTAATAATAAAACTTAATCCTACTAGGAATATAAACAACTCCCTAAGAGTATATAAATAGGATTACTTGGTGAATAAAGTCAGTGAATAAACCAGCTCTTGTTGCGTTATTATTTTCTTAAACCTTTCTTTTTTTTTAAATTCTCTAACCCGGACTCGTTAAGTTATATATATATATATATATATATATATATATATATATATATATATATATATATATATGGGCTAAAATCTATAGGTAAGTTAAAAAATATATACACGGTTTAAAAAAAATGTACCAAGGCTATTTATTATATATAAATAGGTTAAAAGAAAATATATGAATAAGTTAAAAATATATAGATAAATTATAAAATATATAAATATGGTAAAATATAAATAAATCGTTTAACAACACTATAATAATCATATAAAAATATATATGTGTGCGCCAATCCAAAAATACACATAGATATAATCATTTTTCAGTACTGAAAAAAAAGATGCCTTCATTATTTAGAGAAAAAAAGTATATATTCTTTTAAAGAAGATAAAATTGAAATTACATAAGAAAAAAAAAAAGTGGGAAAAGTTTCAATCAATTTGATTTGAAAGATTATCTCAGCAACATAAAAATATAAATATATTGGTGATTCCCATTTTACGGGTAAGTCTTAGTGCATTAAAATTTTTACTCAATCAGTAGTCTATCTAACCTGAATTTCTTTTCCACTGCTATAAGGAGAAGAAACATTTCTTCATAATAAAATATTAAAAATGAAAATTGAAAAATAATTAAAGAATAATTAATTTTATAATTGAATTGCCTCATGCTCAAAGGGGTTTTGTCTTACTATTTTGTCTATTGACAAAACCTCTTTTAGCATGAAGTGATTCAATTACTTTAGCTAAATTGTCATTACCACGCACTATCCCACTCTCTGTTTTCTAGTAAACGTATATTTTTTTCTTTCGTAGCCTATGTTAAATGGTAAAAGAAATTTATTTCTGCTCATAAAGGATAACTTAAGCATTCTGAATCTTATTTATTTTTTTTTTTGAGCAGTGAAGTAGGTTTATGTAAGATTTTTCCCTTTTTTTTTTCTTCGTATATTTTTTGTTGAGTAAAATGACCTTTGTGGATTTGTATGCTTATGTAATGTAATGTTTTGTATGCTTTTTTTTCGTGCAATTCAAGACAATTTTTATTTTTTACAGCCAACGAGATCAATTGCATAATTGATCATGATAATCGGCATAATTGTTTTTTTGTTATGATTTGGTTTAATATAACTTTAAGTTATAACAAATTTTGTCAATAGCAAGTAGACAGGTTAACCTCAACAAGCAATAAACGAATGAACGTAATGATCTATGAAATGAGAGATTCATTAAAAGAGCGATAAAGTCACGTAGAAAAAGCAACGAGAAAAAAGAAGGGGGGATTTGCCTGAAATTGACTCATCGTTTCGGGAATCTCCTGTCTCAAGACTCAAGTTAGTGCACCGACGATCGTTCTGTTCTGCTCTGCGCTCCCGGTGTGGACGCACCTTAACAGAATGTGGATTTTTGTTTAGGCTGTTGCGATTATAAAAAAGCTATTATCACCTCCCTCAGCTGGTGCTTGTCCCTAATACTTGATGGACCGCAGAATTAAGGCAAATTAAATATTTTCAGCTTAAAAAAAAAAACAATGTAATCCCTAACCATATTTTTAATCAGAAAACTGACATGATCAGAAAGCTTATTAAGTGAAGCCAAAGTTCCAAGACTTGAGAATCATTTTTCTCGGTATTTAACCTTCAATTTAGGTTTGTTACTACGATCTTAAACTTTAAAAAAGAATTCTAGCCAATATGTTTTCACTACTTTCAAATTACTGAGGTTATGGTATAGAAAGTGGATTAATCTAGGTAGCATTGACAGAAACAGTACTAGAAAAAGGTAAGAAAAATAGAAGAGAGGAGGTACTGAATTTTTAAATCTTTGAAGGAGTCACTGAGAAGTAAATTTACATAATTTTTTTTCATTTTGTGTATTTGTTTTTAGATATCACTAAATTACCATGTTTTATATATTATATTATATGATTATATATACACGCATTTATGTGTTAGTTATATTGTGAATAATATCTCTTCCTATATTAATTTTCCTTTATTGATTTTTACATCATTTTTTGACGTTTTGGGGTGTTTTTCCCACAATCCAGATACTCAAATTCACCTTCATAATTAATTCCTGATACAAACATTTATAGGGTTAAGGCTTTATTATTATGATTATCATGTTTAATAAATAATTGACTGAACCAAAATCCTTTTTGTCTTTTGAAAAAGAAGAAAATATTTATATGAATCTAGACCTATGCATATTATTAACTAGGACAAATGAGTCCAACATACAACAAACTTTATTATAAGACTGGATTATATTTTTAGAATAAATTAAAGTAAATATTTACATAATATAACTTAATACAATAAACACACACACACACGTACATACATTTATATATATATATATATATATATATATATATATATATATATATATGATGAATGGATTTATATTTTTAGAATAAATTAAAATAAATATTTACATAATATAACTTAATATAATAAACAAACACACACACACACACACACACACACACACACACACACACACACACACACACACACACACACACATATATATATATATATATATATATATATATATATATATATATATATATATATATATATATATATAAATGTATGTACGTGTGTGTGTGTGTTTATTGTATTAAGTTATATTATGTAAATATTTACTTTAATTTATTCTAAAAATATAATCCAGTCATCATAGTGACAAGTGGTTATAGAGTTTACCTTCTCCTTAGTATGAGTCTATGACTGCAGTCCAACAGAGAATATATTAAAGTAATTGTGTAATGTTTATTACAAAATCATTAACGATATTCATTATTTTAGCAGAAGGAAGAAAGAATCATTTGCGCTTCTTACAAAATAAAGAAAGATTTAAAATGAAAGATACTTATTCATTCATGAAATAGGAAAAAAAAATTGTATAATCCCAAAAAATACTCAGACCGATAAAGGAGAAATAATGGGTGTTCCAAAAGAAGTGGCTAATAAAGTTATATATATATATATATATATATATATATATATATATATATATATATATATATATATATATATATATATATATATATACACACATATAAATTATACGTCCAATAATTTTGAATACTTTTGCTAATGCAGCATAATTCATACTAGCCATATATTTAATTATAGACACATGGACATACAGTTCTAATCTAATTTATTTTTACATTATATATAGTATGGCTAACACTGTTCAAAAAAATAAATTATACATCTTTTAGTATGAAAAAAACATTTTTGAGTGTAAAAATAGGTTTAATGTTGACTTTAGAAAAAACAAACTATAAAGTACTATTATAAATTATATTTATTTGAATAACTTAATAACTTTAGTAATGAAATGAATTATCCATTATTTTAATAATCTTTTTTTCAATTATTAAAATTTCCGGTATAAAATATTGAGAAATGATAGCACAATGGGATGCGGAATTAATGAGGTCTCTTTGATAATAAATTGTGAACAAAGGTCAGACCCAAAACATGTTATCTACCATAAAAAAAAAAAATAGGTTCATTGTTTAGTCTTTATCAAATATTAGAGTTCTTTAGGCATTTTAATTAGGATAGGAAATTTAAGAGTTTAATTTTTGTGTGCTTTTATAGGCTTGCCAAGGGTGCACCAATCCATTCACATGTGATTGCTCTGGAATTAAAGGTGATCCTGGCGATTATGGTTTACCAGGCTTTCAAGGAGAGGAAGGTGCACCTGGGCCACCAGGTTCAGATGGCCCACCAGGACCAAAGGGTCCAACAGGAAAAACTGGAGATTTTGGGGGTATAGGGCCAATGGGCTATAGGGTAAGTTTTCATAATATATATTTAAGTAATTAATTTTGGCCTTCCTGAAAGCCAAGATAATACTTATTATGATGTTTCATTGGTGAATGTTGGAGTAACTTTTAATGTAAATATGTTAATTATAGAGGTCAAATACCCCAAAAAACAGGCATTATTGTTAGGATATTATTGGAAGATTCCTAAAAACAAAGCCTCCAGTTCAAACACCAGGAAATAACTAATCAGTCAATTTTTAAGCTATTTAGACATGATAAGATCAGAGAAAGATAAGATCGCATAAATGCAGACCAGAGAAAGCACATCTCACATTAACAGTCTAAAAAAGAGTATAACAAATAGACAGTACATCACTCACTCCAAGACAATTCAACCTAATTTTCTTTAACCCAGAATAAAAGTTTTTTTTTTATTTCATTCATTCTGGTCATAAAGTATAATCATGTTATCTTGTTTATAGTATTGATAAATATTTATTTACAAAATATTTATTTTAATATTTTCTTCACTCAAAATTGACTGATATATTATATATTGGTTAAGAGTTAATTTGTTAAAACTATTAGTGCAATTATACTTCTGATTAAATTTGATTAATTTATTAGTCATAATTAATTATTCAAACATATATATATATATATATATATATATATATATATATATATATATATATATATATATATATATATATATATATATATGTATATAGATATATCGGGCCTAAAACTGCGCCCAACTATTTAGTATGCCTATTAGTATGCCTAGTATGCCTACAGGTCATCTCCCACTTTCTGCAATAGTCTTAAAGAAACTTCTTAATTTCTATATAAATATCCTTTCATTTCCTGGGGATAGATTGCAATGCTTCAACAGACTTTTAACTTTGGATAACAGAAAACAAGACCTCAGATCAAATTGGGTATGATAAGTTAAGAGAATAGCATCCATGAACAATGCACTGGAGTTTTTTTACAGATTTGTCAAACAAAAACAAATTAATAGCAAACGAAAGCACAATTATTGAAAGAGTGGAACATAATGTATTCTCTACTGATATAAACCGGGCAATGTCCTCCACCCACAACTCTGTTTATAGAAGCATTTGCAACTTCACATATCCTCAACCAGAAGAATATCTACTATACTGTTTAAATATCCAAAAACATAGAGCCATAAACCAGTTGAGATTTGCGGGCACTGCATACTTGCAGATTCCTCTGCAAAATAAGCGCCTGATCTTCAAGCTCTATGAACCATGCAAACTTTGTCAGATACCTATCAAAGACACTGAAGCATTTTCTCTTGCGCTGCATACAGAGAACAATTCTTGAAGGAGTATATATCTGAAAACAATGAACTTTCTTCACTAGAAAACATCTTAAATTATAGCAGTATAAATAAAATCAAGCATGTATTTCTGTTCCTCACATCAGTCTTCAATAACTTCTGATCTTCTACAGTTTAGCCGGCTCGATACTTCTTGATGAGGCCTCACCTTGTTGTGATATTTAATTTCAAGTGATGATACGTAGATAAAGTGATAAACTCTAACTTATAGATATTATTTATTATTTTAATATTATTCATAAAATTTATTCTATTGTAAGCGTTTGAATATTTATATATATATATATATATATATATATATATATATATATATATATATATATATATATATGTATATATATATATATATATATATATATATATATATTTATTTATATCTTGTATTAACTGTATTTTTGATGACTGAAGTATGTGTATATTTATCTATTTTTTCTTTCACAAATATTTTTTAAAAGGGAAATTGTGTGTGTATATATATATATATATATATATATATATATATATATATATATATATATATATATATATATATATATATATATGTATTAATTGTTGTAATGTTTTATTATCATAAATATTATTTAATGTATCACTCCATAGGCCAATGCCAAGATAATGTAGCAAGCATGTATTGCTTTATACAATAAATAATCTATCTATCTATATATATTTTTATTTTATTTTACAGGGTGAACCTGGCCCACAGGGTAGAACAGGACCTCCAGGATTACATGTAATTATATATACAGTTTTTATTTAATGTTAATTTTAATTTATTTTTGATATCAATTATTAATTATTAACAAATCGAATTTTGATTAATACTATCTCCTGATTCCAAACCAGAAGCTAGAAAAAAAAAAGGTCTATTGAAAAACTGTAAGTTAGCCTCTAGAAAAGACACAATTATTTATCTCATAAAATTAATTGTTTATATTTTTAAAAGTTCTTCATTCCAATATTTTAACTGTAAATATCCAGGAATGAGTTATTCTAGTGTATTGAGTGATGGCTTTCTATGCTGAATAAACTGTGTTCAAATCCTGACTTGGTACTTCAAGTTTTTTCTAAAGGGAAAAATTCACATTGTAGGTCTAAAACCCTAAAATAAGTACCTGGCAGATTCAGAGTATAAATCAGTTGGGTGGATCATAGTGTAGCCTACCAAATTTCTAAAAATACCATATGTGAATCAGGCATATCCACCAGTGACTGCCCATTATGCCTTAATGGGTGGACTGTTTTATTTTATTTTTTATATTACACATTCAGTCTTTTTAAAAGTAAAACTCCTGAAAACTTTTCTAGGGCTACCCTGGACTGTCTGGACATCCTGGTCCATTAGGTATTGATGGCTGCAACGGCACAGATGGTCTCCACGGTTCACCAGGAATGGATGGACCACCAGGACCAAGAGGCATGGAGGGTTCTAAAGGATTTCGAGGAATGCCTGGGCCTCCAGGTGAAGGAGGAGCCAACAGTATTGGCATTAAAGGCGAGGTTGGAGAGTTTGGAAGAAAAGGAATTCCTGTAGGTGATACTTATAGGGCATTTGGTGTCTATACAAATCTGAGTTTGTTTAACTATCATTAAATAAGTTCATACATCAAGTAAAATATTTGACAATTTAACTCATTCAAAATGGAGGGAGTTATTGTTGACCGTATATTTATATTTAAAGGGAGAAGTTGGTCGGGGGGAGGGAGGGAGGAGAGGAGGGAGGGGGGAAGAGGGGGTGCGGTCAAAGAATTACACTACCATAAGCGAACTTATATATTTTGTGAAGAGGAGAACAAGGGCAGAAACTTATGGACCTTACTACCTCTACAATTAACATTGTCAAACAACAATAATCTTACCCTTAAAATGGGTAGGCACTGAGTAACAAAAAAATTACTAATTAGAAAATACTAATTAATTTTAACAAGAATGTATCTAGTCAATTTTTTGAGAAACAATTTTTAAATTTAATTAATTTTGGATCTAAAGAATATGCTTGAATTCTGGTGTTGCCTGAATGATAGCTTTTTAGTTATAACTTCTTTTGTTGTTGATAATAGATAAGGGTTTAGACTTAAAATGTATTTTATTATTCTTCTTCATAGGCGCGGCAGACGCACAAGGCGGTCCTTGGCCTGCTCAATCACTCTTGCCCAATCTTGTCGGTCCGTAGCAAGTCTCAGAGACACGTTAAGATTTCGAAGGTCCTCTGAGACGCTGTCCTTCCATCTGCCTCGTGGCCTCCCTCGAGCTCTCACTCCTTCTGGACAATCCTTATATAGCTCTTTGACGGTTCTGCCATCATCCATTCTATGGAGGTGACCCAACCACTTTAGACGTTGTAATCTGACATAGTCGGAGAGCTTCACATTGTCATATAGGGAATATACTTCTCTATTCTTTCTAAGACGGTATGTCCCATTTTCTTTCACAGGTCCCAGAATGCGCCTTAATATTTTGCGTTCAAAGATGTCAATCTTTTCAGGTGCTGATTTTTTTAATATCCATGTCTCACTTGCATATGCTGCCACTGATCTAATGAGGGTTTTATATAGCCTTAACTTGGTTAAACGGCTAACTAATCTACTTCTCATAAGATGAGCTATTGAGAAAAAAGCTTTATTGGCCGAGATAATGCGTGCCTGGATCTCCTCCTCCTCCTCCAATGCTTCATTAAACTGTGCACCAAGATACTTAAAACTAGCAACACATTGGAATGTGTAGTTTCCAATTGTATAGCACATCTGGGGTCGCATGGGTTTCTTTTTCCTCAAGATCATAATCTTTGTCTTCTCTTCATTAATTTCTAGGCCAAATCTCCTGGCCTCCCTTTCCAGCTTCCCAAAAGCATTTTTAACATTAAGAAGAGATCTTCCAGCTATCATCACATCGTCGGCATATGCTAATAATTGGGCCCCTTTGTAGAAGATATTACCTCCCTCATCCAGATAGGCTCTTGCTACTATAGTTTGAAGAATGATGTTGAAAAGTAGCGGGGCTAGAGTATCACCCTGCCTGAGTCCATCGTTTATCTGAAATTCGCTGGTTAACTTGCCATTGACTCTAACTTTGCAGCTGGTATTGTTCATTGTGCATATTACGAATCTGATAATTTTTAAGGGAATACTCATCTCCTTCATTGCCTGGAACAATTCCTCTCTCAAAACCGAATCATATGCCGCCTTATAATCAATGAACAGTAGCCACATAGTGTTTTGAAATTCTTTCATTTTCTCACACATCAGTCGCAAGGAGAAGATTTGATCGATGGTTGATCTGTTAGGCCTAAAACCTCCTTGGTAATCTCCCAGCTTACGCTCCACATATGGCAGTAGGCGGTTGTAAAGAGCTATAGAGAAAATTTTGTACGCTGTGTTCAGCAAGCTTATGCCTCTATAGTTCTTGCAGTCCGTCCTATCCCCCTTGTTTTTATAGAGTGGAACGACTGTTGCTTCTGACCACTCTTTCGGCATCCTCTCTACTTGCCAAATGTGTGAAATTAGTCCATGCATCTCACTTGCTAATGACCCATTTGCCACTTTTAAGAATTCTGCATGTATTCCATCTGGACCAGGAGCCTTATTACTTTTTAACTTTTCCACAATAGCTTCGATATCCTCTTTATCTGGTGGGATATCTTCGTCGTCATTGCCAACACTCGCATAATTTACTGGTCTCGTGGCTTCAACCTCATGCTCAGATCTCAGGAGTGTTTGAAAGTATTTCTTCCAATGTTCTTGCAGCTCTACATCTGCGACCAATAGGCGTCCATTTTCATCCCTTATAACCAGGTTGTTATTTCTAGTGCCTGTTTTCTGCTGCTGGACCTCCTTGTAGAATTTTCTAGTCTCATTGTTGCTTCTGGCTTCTTCTATTTGTCTAACCTTGTCATTCATCCAGTTTCTCTTCTTAGACCTGATGATTCTTTTAGCATGAGCCCTAGCGTCATGAAAATCTTTTCTACTCTGCCGTGTGTCCTTACCCAGCCACTTGGTTCTTAGTATATTGCGAGCCTTGATGGCTTCATCGCACTCTGTATCAAACCAAGATCTATTTGGAGGCTTCCTCTCTATTCGGCAATGTTGCTTTGCTGCTCCAGTGATCGACTCCTTCAACTCCTTCCACTGAGTTTCTACCTCTTTGTCACCACTTACAGTGAAATAACTATAACTATTCCCTGTGTAAATATCGCATTATTTTTATTTTCAATTAATTTTTACATTGTTATTTTATTTGATTTTACTTTTTCATTTGTCTCTTGTATTATGTAATTTAGTGTTATCTTTTTTTTTTTTTTTACACTTCATACTTTTTTATCATACTTGTATTTTCTGTTTTTTATCATTTTTACTGTTACTGGTACTGCCTCTGTCTTTTTTTTCATTGTTGTTATTTTGTTTTCCTTTTAGCCCTGAAGATGGCCTAAAACTTAGGCCGAAACGTCGGCACAAAATATATAAGTTCGCTTATGGTAGTGTAATTCTTTGACCACACTCCCCGACCAGCTTCTCCCTTTAAGTCATTCAAGTTCTTAAGAATTAATTGAAAAAAAAATTTAGTACAGGTATCCCTTGAGTCACATATTTACAATGAGAACATATTTCTTTTTTGGTTTAAATTTATAGTTTCAAATTGAATGTTTTCCTGTAAAGAGTAAAACATTTTTTTGAAGGTTTCAACTTACATCGAACAAATTAACCTTGAAACTCAAGGGATGCCTACATATACTTTTTTCTTTTTTTTCTAAATGCCAAAAATATTTAATTTTACAATTGTTTTCTTCAGAATAATTCATTACTCACACGCTTCATCCACATTAATCATTATTACTTGAGTGTAACCTTTAGGAAGGATATTCATAACAACCATTCTCTGACCCATATAATTTCAAGAAGACATCCCAACAGCCTACTTCTCTTGTCATAATTTCAACATTACAATTTCAACATAATAATAAACATTCTCATAATCATAATTGCAAAAGGATCACCGATTCCCTGTTGTTTACATACCTTATGCTTGACAAATTGGCAGCTGCTAAAGAGAAGCCAATAAATGAAAAGGACAGAAAGTACATTTAAAATAGCTAAAAAAGTAATTTAAAAATAGCTAAAAAAGATTCTTCCGCAATGTTTTTGTGACTTTTTAGCTGTTACTGTCATTTATACAACCTTGAATAACACTTTTGCATGACCCAGTAATTTACTCAGCTTCGTAAACTATGGTGCATCTGATGTTGCAATAGGGGTACTGTTTACCAAAGATAACCATCAATAAGTCTAAGTAACATATCTGCTGATTCTAAAAAGTACAATGATAAGTTTAAAATATTTTGACAAAAGAGTATTTTAATTGCACTTAAAAGTAGGCTTATATAACTCCTCATAATAAAATAAATTTTAAGTCTAAACCCTTATCTATTAATTATCAACAACAAAAGAAGTTATAACTAAAAAGCTATCATTCAGGCAACACCAGAATTCAAGCATATTCTTTAGATCCAAAATTAATTAAATTTAAAAATTGTTTCTCAAAAAATTGACTGGATACACTCTTGTTAAAATTAATTAGTATTTTCTAATTAGTAATTTTTTTATGTTACTCAGTGCCTGCCCATTTTAAGGGTAAGATTATTGTTGTTTGACAATGTTAATTGTAGAGGTAGTAAGGTCCATAAGTTTCTGCTCTCGTTCTCCTACTTTAAGCAGGCTGAAACTTGCCCGCCATACATGTCTATGCCTGCATTCTCCATACCCATCACCCATACTTTCTCAGTCCTGTCAGTCCTTGAAGGAATCTGTGCTTTTTAACAATGACCAAGATCGAATACCGTGCGGTTATTAAATTCTGGTTTAAAGAGGACCTTACTCCTGCGAAAATTAAAGAGCCCTTGGATGGTGTGTATGAGGAGTCCTTCCCCTGTAAAAGAATGGACAAAATTATTTGTCAGAGAGAGAAAGTCTGGATGACGACCTGCGTCCTGATTGCCCATTGGAAGCTGTCACTTCTGAAACAATCCAACTTTTGGAAGTTGAATTGCTGTCTGATCGGAGGCTGAAGACCAACAAAATAGCAGCATGGTTGGGGCTTTCAAAAACAAGTGTTCTGAGGATCATTAAAGAACATTTGCATGTGAGCAAGGTGAGTGCAAGATGGGCTCCAAAAATTCTTTCGGCTGCTCAAAAAGGCAAACATGTTAGCTGCTGCAATGAATTTTTATGTGGGTATAATGCCGACCCAAAAAATTTCTTGGATTCAATTGTAACTGGGGATGAGAAATGGTTCTATATTATGAACCTCTCAGAAAAAGGGAGTCCATGGAATGGAGAAGGCCAGAAGTAGCACCTCCGCTAAAGGCAAAAATCACGCAGTCGACAGACCAGAGATGTTCAGCTTCTTCGCCACAATGCCCCCTGTCTAGTTTCTATAGAGCTCATAAAGGTTCTAAATTACTTTTTTAGTAATTATATGTTTGGAAGAGATTCAATTTTAATGAAGATACATAAATATCAAAATTGAAAATGGATAAAGCATTGACGAAACTGCTAAATTTTGTCTTTTTTTGTAGAATTATTATTAAATATTCTAAATGTAAACATGGACAAATTCTTTGAAGAAATAGTTATTGTTATTGATATCAAAATACTTGAAAACACACCTAACTGGAAAAAAATGTAACATAGAATCTTTAAAAAATATTTGTCTCACACTTTTTGTTTTATAATTTCCACAATTTTATTTACATAAATTTTTTAAAAGTTAACTTTAATTGTTTTACTTATAAGCTTTTATTTTATTTTTAAATTGCTCTGCAATTTCAGATTTGCCCTGGGCTCCACAAAAGCCAGGGGCAGCCCTATAAATTATCCAAAATATAAATTTGGAAACTACATACACTAATCTGCTACTGCTTGAATAATTAGTTTTGAATTTATAATTAGTGATATATAATTTTATATAATTTATAGGCAATATTTTAGGGTTATGTTAATAGCATCAATATCCAATATATTAATATTATTAATAAAGATATATTGCCTGAAAAAAATCTCATTAGACCCCCTCTGCCGATTTAGTGCTGTCCTACTTTTGGAACTTTAATAATTGTAAGATCCAGAATTATAAAAGGGTCATTCTCACAGAAGTGGGCACTTGCAAACTGTTTTTTTTTATTCTCACAAAAAATTTTTTTTTATGTTATACTATTTGTTTAACTATATAAAGCAAACAATGTTACTCAGATAGCGCCAATACATTTCAGACTTGAAATACACCTGACCAAAAATTGAAATATCCATGATAGAGATGTTGTGATTTTGACGAATAAAGAGATCAACCGTGTCTAAACAGCAGCAGGCCCATGATCAAGATGCTCTGATAAAGTACAGAGACACTGTTGATTGAGTGTTGCATATTCATTTTTTTCTGCAATTCACTACAGCTCTATCAAGAGTGTATAATTGCTGACTACCATCTATATGAAATGTTTGTTTTTCAGTGGCAAATTTCAATGTGTAATCTTCACTAGATCACAATGAATCAATGTTTCATCTTAAGCTGAATTCCATCAAAAGTTTCATCCTCCTGTCATTGTTTCCATTCCTGTATCATTTTTGGTTCACATTAACACCAGGGAATAAACTGCTAGAGGAATGAACTTTGAAGTTTTTTTAAATACTTCTAGAAGAAAAAAAATGATTAGGTGTCTGCTAATTAGCAAACTTGAACAAGCATTCATTATTGAATAAATAAGTTAAGAAAAGACTTGCCCCGTAAAACTGTAGGGGACAGAGGAATGAACACCTCTAAACATAACTATTATTCTTTTGGAGATCATCTCCTTCTGGAAGATTGGGTATTATAGTGAGAGTGAATCAACGGCTATGTATGATAGGGGAGGGATCAAACTGACTGACCAAGTGTTTTTCACTATTTTTTGCCCAAGCAGATCGATGGGAATCTAGATTCGAAACTGGTCAGGGGAATGAACTATAACTTATGGGACAGTTTAGAAATTAATTTTTCAGTTCTAACATCCTTTTTTGCCGAGAATTTGACTATTCTTCTGAAACTGTGAGTCATTTAAAACACAGTTAATAAAAAGAAAATTGATAAAGTAGAAAGCTACAGAACCTGTATGGTTCAACTTACTCAGAGTTTGGGGCATCACAGGGGAATGAATCTGGATCACTTCAGGGGTATGTTTTGGTGCATGTATGTTAAATTTAAAAACATTTAAAATGTGAACTAGTTTTTGCAAGAAACCTGTTATAATAACAATGTCTCAGAGTCCTATGAAATTCCAAATTGGGGATGAAATAAATCTTATGGGACACAAAAGTGCCCACTTCTGTGAGAATGACCCAAAAACTACTTGTATCAATTATTTTTCAAAAATTTCTTCTTAATAAATGTTTCCCAGCTATACTATTTTGGCATTTGTAATTCATACGCCAAATGGTTATAAGCTTTTAAATAGTTAAGCTCTATTCCAACATTAAGCTCAATCTTGTTTTCATACTTAGTGAATGATTTAACATTCCCTCAGTAGAGGGATAAAGATTAGGCAGAAAAAAATATTAAAATAGCCAATTAATGTTCGCTGATAATATTTTGATATTTGCAGATTTACCAACCTGATTAAAAAATTGCATAGTGAAATTAGAGGAATATCATATTTTAAGGGATTAGCAATTGAATGTAAATGAAATTAAAATAATGATACGCTGTACTGTCTCATTTAAAAACAAATGAGAGAAAATTAAAAATTAAATTTAAATGGAATTATAAAGGAGAGGAAGTCAATTTCAAGGAAAGAATAAAAACAGTTAAAGAGTGTAGTGTTTTCTAACAGTAAAGTTCTGTTTTGGTAAAGTACAGCGTGCATAATGCAGTAATTCAGTCCATACTTTTTAATGGACCACAAGTTTGACGGTATTTCAGTCAATTATAAATTGAGGGGGTTTATCAATATTGCATTATAATAAGTTTTGTTTCCCTTTTAATTATCCAAACTATACAATTTATCTAGAAACTGATAGAGAATTGTTATATTTTTATGAGCTAGAGTTAAATATGAAATATGTTGACAAAATAATTGAATTATGAGAATAAACAGGAGTGAGTGGTAGTGATGTAAAACTATCGATAGTCCCGATAGCATCATAGCTATACTATCGATAGTTTTAAAAAGTGTTTCCAGGTTGGTCTTTCATCCATCTTTTATTAAATGTTCATTTTTTATTTATCTTGTTTTAAGTTTGCTTGTAATCATTAGTTTGACTTGATCTTTAAACTAGTACGAATAATTTAAGCTTTTAAATTATAAATCTTTAAGATTTAAATAATAAATCTTATGAATTGAAGTGATATAAAATTTTTTAAAAAAATTGGATAAGCTTAAGTACATTTTTTTTCCATTTATACTTTCTTATCCTAGGGCATAATTTTGGTTATATTAATGGAAAATAAGAATTAGACATTTAGAGTTAAAGTTGTTGAATTTAGGGGAAAATGCATGACAGACAACACTGATTTTAAAAAAATTCGATAGGGATGGAACATCCAAAGAAAAAAAAAATGTTTTTAAAAATTCATTTTTCAGACATTCATTGACATTTCAATTTTTTTATTCAAGAATCCATTTGTTTTTATTAGATATGTTTTATCATTATGTTATGTTGATCTGCAATTTTTTTGTGAAAAAGCTAAGTTAAAATATACTTACATACCTATGACTTCCTTAAAATAATTAATAATTACATTGTATGTACGTAGAAATTTAGTGATTTGGATGTTATTTTTGTTGAAAGAAATTTTTGATTTATCTTTAAAAATGTTTATTTTAAATAGTTTTTTTTTTATTTTCTATAGAACTGTCGATAGTTTTACATCACTAGCGAGTGGTTCGAGAAATTTGCTTACTTGGCTGAAATTGCCACTTCCATAAAGCATTTATTTCAGTACAAAGATGGAAGGATCAAATCTGCAATATAATGTTAAAGGGAATTTTAAAAATGAACCGAAAATGTCAGTTTCTGACAGATTTCTTGAGATTATCATCTAAAAAAATACATTCTAAAAGTAATTAATTATGTTAATGATGAAAATGATATTCAAACTATAATATGAACTAACTATTTACTTTAACTTGATACCACAAAAGGTAGTATCATCCAACATTGTAATCAAGAAATCTCTTCTTTTAACATCTGTAATATGACCTTAAAGTGTGTAACCATTGCTAAAATCTCTCCAAATGTTAAGCCCAACTCTTAGGTTTCATATGATCATTCTAAGGTATTTAATTGACTCTAGAAAGCCCTATTGTTATCTTCAGATGACGCTAATAACGTAAATATTCACAAGATAAGGTTTACACTCATAACACTAAACTACAGGCATTTAGATTATCTTGTGATTTTTTACATCATTAACTTCATCTGACTATTGCAATGGAGTTTCTTAAAAAGTCCATTAGTGAGTTTCCTCACTGCGGCCATATGAAACCTGAGAGTTAGGCTGAACATTTGCAGAGATTTCAGCAATGGTTACACACATAAAGGTCATATTACAGATGTTCAAAGACGACGTTTCTTGGTTACAATGTTGGATGAATCTACGTTTTGTGATCTCAAGAAATGATTTGCTCTAAACACAATAAGTTTTTACAATTACTTAGTTGTAGTATTGAAAAGAATATTGCATCTACCAATATTCAAATGGCATGTTACACACAGTTAAGTAGTAGGAAGAAAATGTATATTGATATTGATGTTACTCACTGGAAAGATCTTTAAAGTTCAGTTCAGCATGTGAGGATTATGAAGAACTTCTGTATGGTTATCAAGAAGCAGAGGATAATAAAGAACCTCTGGATGACTGTTTAGAAATAGAGCATAATGAAGAACCGGTTGATTACTTTTTACAATCAGAGCATTGCAAAGAAAAACTTATAGTTCAGCTGAATTCATTTAATCAAGAAACAGCTAGTTTTTCTGAAGAAAAACTTGAATTGGTTATAAGAAGAGTGATTGAACTAGATAAGGTGATGTGGGGAGGTAAGAAATATGTGGATAGAAAAAAAGTCTGTGATCCATCTTCCTATGAATGACAATACCTTCTTGCCATTTATCTACAGTCCCATCAGAGAACTCCCAATTTTATGGACCAATGTAAGACAACTATCACACTGAAGGAACTACATACTTGGCAAATGTCACCAATGTGGTTGTTCCAGTAGTAGGCTGCCTAATTACACAGATGCTAGACTTCAGGAGCATTATCCTTGTTGACGGCCAACTACATAGTTCTAATGAATGGTGTATATAGATCAGGTATGCACCACTAGAGACAGTCTTTTGGCAATCTCCATGTTTCTATTAATAAGTGATTGTTTGGTGTGAATTTTCTCTTCTTAGGGAGGAGGGGTGTCATCTGTGCTATTTAGATTTAACAAATTGTATATAATAAGATTTTTTTAAATTTTATTGTATATTAAATTCATTATGTTGTTCATTTTATATATGAAAGTACACTGTTGTTTGCCTTCTTAAGGAGGAGGGGCATTGTGGACTATCTACCATTGTTAATATTTATAATGACTCGTTTTCATGTGTAAAGGCAATATTTTACTCAGAATGTGGCAATTGTGGGCTTGACATAGGGAGCAGGAGTCTCCACTGTGCCCACAGGCATCATTGTGTCCACCTGATATAGTATGCACCAATGATCACCTTGGTAAACAGGCTATGTTTTCATGACCTGCTGCCGTTTGACAAGTTTTCAATAAAATGTTATATACTTGTTTTTAAATATCTAATAATGATTTGTAAATACAAACTTATTTATTTGAAAATATTAAGTTATTGATATAGCTTGGATAACTGTAGTTTTGTGTATGCTATACCTATTGCATTACTTGAAGGGAACAAAAATTACTTCATCCTCAATCTATGTTATTGTATTAATGGACCCTTGCATAAGTACACAAAACAAAATATAAGTAAAAGAAAATCATAAATGTAATAAAGGATAAGAAGACAATTTTTAAATATAAGAACAAATTAAATATTAGAAAGTTAAAAGAAATAATATGAAAAGAAAATTTGAACTTAAATATAATAATAATATCTATATTATAATAATTACACTGTATTTATTAAATATCTTTAGTGATTTATGAAGTATGCTGTGTTGTAGCAACTGTTTGTACCAGGACAGCACCCCTTAATGAATAATGTGTGTCTCTCTCTTCCAGGGAGGAGTTGGTTATGAAGGATATCCTGGTCTTGCTGGTGAACTTGGATTATTAGGTGATAAGGTATTTACCTTAGTTAAAAATATGTCTGAAATAGATAATAAGCTTAAAATTAAAAATTTATTAAAATCACTATTATTTAGATCATGTTATCCTATACTTTTACTTTTGAGATCCCCTGCAATGCTGTGCTTTTGGACCCTCTTGCAGAACTGATCATGATAATAAAAGTAAAAAAATATAATCAAATCATTTGTTCTTCATAAATCAAAAATATATTTATTTATTTTTGAAGTTTAAGTGGATACATATATGAAAGACCTAATTTTTATTTTGTACTTTTTTTTTTATGATCTTAATCATCATGCTTTATCAAGATGGAGTGAGTTTTTTTTTTATTTGCTTTAATTTCCAAAAGAAACTATAGAGTGCTGCAGGGATCAATTTTCACACCTTTGTTGTAATTTTTATATATACATGACATGCCCAACTTACTCTAACACATTATCAACCTATGTAGATGACACAGCTATTCTCGCCTGACATGGAGTAATCACTTAGGGTTCATGGACTCTTCAATATTATTTACAGCACTTACAAGACTGGTTTTAAAAATGGAAAATTAAATTTGACAATGAAAAATCACAAAGCATCACCTTCAGACTCCGACACAACACCTGCACTCCACTTTACATAAGCAATGTTCCCATTCAACAGACAATTGACTACGCGAATGACTGTACATTACTTAAGACTCATCTTCAACAGAAGGATGACTTGGGGGCTACACATTGAACAGAAACGTTGAACCCTGAACAATCAACTGAGACTTCTGTATTCTCATCTACACAAACGATCAACATTCAAAATTAGACAAAGATTGAATACTTACTTGCACTTGCTTACTAAAACTCATATGGACCTATGCTTCACAAATTTACAGAACTTCTAAAAAGACTCATATTAAAAAAATACACTTTTCAATCTAAAAGTTTAATGCTCATCACTTGTTCAATCTGTTATGTCAGTAACAAAGCATTCCATACAGACTTATACATACCTTGGTACAAGATCACATTCAGAGTTAATATATAAAATTTCAACAAATTTCATGGGCATATACAAAATTTGACCACAATACATATGAAAGGTTGAATGAAACCATGAAAAAGGCTGAAAATGAGCTGGTTAAGAGGTCTCCTGGAGTAAATTTTTTTTTTGTTCACGTTTAAGTTAGGAGTAGGCACCAATGAATATTAACCTCATGCCTGACATTCTAATTTTATCGACTAATGTGATATCCCCTCAGTTTATTAGAAATCTGTTAGTGGGATTCTAGGTGGTAATGGCATTTTAGTAGCTTAAGCATTTATAAAATCATGTTATTCTTTAATATTTTATTATGAAAAAATGTTTCTTCACCGTATATCAGTGGGGAAAAAAATCAGGTTAGACTTAACTAATTGAGTTAATTGTGCTGATGTACTAAAACTTCCCCATAAAATGAGAATCATCCATATATTGAATTAAACATATAAAGTGCAAGGCAATGTTATATTCCCCAAGATGCTTGGGATGCTGTTCTCATTGTTTCAAACTAGTCTATTTGACTTAACTAGATAGAAGTATACAATTTCCACTGACCACCACCCCACATTACCAGCATTATCACCTTAGGGGATGCTCCTCTGCTTTTTAAGAACCGAGGAAAGTATGATAAAATATTTATGTTTATATACATATATGTACATATATGTGTATAGAAATATATGTCTGTAGAAAGAATGGTCCAATCACAAATATCAAACTTCCTGGAAAAGTCCAAACTATTTGATCCTCTCCAATCCGGCTTCCATCCCAGTTTCTCCACACAATCCGCGCTAGTCAAAATCACAACTGACATACATACTGCTATGGACCGAAAAAAATTAACTGTATTAATACTCCTTGACTTTTCTAAAGCTTTTGATTCCCTGGACCATTCTATCCTTTTTACCAAATTAAAATCACTATCCTTTTCCAACAGCTCTATCCAATGGTTCAAATCTTTCCTTTCCGATCGGACTCAAGCAGTTACCATTCCTAATCAACCCCTATCTTCCTTTCTTACCTTGTCCTCAGGAGTAGCCCAAGGTTCGAGTATTTCCCCACTGCTTTTCAATACCTATATAAATGATCTTCCTAATTCAATCCACCACTGTTCCCACCACTTATACGCCGACGACTTCCAAATCTAATTATCCTTTCCTCCTTCTGAGCTATTAGTAGCGTTAGCCAGTATCCAGGAAGACCTAGATAGAATCAGTGCCTGGGCAAACCTGAATAGATTAAGTTTAAACGCTATGAAAACTCAGGCCATTGTCATAGGTTCCAATTCCCTCCTCAGATCCAATGACACCTTTCCTACTTTAATCCTAAACGATCACCCCATCACGCTCAGCTCCTCAATCAAAAACTTGGGTATTACCATCGACCAAACCCTTTCCTGGAAACCCCACATTGCCCAAATTTCCCGACGGTCAATAAGTACCCTTAAATTATTCCATCGTTCTCGACATCTTCTCCCACAACCTACCCGCAAACTCCTTGTGTCCTCTGTTATCTTTCCCCACTTTGACTACGGATGTGTGGTATACGGGGGCCTCTCGAATGTGCTCGAGGACAGATTGAAGCGGATCATGAACTGCTTTTTAAGATTTGTCTTCGGCACCTCGAGACGGGCCCATGTGTCCCACCTATACGGCGAGTTGGAGTGGCTCTTCCCCTGCATCCGTAGACAATATTTCCTCGGATCTTTTCTATACCAAACCATCACCACCCACCATCCTTCCTACATCTACAGCCTCCTACAATTCAAATCCTCGTTCCACGCACTGGAAACAAGATCTCGCCTTTCTGACCTCCATACTCCCTCCCACAGAACCAAAACATTCGACCGCTCCTTCCTCGCCCGCTCCTCTACCCTTTGGAATTCCTTTCCTTCTAATATCCGCCATGCTTCTTCTCTATCCTCATTCAAATCCCTCCTTTTCCAACACCTTCTTTCTCTCCAAAATGATGCTCTCTAATTGCGAAATTTCAGTTTAGGATTAACATCTGGATCAGAAGTGGATAATGGATTTTAATGTACAAACTTTGCTAATCAATTCATTATTTTTGTATTTTTCATTTTCTCTGTTTGTTTTTTTTTACTTTTTTCTTGTTTTTTCTCTTTTTTTTGTTTTGCTCAAATCAATTATATTTTTTCGATAAAAAAACCTATTTATTTGCTTATTTATTTTACAGAAGATATTGTAAAAATTAATTGTTCTGTATTCTATAGTCTTATGGCCAGATAATGTTACTGTTTTATTGGCTCCTTCTTGTTATTCTTAAGGGAACTAGTCCCAGAATAAAGTTCTTTTATCTATCTATCTATCTATCTATCTATCTATCTATCTATATATATATATATATATATATATATATATATATATATATATATATATATATATATGTACATATATTTATATATATTTTGTATATATTTATATATATTTAACATTCAAAATGTGCATGGGGATGCTCATGATGTAGGATGGACTACTTTTCATATGCAGAAACCAACGAGTATTACGAGACAGAGGAGAGGAAGCAGACTACACAAAGGCAGGAAGTTTGAATTGATATCCTGTGGAGATCAGATGAATATTGTTGGCTGGTGAGCACGTATAAGTGAAATGAAGTGAGTTATATAGAGTGAAGTTCAAGATAGAGATGAAATTACATGAGTAGAAGGACGAAAAGGAAATAGAAGAAACAGCAACTACAAGAAGGTTTAGGCTCTCCTTTTTAATTGAAGAATTAGGAAATAAAATAAGTTCGGACTCGCCATTTGCATCCAAGTGCCGAAAATCCAAGTGATAATCTCATTTGTAAAAATAGTTAAGATAGATAAGTAATTGTTAAATTTAGAAAAGTAGAGGAATGAATGTTTGGTTTTAAGAATCCATCCTTAAATAAAACAAATTTGGTTAAATTAAAATAAAATGTTCAGATCAATTGAAAATTAAAGATACTTGTTGCTTTGTTTATAACCTGAAACACACCACCATTACAATATATATATATATATATATATATATATATATATATATATATATATATATATATATATATATATATATATATATATATATATATATATAGATAGATAGATAGATATGTTAGCCACAGCCACCCTGTAATAACACCGTCTAAGACACTTACAGCTGGGGGCTTCTTATCACGTTGGTTATGTTAAGGTTATCTTTCTGTGTATGATTGCCGGTGTAACGTGCTTGCTCAATTTTTATACATTTATTTTAGTGTAGCTAGTAGTGGTAGTTGCTGAGAGAAATAGTAGGATAGTCTGTTTATTTTTTTATTGTATAATTGTTAGTGAATTGGTTGCGCAACGGAAAAGAAGGTTTATTTACATTTTATTTTTTGTTTCTTTAGTATAGTTAATTTAGTCAATTTGTATAGCCAAATCAGAAGCATGCTTGATTTGTTTTTTTTTAATTTTATATTTATTATGTGCAAGTTGTTTTAGTTAAAAGATTTTAAATACATTGATTTTTCCTTTTGTAATTGGATTACTTAATGAACCTAACCCTAACACTCTTACAGTGGTGACCCCGACGTGATATTATCATATAGAGTAAAGGGTTTATTTTTACTTCAAAATTTTGCTTAGTTATTTATTATTTAATTACTTAATCAATAATTTACCAAAACTTTAGTTTTCATTTTTTTTTTGTTTTAAATAAATCTTAGTTTTAATATTAGTTATTTTTCAAATTATAGTAATTAACATTATATTAAGGTTCATTAAGTAAGCAAAATGCCTGGTGGTAAGCATGATGCTAAAAGCAGTGAGGATAGTGGTTATGTAGAGGCAGTCTCAGTAAATTGTAAAATACCACCCTTTTGGAAGCCAGACCCTGCACTATGGTTCTGCCAGGTAGAGGCTGTATTTGCTAGAAATAATATAACCAAAAATCAAACAAAATTTGAAACACTAGTAGGAACCTTAGATTTTGATATCTTACAGCAAGCAGCAGATATTGTTAAAAAACCAGGCCCAGACTCCTATGAGGAATTAAAAAACAGACTCATTGAAGCATTCTCCGAATCGGAAAACCGTAGAATAAGGCAACTATTAGAGGGAAAACAGTTAGGTGATGAAAAACCTTCACAACTGTTACGCCACATGAGACAGTTAGCGGGGGAGATGGCATCGGAAGAAATGTTAAAATCTTTATGGATGAGGTCGCTCTCCAATAACATGCAGGCTATCTTAACTGCATCAGAGCACACTAATTTAAATAAGCTGGCAGAGATGGCTGATAGAGTGCACGAGATACAGAGTCCTATAGAAATAAGCTCTATCGCAACCCCAAGCACCCATCAAAATCTGCATGAGCAAATAGAAAAGCTCTCACAGCAGGTGGCGGAGTTGATGACTCGCCGAACCCGCCACACTTGCGATAACAGGCAGCCACGTTCACCGGGAAGAAACAGAAGCACACCTACATCCCGAAGCAAATCCCGGAACAGAAATCGTAATAATAAATGGCTGTGCTTCTACCACCACAGCTACCGGGATAAAGCTAGGAAATGTGTGGGACCCTGCGCGTGGAAGAAACAATTAAAGCGAGATGCTTCCCCGGAAAACTAGATGCAGTGCTGGCGAGGGCGCAACCCAGCATTGCACCATCTCAACGCCGCCTTTTCATAACCGATAAGCGGTCTGAACTGACTTTCTTGATCGATACGGGAGCAGCAGTATCCGTTCTTCCACCGCCCAGACAGGCAAAACTTAAGGTGAAAGATTTTAATCTTTTCGCGGCGAATGGGACCCGTATACGGACCTTCGGCGAAAAATGTCTACAACTAGACTTGGGGCTAAGGAGGATGTTCAAGTGGAACTTCATAATAGCCGAGGTACCCCGTCCAATTATAGGAGCTGACCTGATGTTCCAATATGGTCTACTGGTTGATTTGAAAGGTTGCCGTCTGATTGACCAAACATCAGGTATCACGTCAAGAGGACAAATTCTTAAGGTAAATACTACCTCTATATCAGCGATTCCAGGAGACATTCTCTTCGCACATATACTTAAGGAATTTCCAAACGTCCTACGACCATCATCCGCTTGCGTTCCTATAAAGTACACCATATCTCACTTCATTGAGACGACGGGTTCACCAGTAGTGGCCAAAGCTCGACGGCTAGCTCCAGAACGGTATAAAGCCATAAAAGAAGAGTTCCGACTGATGATGGAAGACGGAATATGTCGCCCATCCAAAAGCCCCTGGGCTTCGCCTTTGCATATAGTTCCTAAGAAGGACAGAACATTGCGACCATGTGGAGATTACCGTAGATTAAATGCCCAAACTCTTCCTGATCGATATGGTGTCCCAAACCTCAAAGATTTCAATATCCAGCTCCATGGCACGAATATATTTTCTAGGTTAGATCTAGTGAGAGCGTACTACCAAATCCCGGTAGCCGAAGAAGATATTCCCAAAACCGCTGTAATAACTCCATTTGGACTATTCGAGTTTCAGCGTATGTGTTTTGGCCTTAGAAATGCGGCCCAAACATTCCAGCGTTTCATGGATTCCATTTTCCGAGAGTTATCATATACGTTTGTGTATCTGGATGACATCCTAATTGCTTCCAAGAATCTAGAAGAACATGAACAACACCTGCGAGAGGTATTTCGACGATTGGATGCTCACGGAATTACGGTCAACCCCGATAAATGAGTCCTAGGTCAATCGGATATAGATTTTCTAGGATACAGAGTCACTTCACAGGGAATTAAGCCATTGGAAAGCCGGGTGGACATCATTAATGCGTATCCCAAACCAACCACGGTTCATCAATTAAGGCGATTCTTGGGCATGCTGAATTTCTACCATCCCTGTTTGAAGAATGCTGCAGAACTTCAAAAGGAACTCAACAAATTTCTTCATAATGCTAAGAAAAATGACCGCCGGGAAATACAATGGGATCCGGAAAGTGAAACGGCTTTCGTTAAAGGATGCCCTCAAACAGGCAACTATACTAGGCCATCCTGCATGGGATGCAAGGATTTCCTTGTCTTGCGATGCCTCAGACTCGTGTGTTGGCGCTGTTTTACAGCAATGGGAAGAAGGTAAATGGATACCCCTTGGCTTCTTTTCCAAATCTCTTTCTCCAGCCCACAGGGAATACTCCACGTATGACAGAGAATTGTTAGCAATTCTTAAAGCGGTAAAATATTTCAGACCATTGATAGAAGGGAGGCAGTTCACGATATATACGGACCATAAACCGCTGGTTTACTGTTTTAAGAAAAAGTCTTGCCCGGACTCACCCATGAGAGCCAGATGGCTAGCCTATATTAGTCAGTTCTCCACTGATATACAACATGTCGAAGGCAGTTCAAATTCCGTCGCAGATGCCTTGTCTCGAATAGAAGAGATCCATCTAGCACCTAATTTTGACCAGCTGGCAAGTGACCAAGAGCAAGACCCAGAACTTCCAGGACTCAGAAAACAGCTAAACCTTCACTTCCAGCAGTTTCAACTGCCAGACTCAGCTCACCCTATCTGGTGTGAAACCTCTACAGAAGTAGCTCGTCCATATTTACCACTGGCATACCGCAGGAAAATATTTGATGTTTTGCATTCACCTAGCCACCCTGGTGTGCGAGCGAGTCGACGAATGGTGGCAAAGAAATATTTTTGGCCTTCCCTCAACATAGATGTAGGCCAATGGGCTAAAACTTGTGTACCTTGTCAGAGATCCAAGGTAACAAGGCATACCATTGCACCTCCAGGTGTATTTCCAACATCTGGCAGATTCGAACATATCCACCTGGACCTAATAGGACCCTTACCAACGTCTCGAGGAAATAAGTATTGCGTAACTCTGATTGACAGGTTTACCAGATGGCCTGAAGCTATCCCTATTCCTGACATCACGGCAGAGACAGTGGCATCAGCCTTTTATAACGCCTGGATACCAAGATTCGGAACTCCTTCAAAACTGACTACTGACCAAGGCCGCCAATTCGAATCATCCTTGTTCAGAAGTCTTACCAATCTCCTAGGTATCAAGCAGATCCACACAACCGCATACCATCCACAGTCTAATGGATGTGTGGAGCGCTGGCATCGAACGTTAAAATCTGCTTTGACAATCCATTTAAATAATCAACATTGGGTAGACAATTTACCAATGGTGTTACTAGGTCTGCGAAGTTCTGTAAGAGCAGGAACGGATGCCAGCGTTGCTGAAGCTGTATACGGTCAGACTCTCAGACTCCCTGGAGAATTTTTCTCGGCCACAGGCACCTTGGGTACTGTGCACGAGACAATTCAAAGGCTTAAAGAAGCCATGAAAGACGTGGAGCCAGCAGAGTTTAAGGCGTCCAGAAGATCCATCTTTGTACACAAAGAGCTGAAAAATTGCACTCATGTGTTCCTGCGTGTGGAAGGAGTTAAGAAACCTCTACAACCACCATACACGGGCCCGCATCAGGTCATACGAAGAGACGAGAAGACCTATAGGATCCAGCTCCAAGACGGTGCACCAGTGACAGTCTCTATAGACAGGCTTAAACCTGCGTTTCTATTACAAGAGGATATTGATATGCCTGTCAAAACATTACCCCGTTCACCAGGATCAACAGACACTCCACCAACTGGACTCACTGAACCACCCGACAGTGCACCTTCCGGTTATGTCACCAGGTCAGGCCGCATCGTCAGACCAAATGTGCGCTTCTTAGACGCTGTTATTGGAGGGGAGTCGCATTACAGCCACCCTGTAATAACACCGTCTAAGACACTTACAGCTGGGGGCTTCTTATCACGTTGGTTATGTTAAGGTTATCTTTCTGTGTATGATTGCCGGTGTAACGTGCTTGCTCAATTTTTATACATTTATTTTAGTGTAGCTAGTAGTGGTAGTTGCTGAGAGAAATAGTAGGATAGTCTGTTTATTTTTTTATTGTATAATTGTTAGTGAATTGGTTGCGCAACGGAAAAGAAGGTTTATTTACATTTTATTTTTTGTTTCTTTAGTATAGTTAATTTAGTCAATTTGTATAGCCAAATCAGAAGCATGCTTAATTTGTTTTCTTTTAATTTTATATTTATTATGTGCAAGTTGTTTTAGTTAAAAGATTTTAAATACATTGATTTTTCCTTTTGTAATTGGATTACTTAATGAACCTAACCCTAACACTCTTACAGATATATATATATATATATATATATATATATATATATATATATATATATATATATATATATATATATATATATATATATATATATACACTTTACATTTATCATCTTCATGTATTTTAATAATCAATGCTTCAATATAGGTTATTACAAGTTTTAATTATATGATTATAATTTATTGTATGGTTTACCCTTTCAATCCTTATATTAATTTAATTGTTTACTAATAGCCCTGTGTTGTTCAATAAAATTATTGTAACCAGGGACCAATGGGAATGTCAGGTGATGTAGGAGAAAGAGGAGAAGATGGAGACTCATCCAGAGGCATGAAAGGACTTAAAGGAGACAAAGGATTTAGGGGAAACCCTGGACCTAAGGGTGCATTCAATCATTGGGTAGTAAACAGCAGTGCACATTACCATGGACAAAGAGGTAACCAAGGAGACAAAGGAGATGATGGACCAGTTGGCAGGCCTGGTGAGGATGGAATACCTGGTTTTAAGGCAAATACAAATTTATCAAGTATAGGATTCATATTTAGGTTAAATTTATATCTTGTAAGGTTAAACTAATGATTTTAGGTTATTTTGTTTATTAATATATTTTTTGTCTGACAAAAACATTTATAATTGGTAGTGTTAAGAATGTAAATACCTGCATAAATTATAAATATCCATGAGTCATTAGTATTAGTGGTCAATCATGAAAAATGCTTAATCCTCTAAAAGAAATTGTCACTCTCATTGATCTCTAGAATGATATTTATCCTTTATAAAAATTATCAGTCTAACATATTATACTTCTATTTTTAGATAACAGTTTTATACAGCTCAATAATCAAATTTAAAATCATAGTATTTGATATAAAATCAATTAAATTTTGGCATTTTAATCTTATTCTTAATTTATGTAAATGTAGCTGATATTGATTTTAAGATAGTAATTTTTACAACTTTGAGCAGAAAGGAGATAGTTTTCATTTTTGTTGCAGGGCCAAATGGGTTATCCTGGTCTTAAGGGTGATAAGGGCGCCCAAGGTCAAGTGGGACCACTTGGTAAACCTGGCCGGATAGGCCCACTTGGATCTTCAGGACTGAAGGGGCAGAAGGGAGCACCTGGCTATGCTGGCAGAGATGGAGATGTTGGAGAGAAGGTTAATATCGTAGAGCTTAATTGGTCATTTAATTGTGAGTAGAGATGGGCAAAAAGTACTCTTTAGTAATGACCAGAGCCCAGATTTTTATGAACCAAAAATCTCCAACAATCTAAACATGTGCTATAAGACTAAATATGCTAAAATATTCAGATATAGGTAGGTACTAATGTGCCCTCAAAAAGTTCCAAACTATGAAAGAAATTAGAGAAAGGATTAAAAATTAAATGAAAATGATTTATAATTTTGTCTTTTTTTTTTCATAAACCAGCATATGAAAATAATTGAAAAATAAGGTGACAAATAAGAAACGATTAATAAACCTGTAAAAATATATAATAATGGTTAAAAACAAAATAAGAAATACTTCTTAAAAACTAAAATATCAAAATAATACAAACTTGCAATTAGTAACTGAAGAAAAAAAGCAATAATTGTATTTAGAAAGGATAACTAATTGATAATATTAAAAAATAACTAAATAAAGTGGAAATATTTAAAACAAATAAGAAACAGTAACTACATAGATTTAATTATTTGGTATCCTTGTTTTTACAAATAATTGACAATATGAACAAAATAAATAAAATGCAAATGTATTGGTCAGCCTCAGTCATGTATGTTCTCCATTATAATTAATTACTAGATGCATTTCTAAATTTGCTTCTGTGAACCCTATTATAATTTTTACTTTCCCTTACCTATATACGAAGTATATAGTAAGAGGAAGTATTGCGATCGTGAAAATTATCGAATTAGAGTTTTCGATGGAAATACACGTTTTAAGGTCCCCTGAGTCCAAATGGCCAAGTCTCGCAAAATGGTCTGTGTGTATGTGATCAGCCTAGTGCAAAAACGAAAAGTTGTACGATACTGAAATTACGTATTTAAGGTTGGTACATGCATGTGATGTTACAGCAACATTTTCGTCAAAATCGAGTAATCGGAAGTGCCACTCAGATTTAATCGAATCAATTTTACACTTTTTTACAATTTTCTCGAAAACGGCTCTAACGATTTTGATGAAACTTGCCTAAATTATGGTTCGTTAAGGCCTTTAGCTTTTCATTTATGTAGTTAATCGCAGACGAATTGCAGAGAAAAAGTTATGATGAAAAGAATATTTTATTTGCACATGGCTTAAAAAGTTTGCATTTTATGGTAAATTATGTTTAGAATTGCATAAAAGGTAATTAAATAATCTAAAAAACAATAAAAGAATCATCAAAATCGGACCAGTATTAGCAAAGATACAGAGCATCGGACTAACCGGAATTAGCTATTATATCATGGATTTTACAATTGTTTACAATTTCTTCGTAAACGGCTCCAATGATTTCGGTGAAACTTGCCTAATGTCTTCAACTTAAAGAAGTTTAACTTTTCATTTATGTAGTATATCAACGAAAAAGTGCAGAGAAAAAAGTTATGACGAAAAGAATATTTTATTTGCGCTTAACTTAAAAAGCATGCAATTTATAGTAAATTATGTACAGAATTATATGAAAGGTTGTTAAAGTATCTTAAAAAAAAAATCATCAAAATCGGACCAGTATTAGCAAAGATACAGTGTATTTTATGAGGAGCATAAAATAGATGGATAACCGAGCGCATCTGGAAGGAGATGGATGCGACCGAATCTCCTCCCACCAATCTGCCAATCTCTTGTAAACAATACACTCTGTAACAAAGTAATTTAAGAATACAAAAGCGGAAATTAACTTGACTAGTATACCCAGGCGAGAACTCTCGCATTAGATATCAATGCTTATTCTAATCCCTAATACATTCGAGGTGTAACCGATATTAGGGAAACAATATAATATTACCAAAAAAGTTTATTTCACATACAGATTTGGTGAAGCTACATTGGTTGTTAATGACTATGTTGAAGTTACAGTTCATTCTTAATAAGTAATTAGCTTACCCTACTGAAAAACATCTCTTCAATTTAGCAGTTAGGCAATTAGATTCAGCTATACCATTAGTAATATTCATAATTAACAATGCCATTTAGGGTTGGACATAGGGATCAATATATAATTTCCCACTCATTAAAAGTGTTTGTAAACAGACTCAAATTGATATAAAGTTGCCATGACAACGTCACGTACACAAGATGGTATGAGACCAGTGCCCAACTATATCGTGCGTTATCTCGAAAACGGTAGGTTTTTAAGCTTTAAAACGCTGGACCAATACGCTCCACAGGAGCGTATATGATCTTGATGCCCGCATCAAAATCTTTAAAACCCAACCTATCCCGTCTCGATTCGTCGACTCTCAGTCGTCAAAGTTTTGAAACCTTCCAGTTTTTTCATCACATTTATTTAAGCCCTTGTAAGATTTTAAGGAACAAAATCAGGATTCGTCACGTCACATCTCCGTGAAATTCCCTTTTTTTTGATACCTCACTCGTCAAAATCCATCCCTCCTGAGAGCCGGAAAAGGGATCTATACTACAGTAATAATATATAGTAGTGATAATTTCTACTTTCACATTATTAATGGAAAGAAAATGTTTCCATGGAAACTAAACCAGAAACTTTTAAAATATATTTGCAACTTGACAAAGATAAAATATATAGATAGTGTACAAAATTGTTGCACTATAATTGTTTAAAAACTGTTTTATTGTACTTAAGTGGCAGAAGAAGTGAATACTGCTGAGTTTATTAGAAGCAGTGTTTATGTGAACTCTTTAAAATTATATAAAAAAGATAATTATTATAGGAGGGTAAGGGAAAGTTGTGTGATGCGCGTACTGCACCAGATTTTTTATGTTTCGATATAGATCCTAATACAATCAATGTAATGTCCAGCAAACACTAAACTTTCGTGAATGATTTATTTATTACATAATTTACTCTAGTGGTTTTAGATCTAATCATACAAAAATGAACGAGTTCTCGATTTTGAAAAGTTGATATTTAATTTTCTTCAATATATGAAGGGACATACTTCTGTTCATTCTTCCAGTTATTTTACAACTCAATCCAAAATATTGTAAAGTGTCGGTTTTTGTAAAATAAATAAATAAACTTATTTTCACTTTTTTATATATATATTTGTTTTATATAACTTTGACTCTATTCTCAGGGTGGGTTACTAGACAATCAGGCACAGACTCACACAAAATTATTACTAATACAAAACATAACAAAACGTGAAGCATCAATATATCTTATATTTAACACTTTCTTCTTTGAAGAACGACGACCGTGGTCTATGGGATATAATTAAAGTGTGTTACCAAATGACGTGGATCTTGAATGTGGATGAAGTACTACGGGAACTCTTAAGATGTCTGCTCTGGTCCCTGGTCCCACAACAATAGCTACTCTCCCTTTGTTGTCCGTTACCCCATCTACAGGTTTCAAAATGGCGAACTGCCATTTTGATTCTCCAATACCAATGGACCATTTACTGTTAAACAACAATAAATAGCTTTTCTTCTTTCGACTACTCTAATGTGTGTACTATTAAATATATTCAATTGCAAATAAAGTTATTTCCAGATCCAAATTTTTCAATTTTATTTTTACTAACATTCTGTACCGAGCCATGATCTAAATTCAATCCACCCGGGTCATACACTTTAAATGTGCTCCAAAAGCATAAGAAATTAATTCCAAACATACCCTGTATAGGTGCATGTCTGATATATGTTAAAATGTGGGAAATATTCAAAATCAATAGGAAATCATTCCATCTATTGATGGCAAACCGGGTGGCGTTATTGCTTAAATTCTTTAATGGGGTATTAACTTGTTCCGTGAATTCAAGATTGGATTTTGATCCCCAAACACTCTGACATTCCGATTTCCATCCTCTTTTTGACTTAACCACCCAATCTCATGTTTGTATTGCGATTCTATTTTCACAAACATGTTTTTAGTTTTACTTCCTTCCATGAGACAGTCATCAAATTTTTTGAATAATTCGGAGTCATTTCTATGAGCTACATTAATTTTTTCTGATGTTTCAGCGTTTTGTGAGGTCAATTTTAAGGTTAAATTAGTTTCGACCAATTCATCTTTAATTATTGTTCGTCCCGGTTCACATCTTTCTGGTATTATTGAATTATTTGTTTTATTCTCATTTTTTAAATTTAGTTCTTCATCACTTATAAAATTAAAAGTTTTAAATTCTTTATTTAAATTTTCAACTTTTTTATCGAGTTGAGGACTTCTTTCATCGGATTTTTTATCGAGTTCAAGACTTCTTTCATCAAATTTTTTATCGAATTCTTTTAGATCATTTTTAAGTTCCTGAAATCTTTCCTCGGCTTTTTTATCGGATTCACGATTTCTTTCCTCGGCTTTTTTATCGGATTCATGACTTCTTTCCTCGGCTTTTTTATCAGATTCACGACTTCTTTCCTTGGATTCACGACTTCTTTCCTCGGATTTTTTATCCATTCTTTTCAACATAAATATCAAATGTTTCAACACGCTATTAATGTCTAAATCGCTATTCATATCAATTACCGAGTCTGAATCATTCTCATCTCCTAGGCATTGGACAACCATCTCTTCCTGAATCTTATCCATAATTTTCCACTTTTAAATAAAAATTTAACACTTTAAAAATTTCTGTGAGCTGCGTCCTGATTGTCATGACCTAATTTTTAACTTTTAACGAATAAGGCCACGCGTTATTGGGCGACAAATATGTAAAGTTCAGTTTTTCGGAAAATAAATAAATAAAACTGTTTTCACTTTTTTATATATATATTTTTTTTATATAGCTTTGTCTCTATTCTCAGGGTGGGTTACTAGACAATCAGACACATACACACAGAACTATTACTAATACAAAACATACTAATACGTGAAGCGTCAATATATCTTAAATTTAACACTTTCTTCTTTGAGGAACGACAACCGTGGTCTATGGGATATAATTAAAGTGTGTTACCAAATGATGTGGATCTTAAATGTGGATGAAGTACTACGGAAGCTCTTAAGATGTCTGCTCCGGTCCCTGGTCCCACAACAACAACTACTACTCTCCCTTTGTTGTCCGTTACCCCATCTACAGGTTTCAAAATGGCGAACTGCCATTTTGATTCTCCAATACCAATGGACCATTTACTATTTGCAGAAGTTTTCATTTGATGAAAATCTCTTCTACTTCTTTTTGATTTTCTTAGATCAGGTTTATTGGTGAACTATTGAAAAATTGATGAATTTCACCCACTCGCTCATTATTGCAGTGGTTCTGCTGAAGTCCAAAATGGAGCCGCCATGTTTTTAAATGAAGGCGTCTATTTTGGTTCCATTTATGATGACAAACACACTTTGGATTATAATTTTTGATGATTACAGTCAGGATAAATAAATGTATTATTATTTTCCTGCGAATCTCTATTTCCAAATACTAAATCTAGTTTAAGATACCCAAAAACAATTATTTACTACGTACATAAAATCTGAAAAAATGTGTATATTACAGTATATTATAAATATATAAATATTTTCTCCCTCTAAGATAAGAAAATTGAAATTATATTGAGTTTCAATTTTGGGAGAGATTGCGTCATTGGTCAGGAATTTGTGGTAATATCTCAAAATAGCCTTAATAAAAAATGTTCTGCTATCAGGACATATTTAATTTAATTAGTAAAATTAAAATTAGACATTTTTCAGTGATAAAGTTCTTTTTTACAGATGTATTTCCTGTTTTTAAAATATCTATAAAGTATTGGATGATTGACTGAACATTCGTTTAGAACGCATCTTTGTGATTACTGTACATATGGTTTTGTTACTATAAAGTACACATTTTTTAATTAATCTTGTTTTTCGAATATTCTTGTCTAACCCTCCCCTTTTTAATCCTGATTAGTCAAAGCTTTACTTGTTGAAAATAACCCTTTTTCTGATCACATTATATGCTTCAAAGCAAGAAAAATGATAATAGTGCTCACCTGTATTGACATATTCATCAATCTGTGATTTTCTTTCCCTTGAAATATGTTTTGAACTTTATTTACAAAATACTACTTTTCCACCAGTTGTAAAAACTGTTTCATCTTTGATATTATAAGGTTCGATCCAAGATTTCACTTTTTAAGTAAATGATGCACTTGCTTTTGGCATTTCAAATATTAATAAATAAAACCACTAGAATCGAAAGTAAGCAACAGATTGAAATTAAAACTGAGTGTTATATTTTAAAAAAGGGGAGATGGAAAGCCGGGAAATAAAAAAATCCATATTCTAAGAAGTCGTTTATTGAAGGCAGCGTTGCCTTTGTATTGTTGTAGTTTTTTCATTCAAAATTAATCTACACTTGTAATATAGAATTTCATCTTCAGTATTGCATTTTAATGTTTTATTTCTAATTTTTTTTTTGCTTAATTGAAATTATCAAAATATGCAATTATATGCATTTATCATCAAATATGCAAAATGAAATTGGCTAATTGCATCAGAGTACACAGATTGGTAAAGATATTTGATCGACTGTTTAAAAAAAGTGCAAAAAAAAATATGCAATGGCATAAAAATCCGGGCTCTAGTAATGACTACCGAGTATTTAACTCGAATACTCTCACACTAGCCGGGACTAGATATGACTAGGGATGGACGGGGTCGGTCAGTCTTCGCTACCTCTTCCATCCCTAGTAGTTTCTAATCCTGGCTAGTGAAAGTATTCCAGTAAAATACTCGATACTTGTTACTAACGAGTACTTTTTGTCTATCTCCAATTGTAAGTGTATTCATATTGTTTTAGTGGTAGAAATCTCATTGTGAAAGAATACTTTGGGTATAGTGCAGAACTACTACTTTTGAATCTAAAATGACTAAAAATGGTGAATATAGTTTAGCTAGTATAACCTAGCGAGAACTCTTGCATTAGATCCTAATACATTAGAAGTATAAGCGATATTAGGAAAACATATTTATTCTTATAAATAATATAATATTACTAAAAAAATTTATTTAACACGCACATTTGGGGAAGCTACATAGTTTGTAATGACTATGCTGAAGTTACAGCTCATACTTAATAAATAATTAGCTTATCCCACTGAAAATCATCTCTTCAATTTAGCGGTTAGGCAATTAGATCCAGCTATAACATTTTCTATATGTAGTATTCGTCAAATCTTTGAAACCTCCCTGTTTTTTCATCACTTTTATTTAAGCCCTAGTATGAATTTAAGAAACAAAATCGGAATTCGTCACATCTACATGAAATTCCCTTTCTTTTGATACCTCATTCTTCAAAATCCATCACTCCTGAGAGCCGAAAAAGGGATCTATACTACCATAATAATATATAGTAGTGATAATCATAACAATTTCAAGAGTTCTGAATTGAACTTTAATGTGTATCAGTAAAAATCATCAACTCATTGACTATATAAAAAACCAAAATCAATTGCCAGTTGCTAAAGCTTCTTTGGTTTATTAATGTCAATAATAAACTTTTGTAATTAACCAAGACAAATAATTTTAAGTCCCCTCAAAATTTGAGATTTTACGTTTCAAGATAGTAGAATCCAAAAATAAAATATAAAAAAAAATCTGTTCCTCTGCTTGGTGCTTAGACAATCCATGGCTTTTCTCCAATACTGGTGGTGACTTTTTTTCCAGATTTGGCATGGATGTCACAGATCACTCCAGGATGATTATTGGCTTCAGCAGCTGATATCTCACTCTTTTACGAAGATAGAGTAAAAATATAGTGTTTTGGAATCATTATAACAAATCTTAAAAAATATATGTGTATATGTATATATATATATAAGTATATATATATATATATATAAGTATATATATATATATATCTATATATATATGTGTATATATATATATATATATATATATATATATATATATATATATATATATATATATATATATATATATATATATATATATATATATATATATATATATATATATATATATACTGTAACGTTCCGTTTTTGGGGAAATAAATAAATGAAACTTATTTTCCCTTTTTTATATATTTATTTAACTTTGACTCTAATTCTCAGGGGGGTTGCTAGACAATCAGACACAGACACACAGAACTATTAATATTACAAACATACGAATAACGTGAAGCGTCAATATATCTTAAATTATACACTTTATTCTTGTAAAATGATGACGGTGGTTTACGGGATATAGTTAAAATGTGTTACCAAATGATGTGGATGAAAGATTACGGGAGCTCTTCAGATGTCTACGCCGGTCCCTGGTCTTAACAAGAATAATGCTCTCCTTTGTTGTCCGTTACCCCTCTCTAGGTTTCAAAATGGCGAACTGCCATTTTGATTATCTAATACAAATGGACCATTTATGATTTTCTGAAGTTCTCATTTGATGAAAATCTCTTCTACTTCTTTTTGATTTTCTTAGATCAGGTTTATTGTCGAAGTATTGACAAATTGATCATCTTCACCCACTCGATCATTATGGCAGAGGTTCTGTTGAAGTCAAACATAGAGCCGCCATGTTTTAAAATAAAACCGTCTATTTTGGTTCCATTTCTGATGATCAACACACTTTTCATTATAATTTATGATGATTGCAGTCAGGATAAATAAATGTTGTATTATTTTCCTGAGAATCCCTATTTCCAAATATTAAATCTAATTTAAGATATCTAAAAACAATTATTTACAACGTACCTATAATATGAAAAATTGTGTATATTACATTTCTCCCTCCTTCTAGGTAAAAAAAATAATAATGATATTTTGCACGCAAATATTATTATTATTTTTTTTATTTTTTTTTTTTCATCTTTAAATTATACAAGTGAATACTGAAACATTCATACTCCATTCATTCAATTAAACATTAATCCCCAATTGCCTCTTAGTTACTAATAATTACAATTTTTGATTTCCTTAAATACTAAATTCAAGTTTAATTTTATTCTTCATTTTCTTCTTAATTATTGATTTACATAATTTTTCTTATCTCTAAACAGAATACAATTAAACTATATACAAATATTTTTTCAAAAACTATACATAAATCATGTAAAAGAACAAATTGAGAGAGGACAGTTACATTTTCATTATATACAAACTAATTTTTGTTGAGAACCCAATAAGATGTGGTTCTACTATTTATAAAAAAAAACGATATTGTGACTAAATGAGAAACATTGTTATGCTACCAAAATCAAAGAAAATAGGAATGAGCAAGAGAAGATTGTCCATCAGAAAATGAGTAAAACAACAATTTAATTATACCAAAAATAATCACTGTCATTGTTAATAATTAAATTTTATTTAAGTATTCTACTTGAATTTGTATTACAGCTCTTGCGAGCAAGGCCTTATAATTTTTAAAGAAAACAAAAAATGTTAGCTCTGCACTGAGCACCAATTATTTTAAATTTACATATAAACAAATAGCATCAATAGCTGGTTAACATATCACTAAAACATGTAATGATTATTAAGAAAAAAGAAAATATGGATTCTCATATATGGTACATCTTATATGAGAATTTTGAATTATTATTGCAACTACACACCATAAGAAAAAACAAACAAAAACAAGGGTTGAAAGAAATAAATATTTTAAATTTAGGTCAAAAACTAAAAATTATTTTAGAGATAAATATTCCTAAGTTAACTACAATTCATGAATAATCGATGATCTGACTATTGGTTACAAAAATCAACACCTATTAAATGAGAGATATTTTTCTTGATAATTTAATAAACTCTTAAAATGTAATTCTTAAATATTTTTCTATGGATTAATTAAACATTTCTTATTAAAATCAAAATGACCTTTACTTAATAACAATATTGAAAAGTGTTTTTCTTTTTTTTTTTTTTTTTTTTTAAATACTATTTCATGTTTATAAATTCATCCTCAGGAATAACAGTAATAAAAAGGATAAAAATCATTGCTTCTAACAACCAATTTTAAAGATATGAGACTATAGTGTTATAAAGAAAAATAACTGTCTATTCCAAACCCCGGAAATAAAAATGTATTGATTTTTTAACTTTCTTTTTTAATTTTAAGCATCATAGAAATATCCCAAGCCTATACAAAAATAATAAATTGCATTTTTCTTTCTCTCTTTTTTTTTTTTTTTTTTTTTTTTTCATCAAGTTATTTCCATATCCAAATTTTTCCATTTTATTTTTAATAAGTTTCTGTACCGGCTCATGATCTAAATGCAATCCACCCGGGTCGTACACTTTAAATGTACTCCTAAAGCATAAGAGCTTCATTCCAAACATGCATTGTATAGGTGCATGTCTGGTATAAGTTAAAATGCGGGAAATATTCAAAATAGATATAAAATCATTCCATCTATTGGTGGCAAACCGGGTGGCATTATTGTTTAAACACTTTAATGGGGTATTGACTTGTTCCATGAATTCAAGATTGGATTTTTGATCCCCAAACACTCTGACATTCCGATTTTCATTCTCTTTTTTACCTAACCGCCCAATCTCATGTTTATATTGCGGTTCTATTTTCATAAACATGTCGCTTGTCTTATTCCCTTCCACGGGACTTTCATACATTTTTTCTGATAATTCAGAATCATTTCTTTGAGCTACATTAATTTTTTCTGATGTTTCAGCGTTTTGTGAGCTCAATTTTAAAGTTAAATTAGTTTCGACCAATTCATCTTTAATTATTGTTAGTCCCGGCTCACAACTTCCTGGCATCACTGAATTATTTATTTTATTCTCATTTTTTAAATTTAGATCATCACTTATAAAATTAAAAGTTTTAAATTCTTTATTTAAATTATCAAATTTGTTATTTAAATTATCAAATTTTTTATCGACTTTTGTATCAAGTTTTTTTAAATCATTTTTAAGTTCCTGAATTCTTTCCTCGGCTTTTTTATCGGATTCCTCGGATTTTTTATTCATGTCATTCATCATAGACATTATCTGTTTTAATATGCTGTTAGTGTCTAAATTTTCACTATTTTTATTAATTTCCGCGTCTGAAATGTTATCCCCTCTTATGCGTTGGACAACGGTCTCTTCCTGATTATCTAATAGAACTACATCCCCATCGGATTTTCCCATAATCACATCTTTAGGGTCTCGATCCCCAGTCTGATTTTCCTGGTCCTTTTCCATAATTTTCAATTTGTAAACAAAAATTTAACACTTTAAAAATTTCTGTGAGCTGCGTACTGATTGTCGTGACCTAATTTTTAACGAATAAGGCCACGCGTTATTGGGCGACAAATATGTAACGTTCCGTTTTTGGGGAAATAAATAAATGAAACTTATTTTCCCTTTTTTATATATTTATTTAACTTTGACTCTAATTCTCAGGGGGGTTGCTAGACAACCAGACACAGACACACAGAACTATTAATATTACAAACATACGAATAACGTGAAGCGTCAATATATCTTAAATTATACACTTTCTTCTTGTAAAATGATGACGGTGGTTTACGGGATATAGTTAAAATGTGTTACCAAATGATGTGGATGAAAGATTACGGGAGCTCTTCAGATGTCTACGCCGGTCCCTGGTCTTAACAAGAATAATGCTCTCCTTTGTTGTCCGTTACCCCTCTCTAGGTTTCAAAATGGCGAACTGCCATTTTGATTATCTAATACAAATGGACCATTTATGATTTTCTGAAGTTCTCATTTGATGAAAATCTCTTCTACTTCTTTTTGATTTTCTTAGATCAGGTTTATTGTCGAAGTATTGACAAATTGATCATCTTCACCCACTCGATCATTATGGCAGAGGTTCTGTTGAAGTCAAACATAGAGCCGCCATGTTTTAAAATAAAACCGTCTATTTTGGTTCCATTTCTGATCATCAACATACTTTTCATTATAATTTATGATGATTGCAGTCAGGATAAATAAATGTTGTATTATTTTCCTGAGAATCCCTATTTCCAAATATTAAATCTAATTTAAGATATCTAAAAACAATTATTTACAACGTACCTATAATATGAAAAATTGTGTATATTACAATATATATATATATATATATATATATATATATATATATATATATATATATATATATATATATATATATATATATATGTGTATATATATATATATATATGTGTATATATGTATGTATAATATACATACATATATTTTTTAAGATTTGTTATAATGATTCCTAACCTAACATTTATATATGTATATATATATATATATATATATATATATATATATATATATATATATATATATATATATATATATATATATGTATATTGTGGAGTACTGGTTTTTAACTCCTAAATGTTAGGTTAGGCTACGAGCATAACTTGTTCCTTGTCTCAGCCATTATCAATTTTAAAATAATACTAATCTTAGAATTTATAATATTAATATAAAACTTTAGTGTTTATAGTTTGTATAAATAGCACTCCAATAAAACCATAAATTATTTTACCGAAATCTAGTTGTCTACCTCATTTCAAATATGAATTTGTCATTAATTAGTAAATAATTATACATAAAAGGGATATTATAGAAATAAGATAAATTTTTATTTATAAATACAAGTAGTACACATTTTTGGAAAGAATTAATGTATCTTTTGCCTTTTTTTCCAATAGGGTCAGCTAGGAAATGATGGTTGGCCAGGGTTACCTGGAGGTCAGGGATCACGAGGTCCACCTGGTGTTTATGACCCAAGCCTGGATACAGGAGTTGTCAAAGGATCTCCAGGAAGCCAAGGTCCACCAGGTCAGTCACACGTTATTGAATGTTTTGAAGCTATACAAAAGGTTTTAATTTCATAATATTCTAATTCTTGTTGTAGGATTTGATGGACTTAAAGGGGAAAGAGGCCGTCAAGGGCCTTCTGGTAAACCTGGAGTGAGGGGATCACCTGGGCCACCAGGTATTCCTGGCAGAATTGGGGAAAAGGGACCTAAAGGTCTTTCAATCAAAGGAGAGCCAGGAAGAGATGGTAAATGGTATTAAATATATTATTCCATGTGTTTAGTTGATTTCAATGTCTATGAAAGTTTGTAAAAATAAATGTGCTGAGTTGTATACACTATTTTTTGGTGATCAGATCAACTTTAAATTATTTCACATCTCTTTGGAGCATAATGCGATTTATACATTGATATCCCACAAAAAATAACGAGGTAGTCCTTTCAACAGAATCTCTTCCTCCACTGCACGACATGCTTCTTCATTAGATTTTCCTCGAGCTAAAATCTATCAGTTGGTGTATTCCAAGATCTTTTTGATGACTTGTTCTCATATAGTTTTCTTGTCTCTATAGTCTCAAGCAAACACCTCTCTCACACTCAGTGAAGGACTTACTTGGTCTAATCATATTTCCTACATTTGATTGGAATAGTTCTAATGGCCCTTGATCGAGGGTGGAGTGACAAGGAAAAGGGATTGCCTGAATTCAATTTATTTCTATAATTATGCTTATTTTTTTTTGTTACGTAAAATAAGTTTATGAATACAATTCTGGTGAATTATATTCCGATATGAGTATTTTATTTATTTAAACTTGAAATTGTTTTGTTTTTTACTGTATTTACTTGTTGTTTTAATTTTTGTTGATGTTTTGAGCCCTCAGCATAATAAGTTGAGAAACAATTTTCCATTATCAACCAGGAATACAACCTTAATAATTATTCAAATTCATTCTCAAATCCAAATTGTACATGTTGTCATAAGCCAACCAAATACAACATTTTATGGTTCCAATTTTATTTTTAATTTAATCCAATAAATTAATGAAAAGCACCTTGAATTTGACAGTTAACAGCCTTCAAATTCCTGAATTATGCTTGAATTTTTTCATGCTAAATCGCTGGACACCCTGGGAGACCTTAAAACATGAATTTCTATTGAAAACTTGGATTCGAATTTTTTTTTCATATAGGATACGTGGAAGAAAAAATGTTACAGTTGAGCAATACATTTTAAGAATCAGAAATGAAAAATATACATTTTTTTTTTTACTAATCATAAGCAAAAGATTGAATACAAAATATTGAATTTGTTATTCAATATACTAATGCATTGAAATAATACAAATTATTTGATTTTTCATCTTTTGAGGTGAAAACTTCTTTAAAATTGAGGAGGCAACTGGTTCAAAAATGAGTGAAAGTTTTTTGCTTTGATAATTACAAACTTAAAATAGCTTGGCTAAATGTATGCATCTTTCCACCTTTTTGGTCTCATTCAAAGACAAAGAATCAAAGTATGATAGCTATAGATATGTTTCTTAAAAACTGAAATGATATGAGGCTGTGAATTGAAAAATTTCCCATTTTTCCTAAAAATATCACAATTTTAAATGGCAAAGCTCAAAAAAAATTACATGAATGAGACACAGATGTATAGAATATAACAATTCAAAAAGAATAATGCCAAAAACACCAGGTCATAATTAATTACTAATGCGCATTAATGCAACAAATATAGACAACATAAAAGCACTCCGGTATAATTTCAAAGCCAAATATATCATACTTCTAATAAATATTCTAATATATCATAAATTCTAATAAATAAATAAAAAGTTTCAGATGAATTAAATCATTAAAAAAAAATCATAATTAATTCTAATATACTATAAATAGTTCATGTAATACGTTTGTAAACTACATTTTCACAAAAATAATTGTGATAGTGCCCAACTGGTTACGGGAACCATTCTCAATTGAAGTTTGTGTGGAGTACCCACCAAGTGCGCCTTGAGGTAGAAAAACCAGTATGGGATTCATGGGACCATTTGAGCTTAAGGAATTCAAACATTCTAAATGGTACTATGGGTGTAATGCCTTCCCAGAAGTCGCATTTAAGGTGGTCCAATTGTGCATTAGAGGATCTCTTGTGGGAGTTGCCTGACGTTGAGATTAATGAAACCAATTGGAGTGAGTCTGTATAATACCAAACACTTCTATTTGATTCATGCCTGATAGTGATCCTCTCCCACACCCTATCCTCGCTCAAGATGGGGAGGCGGTTAAGGCCTAAAGGTCAGTGTACGACTCTTCATTCCCGTCTCACCTCATTTCCACACCCTCATTTTCCTCACCTCATTTCCACACCCTATCCTCGCTCAAGATGGGGAGGCGGTTAAGGCCTAAAGGTCAGTGTACGACTCTTCATTCCCGTCTCCCCTCATTTCCTCCTGTGGTGATGCTCAGCAATATATATATATATATATATATATATATATATATATATATATATATATATATATATATATATATATATATATTAGTCAGTATATGCATGAAAAAGTTTGTTAGCCGATCTATTTAGTAGTTAAGTTTGAACCACTTTAGTTGTAGTTGAAAGTTTGTCGTTACTACACTTTGTCCTGCACCCAATCTAATAAAAACAATATTACAGAAATTTTCACACTCTATTCTTGTTCCTAACAGGTAACCAAGGCCCTCCTGGACCAATTGGATCAGTGGGTCTCTCAGGACCCCAGGGTGCTCCAGGTTTTAAGGGAAAGGCAGGTGAAACGGTTATTGGTCCTAAAGGGCCCTCAGGAAGGCATGGATATCCTGGCTCTTCTGGTCTTCCTGGAGATATAGGAGAGTCTGGATTGAGAGGTAAGATATTTTTTTTTAATAATAATTTTAATAATGTTTAATATAATTGAAATTATTATTATAATTTCTTAAATAAAACTAAACATTATAGGGTAATGGTATAAAGTTAGCAATTGCTCTCGTTCTAATTTCTACTTGATAGTTGTACTCTTAATTGTGTTAATAAATCACTCCAGAGTTGCTTTTTTGCATATCCCCTCCTGGACTAATTTACTTTCTTAGAATATTTTTTCATTTATCTATTTTAAATGCATATTTATTTTAATTCTTAATTGTTCAAATTTATTTAGAATTTTTCGTTTTTAAATAAAACCAGTGATAAAAAAATTAATAATCTAAATAATGGCCTGGCTTCCGATAGAGAGAATCATTATTTCACCCTATTAGTTTTTTGCGTTTCCATTACATACCATTTTTGTTAACTTGTTTTTACTATACAAACCTATGAGAAAGTAAAGGAAAAACTATCTACAAAAATATAACATACCTAAAAATATCTAACATTTTCTGATGTCTTATTTTTACTCCCGTATTTCAATCAGTAGAACATAAATAAAGAATTGTATGAAAATAAGTTTCATTCGCTTTTTCTCTTACGTCCTATGAATGATTTTCGGATTGTTGAGAGGAATGCCAAAAGAAAAACAAAATGAAAATTTTCCGACTTTCCATTCACCTTTTCTATTATATCTCATAAAAGGCTAATTGGATTTTTGCAGTTCAAACATTTTTCTAATTATTTAGAAGTAGGCTAAAATAAAAATTAGAGTAAAAATTTTCCAACTTCTCATTTGCTTTTTACTTTCCCTTATCTATATATGAAGTATATAGTAAGAGAAAGTATTGTGATCGTGAAAATTTTTGAATTCGAGTTTTAAACCGAAATACACTTTTTAAGGTCCCTTGAGTCCAAATAACCAAGTCTCGCAAGATGGTCTGTGTGTATGTTTTCTGTATATCTGTGTGTATGTGAACAGTCTAGCTCAAAAACGAAAAGTTGTACAATAGTGAAATTACGTATATTAAGATAGGCACATGCATGTGATGTTACAGCAACTTTTTCATCAAAATCGACTAACCGGACTTTATATAATCGATTTTAAATTTGTTTACAATTTTCTCAAAAAAGGCTCTAACGATTTTGATGAAACTTGCCTAAATTGTTCTTCATAAAGAAATCTTTTCATTTATGTAGTACATCACCGAGAAAAAAAGTTATGATGAAAAGAATATTTTATTTGCACATAGCTTAAAAAGTATACATTTTATGGTAAATTATGTATAAAATTGTATGAAAGGTTATTAAATTATCTAAAAAAACAAAAAAAGAATCATCAAAATCGGACAAGTATTAGCAAAGATACAGCTTATTTTATGAGGAGCACAAGATCCTAGATGGATAACCAAGCACATCCGAAAGGAGACGGATGCGACCGAACCTTCTTTCACCAATCTGCCTATCTATTGTAAACAATACGCTCTGTAATAAAGTAATTTAAGAATACAAAAGCAAAAATTAACTTAATAATTTCTACTTTCATATTATTTAATGGAAAGAAACTGTTTCCATGAAAACTACACCGAAACTTTTAAATATATTTGCAACTTGACAAAGTTAAAATATATAGGTAGTGTACAGAATTGTTGTACTTAAATTGTTTTAAAAACTGTTTTATTGTACTTAAGTGGGAGAAGATGTGAAGAAGTGAATGCTGCTGAGTTTATTTCAAGTATTGTTTATGTGAACTTTTTAAAATTATATTAAAAAGATAATTATTATAGGGTGGGAAGGGAAAGTTGTGTGATGTGCGCACTGCACCAGATTTTCTCTTATATCTTGCGAACAGGTCAGGTATATGGAATTTTGCAGTTTTAGAAGTAGATTAAAAGAAAAATTAATGTAAAAATTTTCCAACTTATCATTCAATTTTCTGACCATTTAGAGTCAGGTTAAAGGAAATAAGAATTCTATTTAATTGTGCTTTTAACTTAAAAAAATCATTTCACAGACATGTGGTGGTAATGAGAATTGAGGATGAGAAATGAGATTCCTTGATTTAACAAAAAAGTTGATAATTTAGTGAAAACTCATTGTTTTTGTTTTCATCATTGAGTCAGAAAGTGAAATCAACATAAAGGATGAAAAAAAAAACTTGATACTAATCACATACGAAGGACACGATTTTTGACATTTTTCTGAGAATCACCCATTAGTTCGGCTTTAAGTGATAAATTTTATATTTTAATTGGTTTTGACTTTTAATTTATTTAAAAAATGTTTCGATTTTAAATTTCGAGTTTTGAAGCACAAATATTGGCTGGCTGAATTTTTATGTATATAGATTTGTCTATTATTTATTTTATTTTTTTATCCCTCACCATTAAAATTTTGTTTCAAAATAGATAATAGTAATATTATTAATAATAAATACTAACAATTAACAAGGCTATGAGTGCTATCTATCTGGCTTTACATCTTACAGAGTTATCCTGCACAAGGATAACTTTCTGCGTTATATCCAGCAAAAAAAAAAAAAAAAAAAATGTATAAGACAGAACCTATAGAAAATTTCATTTTCAAAAAGTTTTACAATTTTCTAAAAAAAGAAAAGATTTAATTTTAAATTTATGGGTGCTATAGGAATTGGAAGTTTTCTTATAAGATTTGAGAAGTGAATCTTCTATTTTTTAAAATAAAATAAATTGGAAAATAAAATCCCTCCTCATATTTATAATAAAATTCAAGGTCTTGATAACCTATTTAGCTATCAATTTTTAATAAGTAGTAATAATAATGATTTTTTCAAGAGACTTAGTAACAAAATTATTGACCTCGAGATAAAACAATCTCATTGTATAATAAATAAAATTAACCAAATAATAAGAAAAATATACCATACCATACAAATGACAATCAGATTTCTAACATAGAAATTGATATAAAAAACTTAATTAAAGATCATATTGAACAATGGTTAGCAATAAAGAAAGAAAATTTAAATAGTAAATTAAACAAAATCATGGATAAACCTAACATTAACAAAATTATGATAAATAATTAATTAGTTTGTAAAATAACAATAAATTAACATAAATTAATGTCAGTACCGTTTGAAGAGAAAATATAGCATCAAAAGTAGAACTATAAAGTGATAGATACATTGACAATCTGGATTGATATCATGAACTATATAAAATAAAGAACAGGATTGAAAATAGAATCAACTTAATTATACCTATCTGGGAGCTAAGGCCTAAAAATGTTTCAGATTTCAAGAAATTTTTTTGATCGTTTAGGCCAAAATTTCTCTCATAATAGATAAGAAATATGAAAGTCGGCCACCCTAGAATGGTTGCAATCAAATTTTACAGGTCAACGAAGTCGTAATTTTCGTCAATTTTTTCAGATTTTCCTCAGTAACTCACTTCCAGTGTGCTTTATGCAGAACTTTAGCATTACCAATTTTAAAGAACGTCTAATTTCCTGCAAGTTATATTTGTAATATTTTTTAAAATAGAATTCTTTCTAAAAATTCCTTCCTTCGAAAAAATAGAATTTTTTAAAATTCAGAGCAGCTGCTGAGATGCACGACCACAAACATGCACAAAATGCCAAGAAAACGCAAAAAGTTGGATATTCAGAGGTTTCGCCTTAATAACTATTTTTTAGTCCAATATAGTGCAAAATGGATTATAACCAATCTTGTAGAGGATTTCCTACAATAGCCATACAAAATATTTGCAATTGCTCCCAACATATGTCAAGTAATATTGAAATAACAATTATAGATAAAGTGGAACTTTTCCAGATTTTCCTCAGTAACTCGCTTCCAGTGCATTTTAGGTAAATTTTTTATGTAACCAATTTTAAAGGATGTTGAATTTCCTGCAAGTTTTATGTGTAATATTTTTTAAAATTCTGAACAGCTGCTGTCAAGTAAACATCAGCAAAATGTCAAAAAAACGCAAAAAGTTGGATATTTAAATGTTTCACCTTAATAACTATTGTTTGTTGCAATTTAATACAAAATGCATGTCTCTTAAGAGGATTAAATTTTCCTACAATATTTATAATTTGTAACAGATGCCAAGAAATGTTTGAAATAACAATTTCCCTTTCTCTATAATTGTTATTTCAATATTACTTGGCATCTGTTGGGAGCAATTACAAATATTTTAATCTGCTACAAGATTGGTTATTATGCATTTTGTACTAAATTGTACTAAAAAATAGTTATTTTGGTGAAACCTCTGAATATCCAGCTTTTTGCGTTTTCTTGGCATTTTGTATATCAATCCCACATCTCTGTAGCTAAAATTAAATATTTTCATATCATAGCATTAATACATTTTATTCACCGAATTTAGGTCTAACCAAACAAAAATACAAAAAAATAAAATACTAAAATGATGAACATGTACAAAGATTAACATTATAATTTCACTTTCCTATGTTTAATTGCTACAAAAATGTTTATGATCTCATAGTTTATGGAAGCAGCTCATTTATACACAAATTCGTTAACCTTTGTTGAGTAATTGTGCTCCTCGCATAGCTGTTAATCAGTTTCAGCTTGCTCCAGAGAAAACAGAACTGGGATGGTAAAAGAATATTCATAAAGTTGCAGTAAGGTCGGCATACACCTCTTCCAGTTTATTTTTATAAATTTTAATTAATGTGGATGGTACAGTGGTATCTTCCTCGCAGACCGAGAGCTGATCCCAAAAAACATGTCTAATTTCAAGAAATTTATTATAATATACACATTTTTTCAGATTTTATGTACGTAGTAAATAACTATTTTTTTGGTATCTTAAATTAGATTTAGTAATTGGAAATAGGGATTCTCAGGAAAATAATACAACATTTTTTTATCCTGACTGCAATCATCAAATAAATTATAATCCAAAGTGTGTTTGTCATCATACATGGAACCAAAATAGACGCCTTCATTTAAAAACATGGCGGCTCCATTTTGGACTTCAGCATAACCACTGCCATAATGAGCGAGTGGGTGAAATTCATCAATTTTTCAATAGTTCACCAATAAACCTGATCTAAGAAAATCAAAAAGAAGTAGAAGAGATTTTCATCACATGAAAACTTCTGCAAATAGTAAATGGTCCATTTGTATTAGATAATCAAAATGTAAGTTCGCCATTTTGAAACCTGTAGATGGGGTAACGGACAACAAAAGGAGTAATCATTGTTGTTTGGACCAGGGACCGGAGCAGACATCTTAAGAGCTCCCGTAGTACTTCATCCACATTCAAGATCCACATCATTTGGTAACACACTTAAATTATATCCCATAGACCACGGTCGTCGTTCTTCAAAGAAGAAAGTGTTAAATTTAAGATATATTGACGCTTCACGTTTTATTATGTTTTGTATTAGTAATAGTTCTGTGTGTCTGTGTCTGATTTTCTAGTAACCCTGCCCTGAGAATAGAGTCAAAGTTATATAAAACATATATATATATATATATATATATATATATATATATATATATATATATATATATATATATATAAAAAGTGAAAATAAGTTAATTTATTTATTTTCCCAAAAAACGAAACTTTACATTATTTATCGTGTAGGCCGAAAGTACTCTCGCCATAGACTGTAATTATGAACATCTGCGACCCTAGATCGGTTGCTATCAAATTTTAATATCTTAGATTTTGGCCATCTTCGGCATTCGTTATATCTTTTTCCTTTTATTATAATTATTGTATTGTGCATATATTGGTATTGTTGCATATTTGTGCTATTGCATATATATTGTTATTGTTCTCTAAAAACAATAGTTCTGTCTTTTGTTATTCACATTATCTTTTAAAAGTTAAATATAAAAAAACTTGAAATTTGAGTATTTAACTTGTAATTTTTTCACAGGCAACGCTGTGCAGGTACAGCTAGTATTAATATAAATTTATAAATAAATTACTACTTATTAATTTGCTTGTAATTGATTATTAAATAATAATTTAGGTGAGAAAGGACAGAAAGGAAGCCGTGGAGTGCCAGCAATCATGGGTCCTCCAGGTGAAAAAGGTCCCCCAGGTCCTCCCGGAGAGGTAGGAGAGTCTGGTGATAATGGCCTAGATGGCAGCTGGGGTCTGAAAGGTCAGCGTGGAGATGATTGTGGGATTTGTCCTCCTGGTGAGTATACCTTTACATTTATGAAAGAACTATAGTTCATTGAATGAAGACCTTTCTGAACTAGTTCCTTCATGAATTACACATCTCTGTACACAGGCCTTCTATATTTTTATTTTTTAATTGATTCTCTGCAGATACAAACATTTATAATTTATTACCATATGATCATGAATTTACAAATGATATGATAAGAAACATAAAAAGAAAGCCGAAAATATTTAAAATATAATAATTTTTTTTTCTCCAGTATTTTGTGCTCTCAATGCTTCAAAACATTCACAGGAATTCACTGAATAATTTGAGGTACCAAACTTAAAAATTGGTGTTGCAGTTCATTCAAAATGGTTAGATACTCTTAAACGGACAGATTAAACACCTTTAATTAAACATTTCTTTAGTATTTGGAGCTGAAAATGTTTCAAAACATTCACGGGATAAAAATGAGTAATTTGACCCATCAGACTTGAAAATCAGGCGAGCCATTCTCAAAAAATCGTTAGATACCCTCTATACCTAGTAAACTGACAAGTGCAAGGGATTGACACAAAAAAAAAAAACACCAACTGACTTACCTCTCTACTGAAGTTTATTAACATCAACAGAATGCGAATTGACTGGCCAGTGCAGCTGTTGCTATGCCACTATTCTCCCTCTTCTCCAAAGAGATTTTTAGGTGTCTACTGTCTGTTGAGAACTTGTTTGACTTCCATAGCACTATATGGGATTGACACGCTTTGCTGGGAACTCACTAATTTACACAAATAACTTTATTTTTTAGAAACTACAACTAATTCTCAATACAAAATAATAATTAAATTGATAGAAATATGTTCAGCTAATTTTTATCAAACCCGTCTTTCAGGCTAAATCACTAGAGGGACAAGCAGACCCTCTAAAGATTTAAAGATAAAGACTGACATTTTTTTTTCTTTCACTATTTTCTTTGTGCTGTTAGGCGTGGAGTAGCCTCAGTCCATCTCTTGTAAGTGTCTCTGTCCAGAGCAATTCTTCAGAGTTGATCCATCGACAACCTCGTTCCTTTCCGAGTCCCTCTACATATTCATTATAGGTAAGTCTAGGCCTTCCTGCAGGGCGGTTTCCTATTGGTCATGCTTACATCAGCCAGCGGGCCTTTCGCTCATCTCCCATCCTACAAACATGGCCATACCAGTTTAGCTGGCGTTCCTCGAGAACATCAACAACTGATCTCACTCACTCCCAGTGTGGCACGGATGCTGTTATTTCTTAAGCAGTCCCGTCGGGTTTTTTCCGTGACTTTTCGTAGATACCTCATTTCGGTTGCAGTAAGTTATCTTGCATGTTTCTTAAGTGCGTCCAGCTTTCTGACCCATAGAGAAGAACAGGCAAGAATACAGTCTTGAATAGGCATAGCTTTGCCTCTTTACTAATTTCTCGCTTGGCTACCAATGTTGAAGATATTTGAAAGAATATGCTATTCGCCTTTCTTATTCGGTTCAGTACCTCTCGATCTATTCGCCCATCACTACTTATGACAGCACCCAGATAATCAAAATCATCCACAACTTCGAGGTTCTGTCCAAGGCAGTTTATTGTAAGCTGTTGGTCTGTCCTTCCTATATGCATAATTTTTCTCTTACTGGCGTTTATGCTCAGTCCTTTCCTTTTTAATTCTTCAGACCATTCATCAACAGCTACTTGTAGACGTTCAGATGTATATGCAGCTATGTCATCTGCATATATAAAACTTTGGACCAGAATGGGAATCAGATTCCAATATCCTACTGTTGCCTTAGGAATTCTCCTCTTGCATATTTTCCATACTTGGTCCATCACAATGTTAAAAAGGAGGGGACTCAGACTGTCACCCTGTTTCACTCCCTTGTAGAATCTGAACAGTGTAGATCGTAAACCATTGAGGCAAATTATTCCTTTCGGGTCCTGATATACTGACTTCACTGCGTCTATTAAATTTGGAGGTATTTTCTTTTCTTCCAAAGTACTCCGATTACCTGGTGTGGAAGTGAGTCAAACGCAGCCTTTAAGTCAAGAAAAGCAAAGTACACGTTCTGTCCTCGATCCCATGCCTTCTCTGCCACCATCCTCAGGGAGAATAAGTGATCTTGCGTTTATCGGCCAGGTCGAAATGCAGCCTGTTCCTTCTCAATGTCCTTTACGACATAATATCGCTGGCGTCGTTCCAGTAATCGAGTGTAAAGCTTATATATCACCGAAGACAGGCAAATTGGTCTATAATTCTCACTGATGGTCTGACTTTCTTTCTTATGAATGGGAATAATAATATTTTGCTCCCATTCTTCTGGTATCTTCTTCTCATTCCAAATTTCCTGGAATAGCATTTGAAGGGCCTTTTTCAGTTCTTCTCCTCCAAATTTAACAAGTTCTGGAGAGATGTCGTCAGGACCAGTAGCCTTACCAAGCTTCATACTATCAAATTCCATCTCTATTTCATCCTCTGCGATGCAGCTGTCCTCTAGTTGATCTACCGCAGTCCTTAAACGTCCTCTCCCCAAATTCACATGGTCCACATGATTGACATATGCGAATTTCTCTTGGTAATGACTTCTCCATATCTCCAGGATCTCTTTTTTATTTTATCAGTGGTAATTTGTCCATCCGCATTTTTTATATTTCTCACCTGCTTCCCTCTCCTTCCTCTCAGGCTTTTCACTATGCCCCAGAAAAGCTTAGTATTCTCTTGGAAGTTCCTCTCTATTTCCTCTCCAAACTCACGCCATGATCTATCTTTGGCATCTTTTGTCCATGAAACTCTTGCATAAGCTTCATTTCTGAGTGTAATCTTGCCAATCAGCCTCGTTCTTGCTTATTACATATTTCTTCCAGGCATTCTTCTTTTCTTTCACTCTTTGAGCTACTTCTGCATTCCACTATCTTGTCCTTTTGGTACTAGAACTAATTTTCTTTTTGCCACAGACCTCCGTTCCAGCTCGTAAAATACAATTTTTAAGATCCTCCCACAGATTATTCAAGTCTTGGTTCCCATTTATTTCTTCAAACTCTCTTCCGAGGACGTTAGTGTAATCCAGTTTCTTATCGTATGCTTTAGGTCTTGTTCTACACAGTAATATGTTTTTGGTTTCTGCCACTAGTAACCGGTGATCAGTATTAAGTTCTGCTCCTCTAATTGCCTTAATATCAGTGAAGAACTGTCTTATTTCCTTGCTATAGACAAAATAATCGATAACGCTACACACTTCTCTTCAATGTGATTCAAAGATTACCTTATGAATCTTTTTATGGTTAAAGAACGAATTCCCAATGAGAAGATCATTTTTAAGACAGAACTCGATTAATCTTTGTCCATTATCATTTTTAAAAGATTCTACTCCCCATGGGCCTATCACTCCATAAGCTAGGTTATGATCTATGCCAGTTCTTGCGTTTATATCACCACAAATCACTGGTTTTCTATTTCGACTGTTAACAACTTTCTGGAGATTCTCGTAGAATTGTTCCTTATCACTTACTAAGCTATCCTCTGTAAAAGCATAGACTTGAACTATTGTCACATGCTCCATCGTAAGATTTATATCCGCTAAAATGATTCGAGAAGATATAGCTTCTCAATGCTGAATTCTATCAAAGAGGGAATCCTTGAAGACAATACCTACTCCTTCCTCTGCAGTTGTCTTAAGCCAGAGCCCTTCCTCTTCACCTCACTCAAACCCGAGATATCTATTTTATTTTGTAGATCAAGTATACCCGCAGGGGTTAGCTTTTGTGCAAGACTAATGGGGATTAACACTCCCCCGGTTATCTGAGTTCAGTACATGGTACACATATTACACCAAAACAGTACTCAGCACCTAGTACCTAACACTGACACTAAGGTCATGTACAGTACTCACCTCAGGACCACCTTTCCTGAGATGACCCATGGTCGGAGGGTATTACCTGGCCACCCTTCCTCCTGAGGGGTTTAAATAATCTGGAGGCCAGTTGTCCCGAGGATACGGGGCCTCTAGGGCTTGGGCTATTCACCCACCTGGAATCAAATAAAAAAACAGTCTCGGATTTGGACAGATTTTACGGAAACAACACAGCAGGGAAAAGGACATAAGATTGGCTACTTAGAACATCAAGACCCTGATAGGAAAAAAAAAGAAACAGAACTCATCACTGACGTTTTTATGTTTATTATTTAAAAAAAATAGATTTAGGTAATATAAATGTGGCTTGACTATTAACTAGTCTAGTGTTGACATAATCAGTAGTATAATTTTTTTATAGCAAACCTGCTGGAATATCAGTATTGCAATTTATGTGAAAAATATTCATTAGTAAACATTATGTGGTGACATATTTTTCAATTTTTTATTTTACATAAATTGAGGCTTTGATAATCAGTAGTGTAAATGTTATTCTTCAAGGTTTGAAAGGAGTAAAAGGGCTACCTGGAGATCAAGCTCGGCATGGGCGTCCGGGAAACCCTGGAGCAGTTGGACCACCAGGGCCTAAAGGTAGACAAGGAATAAAGGGGTTCAGTGGACAGCCTGGTTTTCCTGGGAAAGAAGGTGTTCCAGGCATTCGTGGTGAGTTGTCATTGATACCGACAAATAGTCATTGTTATTGACAAATATTCAATATTGGTTTCCATTAAAAGAAAAACACTTATAATTATAGAGACTTAATAAATGGATTTAGTTGAATATAACTTTTTACCTATTATATCAACAATAACAGAAGTTAGTCCCTTTTAGATAATTGTTCCTAATCAAAGATTTGTATAGTTGTATTTTCCTCTGTCAAACCAGTATGTATGCATGCTTGATGTTTTATTTCTGTATTCATGATATTTTTTTATTGTTTTATCGTTTCATCTCTCTTTTAAACATTGCTTATATATCTGCTTTTTTAGGTCTGAATGTAATATTTTCTATTTATATTCATTATAATAATTTTTTATTGTTTCACAGTTTCATCTCTTATTTAAATATTGCTGCCATGACTGTTTTAGGTCTGAAAGGTGAGGAAGGAGACAAAGGAAAACAAGGTGATATAATAGGATTTCCACCACCATTAGAAGAAGGCGATAAAGGAGAGAAAGGTGTACGAGGGGATGATGGGCACCCAGGAATTACTGGCCTATCTGGTGATAGAGGATTCAGTGGAGAAATTGGCCCAAAAGGAGAAAAAGTTAGATAATTAGTCATTTAAGAAAGCACTATATTTATAAAAGTTTGGCTTTACTGATATATTTGTCAACACAATATATTATTTTTGTTCAAGTTTAAAATTTGGAAAAATGTACTGTTCTAGTTTTTATCCTACTACAACGTAACCACAAGGAGGATAATATGTTTAGCTTGTCCATTTTTAGATATATAACGATTTTTTGAGGGAACGGCTTTACTGATTTTCAAGTTTGATGACTCAAATTACTCAGTTAGAACCTGTGAATGTTTTGAAACAATTTAAGCACATTTATACCGAATATTTCTGACTGGAAGACTATGATTGTTAACCAGAACGAAGATAGTGAAAAGGAAAGTCTTCCCAATTTTAATTTTTATTGACACTCATAGCAACAAAGTGTCAACGTTTTGGTGTTCTGCCCCATCATCAGGACTATACTACAATATAATATATAATGGTCATTAAAAACTAAATTTTAAATGATATAAGAACAAAAAATTGTTAAAATATAGCAAATACATTAAATAATGAATCTAATTTACCTTATTGTATGGTACATATCTAAAAAACATAGTCAGGTGTTTGAAAAATTTTATTTAAAATTATGTCAATAAGCTGTAGTTAAGTATATACTATGCTATTCTATTTCAATGTTACAAAACAAATATTCGTACTACAAATGGGATCGGTGTTGTCTGTGAATATTAGCAGAATTTACATGAATTCCTTATCAAAATCCAGGGAAAAAAACTGTTAATTAAAAAGTATATAGATGACTTATTACTCATAACAGATAAAAATAATTAGAATGAAATATTAGAAAAATTCAATAGCCTCCATAACGGGATGAGATTCACTATTGAAAAATCAATACATAGTAATATTAGATTTCTTGATATAGATAGAATGATAAATAATAATAGAATCAATCAATCAATAATATCACATGGACAAAAAAGAAATTACAAGTGATAGAGTATTGAATTTTTATTCCAACCACCTGATGGGGAGAGCAATGTTATAAAAACAAACATATATCTTGACCCCGTTTCTACTAATGCCGGTCTTTTGAGCACAAAAAATAAATAAATAATGTGGGGGAAAAAAAAGTAGTTGATTAACATTAAATAAATTAATTATAATTTTAAAACGAGAGAATTACAGAGAAGTATAAACAAAACCTGTAAATTCATTAATATAAACAAAAGGTGACTTACAACTATACATAAATTAAACTAAAATCAATTTTCCTTTAAAATCATATTACTAATAAAAATAAATAAAAGTAGAGAATTTGAACTTAACTTATTGTGAAAAATAAATTGTTTTCCTATTATCAAAATTAATATGCAAGTAATAAATTTAACAAATATGTATCTATAAAAACTATAAACAAAATTAATTTTCAATTAAATTGTTTTGGCTCATTAAGAAATATTGGCCACTAGACTAATAACTTTTTTCAATTAATAGTTTATTAAATTCATGTTCACGTGAATAAGGTTTGCTTCCACCAACATAAGAATGGCGAAGAAATAGATAAAGTCTTTGTTACCGCGAAAGTCGTGGGACCGATGTATTTGAGATGAAGGCTTTATTTCCAAACTTCCATTGAGGTAAAGTGTAGCTGGCTGCTGTCAGACGTCGATCGTCATGAAGAATGACGATGTCCAAAAAATGACGATCAATGTCTGACAAGATGGTAATAGCTGCACAGTTATCTCTTGATAACCGGTATATTATAACGGTATATTTACCAAGGAAACAAATACAATGTAATAACTCACTTTCTCTCAATTTAATACAAACATAAAAAAAAAAATTTCTATTTTGAAATTAAAAAGTCACAAAGTAACGGAACAAAAAAAAACTAAAGTTTATGGCTTGTGCATACCGCCCACCAAAATTTGTCCGGGTAAATTTTCAAAATTAAGTTTGATCCACAGATGGGAGCAAGGAAGCTATTTTCGAGACTGGTCTTAAATACTCTCCCGTTGATGTCCTGATTTTCAAAAAATTGCATTAATTGCATACATTAATCTGTCAGATGAATTGTGCCCGATCGTGTTAGGATTTGCACCTGACGGAGGGTTAATAATCAGTCAATAAAATGAGTTAATAATATGAGATGTAAAATACTATTTTATTTTACTATTACTATTCTTGAAATTTATAAGAAAATCCATAAATTGATTGCTTTTCAAAGTGGAATGATTAAACATTATATTTATAAATCCATTTTCTTAGATAAAAAAACTGAAATAATTCATTTCTGGACTTTACAGATGAAAATTAATTATTTTTCTATTACAGCACATTAGGAATTCTAAAACAATTATTTATTAACTCTTAGCAATGATGACATTCCTTACATTTCTTTTCTTATATCCACTTCATTTTTCTAACCGTATCTATGTTTCGGGGCTGTTTTCCCATCTTCAGGATAAATTTCTATTAATTGCTAAGAGTTAATAAAGAAAATTAATAAACAATAGAACAAAATGAGAGGATAAGATTGAATTTACAAAGCAGAATAATTGAAATAAACAATATTTTTGTTTTACACATTTATTCATGAGTTGCAGATCCACCATACATAACATAGAAATCAATAAAATTTATATTAAGTCTATAGTTACTATTGAGTGTTCAAACTAGTTTTTTTCTATTTCTTTAGGCTTCATTATTAAATTAGTAATAATCAAAGTTGATTATACTTTTTTTTTTAATTGATCTTTAGTCATTGTAATGGAAAGATAAGAGAAGCCATGATGATTTAAACCTTACTGGGTGTATTGCGTAGAGGATAAATATAAAATCTTAATAGAAAAGGATTTTTCTGAATCCTTGTTTTATAAATTGTGTTATTATTTAGTTCAAGAATATATGTAAATCATGAATAAATGTATATTTATAGATTAAAGAAATGCTTTTAAATATTTTGTGTTACAGGGTGAAGATGGAGAAACTGGATTACCTGGAAGAAATGGTAAAAGAGGCCTAGATGGATTTGATGGTGAGCATGGTGAAGATAGCCTTATTCCTTCTCAGTTTATAGTTGGGAACAAAGGATTCAAAGGAATCAAGGGAGATAGGGGAGAGCCTGGATCACTTGGAGAGCAGGGAGAAGAAGGAGATATAGCATCTGAGATAAATGAGCCGTTTAAACGCAGAGGTGATATTGGAGATCAAGGCGTGCGTGGTGATCCTGGTAACTAAATTATTTCTATATTTCCGAAATAAAATATATAATTTTAAAACACTGTTTATCTTTTTTATTCTTGCATTGTATTGCATCTCACATTTTACTGTGATGAAAATTGAGCTTATTTTTGTGCTCAAATAGGTGAACTAATACTGCAATAATATATTTGTAGGTTATGTGGGAGAAAAAGGGCTCCCTGGTGATAGAGGAGACGAAGGCCTTGTTGGTCTGTCAGGTATGACTGGACCCCCTGGGCCAACCACAAAAGGGATTATTGGGCTCAAAGGCTTCCCTGGCATTCCTGGAGACGCAGGTATCAGAGGAGAACCTGGAAATCCTGGTATACCTGGTTACCCTGGCTCTCAGGTAAAAATACATGAAGTTATGTTGCTGTTGCTTTTTTGTCATTTGAATGTGACTGTTCATAATTAATTTTAAAATCTCTATTGTTAATAATTATTTTTGAAGGGTTTATCAGGACAAAAGGGAGAAAGGGGTGACCATGGGCAGCCCTTACTTGATGGACCAAAGGGACTACCTGGTGCTCCTGGATTAAAGGGACCAATTGGATTGCCTGGAAAACCTGGCTATCCAGGACTGGATGGTATCCCTGGTGTTTGGGGACTTAAAGGGGAGAAGGGCGCTCCTGGATTTCAAGGTCAAGAGGGTCGAAAGGTGATTTGATGTAGATTTTATTAAACTAATTGCAATCAGATCAATCTTGTGTTTTCTAAAACAAGCATATGAAAATATACCTCCAATGAATATCTGATACAATCTATATAAATATATTATTTTTCATATTAAAGAGCATTTATGCATCTTGTTTGCTGATATTGATGATGGTTCATATCTTGATTGAATGTTATGCCTTTGAGTCTTATCGGGAACAACATTTCTCTACACTTTTAACACAAGTATACAAATATTCGTGGAAAGTTGAAAATGATTTGACAGTTGATGATGCCCGGTGATAAGCATCTTAGCCCATTCTAACTTAATAAACTGAAGTAATATCCTATCTTGCTGATAGAAAAGGTACTATAAACTTTCAAAAACACCACTAGATGGTTTCAGAAAAGGTACTATAAACTTTCTAAAACATCACTAGATGGTTTCTGGATCAAACTGTCTCAGCACTATACCATTGTCAACCGCTAAAGTGGGTGATGCAGCTATATTGGTCCATCCATAGGACCCCCCTCCGTACATACTGCTCCAGCAGTACATCGTCATCAAAGGCTAAATAATATTTTTGAAGAGTTATTAAAAAAGAATCAAAAGATATTGAAAACAATCATGCCCCAAAGAAACTAAAATATTCTGTAAAATCCAATAATTAATCTTTTTTTTTTATCTTCCTTTAATTTGTTCTCTTATCTCTTTGTTTATTGTTATACATTAGAATTGATAATTCCTAAGTTTTTTTTATTTTTAATCTGAATTTTTGTGATTTATTAACATTTTTAAAATTTCTAAATTTTTATTAGAAAAATTAATTTTATATTTATTTTTTTGTAATTGCTCTTTATATTTATTTTTTATAATTTTTAATCCTTGTAATTATAAAAGGCTTATCGAGCCCGCAGGCTTGATGCCAATACCACCAATCTCTATCTACATTTCTCCATTTTATCTATTGCCACTGAAAATCCAAATCCGATAGATCAGCTTGAGCACTATCTTCTCACCTACATTTCAGACATTTATCAGTCGGCTCAGTTCTGATAAACATTTTAGGGATTTCTTTGTTACTAAGCCCAACAACTTTACATGCCCATTTGAATCTTCGCAAATGCCACAGATTAACAAGACATTAAGGTATTGTTCTTTCATCGGAGTAAGTTGCAATATTTTGTACCCATAAAGATCTGTAGGAAGTATAATAGTTTTGTAAATTCTAGCTTTTAAATGTCTGGAAATCTAGCACAATATTAGTAATTTTGCAACTGAGAAATAACAAGCATTGCTCGTCTATATTTCTTCTTGAATTTTGCTTTTTCTAGTTAATACTGACAACAAATAGTTAAATTTCTCTATGTATTCAAACATTTTCCATTTTATATCTATATCACTGAGAGTTTCTGGAACTCATTATATATTTTATTTTATCTGTATTTGTTTTGAGATAATTCTCTTTTCAGCTTTTATCAACGTTGTTGTATTTAGTTTTATCATTTCCACCTCTTTACCTAACAATACCAAATTGTCTGCATACCCAAGCATGGTTATATTTTATCACCCAGAATTGAATTTTTTTGCTATGCATTAACACTTGTAAATTTCGGAAAAGGCGAAAATGACCCTAATGGTTGATGTGTCCTAAACAATTTTATAAAATTAATAAAACAGCAGAATTGGCATGTTTGTATGACCTACATATCTACATATTTTTTTTTTTCTCCAGGGAGACAAAGGAATGATTGGTCAACGAATAGTTGGTCTGCAAGGTATGCCAGGAGACTATGGGATGCCAGGAATGCCCGGTATGTTCGGTGACAGAGGACCAAAAGGTAATGATGACATGATAACCTGATAAATCTATTGGAATACATGAATTTAGTTTTGTAATTTTTTATATGTGCGTGTTTTTATGCCTCCTTGCCTTGGACTATATAATACTATTGCTGCTGTATAGTTCTTTTATTTCTTTTGTTATGACTATATTTGTCTAGTCTGTGATGAACTGTATGTGTCTAATAAATATATGCATGAGATGTCTTCTGCATCTGAAGCATACTTGTTATGTTTTTAACCCAGGGCGTTACCTGATTGACTTTGGGATTTTTTTTTACTCTTTTGATAAATTATAGTTATTGATTGGGTTGAAAAGCAATATCGAAACTTTTGTTTAGAAGCTCCTGGGAAAATAGTTTCAAGCATGGCTTCGTCATCCTTTCATTTTCAAAAATTGAGCTGCACCAAGTTCTCGATCTGGAAATTCAGGAGGTTGATCAACATTATTGATGAAAAAGGAGTAGAAATAAATTCTTTGGAAATGAGAGGTGCACAGTACTTGAAAGACAACTTGCTAAGTTGTACTTACGATCACGTTGGGATGCACAGTGGGCCAATGATCTTAAATGCTGATCAAAATAGGAAAAATTCAAATCCAGATATTTAGTATGAATTAACACAGATTTGTTTTTATGCACCTCAACTAAACTAAATCCTGAAAATTTGTTAATTTATGTGTTTAATATTTAATTCTGCCTTTAATCCATTGTCTGTTTATTGTAAATTTCAATTTGATTATGTACCATTGATGTCAGTGACCTCTTATTAGTTATACTGTTTAGAATAACTCACCTCAAGGTTAGAGTAATAAAATATAATAGCTTTTTTAATATTCTTTTTTGACAAAAATTTATTTTCTTTTGACTCCTAAGAATTTCAATGTCCTTTCCTTAAAAATTAGAAAAATTACTTGCCATTGTACTATAACATAAAAAAAAAGTTGTACAAACTCGCACCTTTTGTGAAAATTATATTTCTTGTATTACTGTCAAGTTTTCTCTTTCACAATTTACAGTTCTAGTTCCAAACGACTTCCCATTATGTGGAGAGAATTATTTGAAAAGATTTTGGGATCTGATTCATCTAATTTGGAAAGCAAGTTTCAAGAGGTAAAGGAGCATGTTTTCAATTGCCTTGGTTTACCGATAAATAAAAAAATACACCGCGATATGTTGCTTTTTATCGGTCAGTTGAAGTTGATGTGGTCAGCATATCATAGAATGAAATCTAAGATTTCTTATAAAGAACAAAGAATAGTTGGGTGCTTTTCTTAGTTTTGGTTTTCTCAGATCATCAGGCAAAGCTGTTGGCAGTCAGTTGTATTTCTCGTATTGTTCTAAGTTAGCAAAACAAAGAAAAACATGAGCTTAAAGAGACTATAATGCACCTGAAGAACTAACGTAAAAAATTTCTTCCAGAAGCTCTCAAAATGCTAGAGTAGCCAATTATTTCACCTCAAGCTGAAAGTGATTGTAACTATTCCATTGGATGAAAAAAAAAAATTCTTTTGTAATTTACTACTTATTGAACAATGTATTATTAAAATAATGTTACCTTCTTAGTTTCTATAGTTTTTTTTTTCTTTTCCTTAACTAACCGTATTCCACAAGAACAAAACTGATTTTTGGGCATAAGATTCGAACAATCCTATGAAATTCGGAAATCGCTGCTTAAGATATGTTTGTAGAATTTTTTAAATATTTTTTATTTCAGATTCAGCAAAAATAATAATCATAAGTTTCAGAAATTTGCATTTTGGCCCTACTTTGCTACAGTTTCTACATTACCTTTACTCTTTTTTTCATCATGTCAGACAAAATTAAGTGAAATGAAAAATCAAAATGTCTTTTTTAATTAATGTACTCATTTACTAATCACATGATGATTAAACATTATCTGTTGTGATTTTATTACATATACAGGATATTTATTACTGAAATAATCATAGTAATAAAAGCCATTACTGTCCATTTTAATAAATTTAAAATCAGACATATGTCTTCAATTCTTCTATTTTCTGTTCAAAATTGTAGGAGAAGCCTGGGCTATAGAAGTTGGGCATTGGTTAACATTTTATACTGATGTAATCTAGTGGTATTATTGAATTTATAGTACCAGGCAAAATGGCAGTTATTGATTAAATAAAATTACAATTCCGCTGCGATGTGTATTTCTGCCGTTGTGATACAAATGAAAACTATTAAATTTAAGTCTAGCATTTTTATTTAACAATATTCTAAACTGGGATGTTTATTGCTAGAGGAGTTGGCCGCTACGGTGATCAGTTTCAACGAAATGCATAAGCAGTAACGGTAGGAAGTCACCGCTAACTGCTATGGTGGGCAATAATGGTATTGACTATCTCTGAGGAAAGTCTACCTTTACATTCGATTCTGTGCAGTAGGCTAATAACCTGTATTATTATTATTATACAAGCCAGTCTCGAATTGGATTAGAAGCAATCCTAAAGATAAAGAACATATAGAACATAAATAATAAAGAACAAGGATTAACAATTGTAATATTTGGCATGGAACATCTGTTCCTTATTTAGACCCAGAAATCTCAAGATGCTCTTAGAAAAACTTAGAATTTACAACATTAACATTACAGCAGTTCAGGAAATATGTTTGACTGGTACTGGATTAAGGTTTAAGAAGGATCATACAGGATATTATAGTTTCTATAAAAGGCAGCACATCTTAAGTATAAGATTTTTCATTGGATAAAGAGCAAGTCATGTGGTAATTGGCTTTAAAACTGTCAGTCCAAGAAATCGTGTAATTGCTCGTAAAGAAAAAGTTTATATACACCTTTTCATCTATACTTTATAATTATAGTTTACACTAGAATATCTAATAAGTATTTTGTTTTTTATGATCAGATATTTGTTTATAATTTATATTTGTTTATATAATAATTTCCTCTATTCACTCTGTAAATACAAGATCTCAACCTACTGATTTATATATTCCCTCTTATAGAACAGGTTTCTTCAGCAAATCCTTCGTCATTTTTTCTAGCTCCTTTTGGAATTCTTTATACCTCTCTATTCGTCAATCCTTCTCCACATTTTTCTTTAAACATTTATTCCTTCACTTATTTCAAGATCAATCCAACCCCTTTACATTGTAATTATTCTTAGGTGAACTTAGTCACCGAATAAAATTATTTTTTCAGTTTATTTCATATACCCTATATAAATATAAATATATGGGACAATCCATTTGAAATCACCCTGACTATGTTGCCTGACATTTTGATTTATATAATTTTTTTAGCAGTTATTCCTTATCATTTGGTGAGATCAAAACTATAGCTAAAATCTTTTTCAGGCTCATATTTTTTTTCTATGTGGCAAATTTGCATCGCAGCTGATAACAAGTTTTGGGAAAATGTCTTTAACTCTGGTAATTTTGCATATATCAAAACCGAACAAAAACTAATTCAAAAGTCAAATGCATCACTATCAAGACAAAAAAATATGAAAATGAAAGCTCTACTCTGTTTCACAAAATGGTTAGATGAATTATTGAATATATGACACCAAAACTGTTAAATAGTGATGTACTCGTACACTGGATATTGCTTATAAAAATTCTTGTTTTTTGTCGTAATAGCCAGTATTCATTATAACCTTTACCAACTCTAAAAGACAGAAAATTTCAAAGATGTAGAACAAATTGTCAAAAACAAGAATTTATTTTAAGTATGAAATTTACATAATTTTTATATAGGTTTTCATATCCATATCATACAGAACAAAAGGTGCACATTCAAAAAATGTGTTTTTGCCATCAGACACAGGTTAAGTTCTACTTAAAAGTCCCCAGTGCATTTCCTGTAACATAAGCTGTTGGTAGATCACCATTTATGTCAAATGGTTTGGCCTGATATTTGAGAGCTAGCTGCTCTTTGGGATGATAGGGGTCCAACTATTAAAATTTCTGACGTTAGCCATTTTGAGTTGTGTCTCTTTCATTCTGGATATGTGATATGCAGAATAATTTTATAGTACTTACATTATTTTTCAAACAAAATTTCTCAGTTATTGAATATAGATTGAACATTTAAGAACATTAAACTTGTTTAATAAACAAAATCAGTTATGCATATTTGCAGAGCATATCGACGTAGTTTTTTGAAAAAGGCGTTAGCACCTTTTAGCAAACTTTACAACAAACACATGAAACGATTTTTCCCAAAATAACAATTTTTTTTTTTTAATTTTGTTCTTTATTGTATACCGTTAAAGTTTATTAACCTGGCAACACCTTTATAATTATAATATATTTTTAAGGGTTCTAGCTCTAGTTAAAGCCAGAGTGACGACTGAGAGTCATTAATATTTATCACTTACGCCATCAATATTTGATTTTTAGACCATTTCCAATTTTTTTTTCGATGTATAGTGAACGGGAATCTATTGAGATGGTGTTTATGTCCCATAATCAATTGAATCCTAAATTTCTTTAAAGGCTTAAATTTTTTTCAAAAAACCATTTCGATATGTTTATATAATATTAATATGATATTTTTGCCATAATAGCATGAATACTCTATTTGATTATGTCACTCTAAAGGTCATTGTTTACTAGTAACAATTTTTGACTAGTTCGAATTGAGCCCAAAGCACCTCCCAATAAAAGTACCTGCTCATCATATCCTTCCTTGAAAATGGTTACATTTCGAGCTGACTCCCTCTTCCCTTTTCCACTGCTGTCCTTTATAACTGATATTTTTACTCCCTAGCTCAATGAAATATGAGTGGCTTTAACCGGTATGTCGTTACAAGCAATGTCGTTATATCCAGTTAAAATTTCATACATTAGGTATACCAAGTTCAAGGGACCTAACTATTTAGTCACTATAGCCAATTCGTCGCTGTAACCGATGTTATAGAAGGTATCCAGTATACCTTATTTTTGGGGCAAAAATACAGTCAAAGCGACAGTAACACCATTAAATTCCATTTCACAACTAGCACTGATCCAACACACACGAGGATTGGTTGCAGACTCATGAAACGATGTTTATATTTTCAAAACACCACCACTGGGTACTTTTGCCTCATGCATATTTTTACCTCCACATATCCTCATGTGTGTGTTAAAATCTTTTATAAGACGATGTGTGAACGTCCACAACAGTGTGAGATTCCTACTCACTAAAAAACCACCTCCCTATTCATAATTTCCACCCCGCGGAACTGCTGTCAAGCATTACTTCGCGGGGGGGTAGGATGGCCATGTGCCTACTTCTTCATTGGACCTCTTATTAAGCCATTGCCTGGCCTCTCCTCTCTCGCTCCTGTGCTCTGAGCTGCCTGCCGATACGCGCTGCATAGTCCGCAACAGCGCTGCAGTTCTCCAGCCTGGACATCATTAGAGCGACTAAGTTTTCCAGAACTGACTGTTGTCCAAGGTCCCTATCTAACTCTTCCTTTTCTTTAGCAAAGCATGGGCAACAGAAGAATGTATGCTCCACTGTTTCATCTACTCTGGTGCAAGTAGGGCACGATGATTGGTCCTCCAGCCTGAAGCGAGCTAAGTAGACCCTGAAGCAACCTTCCCCAGTAAGTATCTGGGTTAGATAATAATCAAGCTCTCCTTATTTCCGTTATATCCACGCTGCAATGTCAGGAATTAGGCGGTGTCTCCATATTTCTAAAGGTTGAGGCATTCCAGCCTCTGACATCTTTCTAGAGTATTAGTTCTCTCTTGTTCCGCTACCATCGCCCATTGAGCATCCAAATCTTCTCGTCTTTGTCGGAATATCCGGTTCCGTTCCTCTGCCGGAAGGTCAATTGGAGGCATATTGGCGATAGCACACACTGCGTCATAGGATACAATGCGAAACGCTCTAAGCGGCTCGCAGAGCGCTCCAATAAACACTGATAGCCTTGCGGGCATATGACTTCACTAGAATGGCTTCCTTCCAAATCGGTGCTGCATACAAAATGTAGAACTTGTGTGTTTGTGTGTGTGTATTGTAGTATATATTTATATGAATATAAAGCATATATCAATGCTAATCTCTGATTTATTTTTAAACTGGTTGCTTTTACTATTCTTCTAAAAAATAGGAACTAGTAAATAATAATGTGAAAACTAAATTACTGAGCCCATTCTGGTATGTTCAAATAATGCTCAATTTCTCTTATGAAAAATTTTGAAATGGATAAGTTGTTTACTGAAACGGAAAATGAGCTTTTTAATCTAAGGTATTAGTAGTGTTGTTATACAATAATTTATAAAAATTATAGGTAGAGATGGAATTCCTGGAAACAAAGGAGATAGTGGGCTTAGGGGAGAGGCTGGTGACCAAGGTCTACGTGGGATCGAAGGTGATATTGGTCCCCAAGGATTCATTGGAAGACCAGGACGATCTGGAAGGCCTGGCTATAATGGGACCGAAGGAGAGACTGGTCTCATGGGGCCACCAGGTTATATTTTTTTTTAAACATTATTTTAAGGAAATATTAATTCAATTCTTAATCTATAATAAGTTTTTACAAAAATATTCATTATTATTGGGGTATTAATGTTGGTTGTAATTTTCTCCAAAATATATTTACTTGTTTAGTAAGGTATTTTCCTTTTTAAAATTAATATAAATATGTGTTTCTTTACATAATGATTTTATTGTGAATGTTTTATAAACCATGTAATTGCTTATTTATTGCTATAATTTTAATCCTTTTAGTACCAACCAAAAATATCATTTTGTTTTGTACTTGATTATATTAATTTATTTTGAGATAAAGTTCTGTCACAATGCGAGTATCAAACTATTACATACACTGCATATATCACATATAATTATAAAAGAATAGTATAAAATAATAGTATAATAATGGTGAGAGTATGGTTGATCGTTGAAAATATTTGTAGGAGAAGCTTCGTTGGGGGTGCGGTCGATGAATAAACACACAAATACTAGGTTGTTACAAAAGTCCTTTTGCATTAGTAAAGCTTTATTTCAGATCACATATTTTAAACATTATTGAATACTACTCTTTAAAGTAAAGTCCATTGTTTTCAACTACTTTCACCCATCTTTCTGCTAGTAATTGGATTTTATGCCAGTACCACTCCTTTGGTTTTGAGGCAAAGAACTCTTTACTTATGTCCTCGTTATTATCAAAGATCCGACCTTTTAAAAAATGAGCCATTGATTTGAACAAACCATAATCTGATGGTGCAAAATCTGCGCTATACGCAGGATGAGGCAAAACATTTACTCGTTGCAGTTCCGATAATATTTCCTTGGTCAAACGAGAACGATGTGCAGGCATTATTGTATTGCAAAATAGCTTGGTATCTGTTGACCAAAGAGGAGTACTTTGCACTCAAAATTGCATAAACCCTGTTTAACTGTTCACAGTTAAGATTTGAGTCCTCTGCCTGACCATCAGGAACAAACTCAAAATGCAAAGCGCATTCAAAGTTCCACCAAACACAAAGCATCACTTTTTTCCAAACCAATCTTGGCGAACCTCCGATTGTGCAGCTTCACCTGGCCGTACCCGCTGCTTGTGTTTGCTAGGGTTTTTAAAAAATATCCACTTTTCGTTACTTGTGATAATTTTTTTTTAAGAGCCTTTGAGTTTTGTACATATCAACTCTCTGCTGGGCTTGGACCTTTATCAAGTCATATAGGTCGGACCTTGGTCTTAAATTCCGTATACACAGGTTTTTAAGATGATGAGCCACTGTGACATTAGAAGCCCCTACTACGGCTGATAAATCACGAGTAGTTGCATGTGGGTTCTACTTTACACATTCAAGAAGAACATCATTATCTACGACCGATGGGCGACCTGATCTGGGTTCATCTGCAAGGCTCATATTTCCATTGTTGAAACGCCTTATATGGCACAAATTTCTTTGGCAGCTGCCTTTGCGCTTAAGTCTTTTTTCCAGTAATGTTTCTAAAGACTGCAAATCACGATTTTTTCTTCTGACATTGCACATGGGACTTAAAAATGTAAATGACCCCATAAAGCCAACTCAAGTTACAAGGAATTAAAGAATTAGCCAAAGTAAACATTGACATAAATAGTAGAAACGAAAACATTCTTATGTGATTTATTATGAGAGTTGGAATGAAGGGACAAGGACTTTAGTAACAGCCTAGTAAGAAAAAACCTACTATATTGTGTACCGACGTTTCGGCCTAAGTTGTAGGCCACTGAAACATCATCATCACTTGCTTAATTAACCACTGACATTTATGTACCACAGTCGGAAGTAAAAGACAAATCAAAAGGTGTCCAATAGAAACCTTATTATTCTTTTTTTTATCTAGAACCTATGTAAAACAATTTAAAATGTAACCGAAAAAGATAAAATTTGACATAATACTTTTGCATGTTATATTTGAAAGATCATTTTTTAAAAATTGTTTACAGCGTCTAATGATAAATTTTTCTTCTTTTTTTTTCAATTATATTTATTTACACAACTCGAGAAAATATTTTGCAATATACAAATTTATAAGCTTATATCAATAAGGGAGAAAAAAATGGAGGAATTCTCTCTCAACTACTATAATTTTTAAAATCTTTCCCCAAAATAAATGAACCTATAAATACAAGAATACAAGTAAAACACATTATCAACTCATTTAAGCTGGTTTATTCAGCTCAACATAAAAACTTATTTTAAGTTTAAAAAGATATTTCTGTGAATCAGAAACTTATTGCTATATTATTGAATGTCAAGTTAGCCAGATATTATAGAAGTAATGTAGTTTAAGTTCAACCAATCCCAATCATAAATAACTTTTAATATTATATTTATTGCTGACATCATTTGTTCAAAATGAGGAAAAAATATTTTGGTCATCCTCATCTTTGATTGGGAGAGGGTATCTGTATATCCAACTCAAGGTTGAATATTTGACCCTGAATTCATATGTAGTGATTCCCAAAACCTTTGTGAACTATATTTCAAACAAATCAGCTTGATATTTAAATTTTTGACCACTATATTGGATTCACCTTCCTGAATTTTTAAAATAGATTCTAATTCAGTGACCTTACAAATTTTTGAGTTGTGATTCAGTATAGTTGAAATTTCTATTGCAATATTCAATATGGCAACCATACATAATCAAAGTGTTGTGTTCAAATAATTTTCAGATTATAAGAAAATTTTAGTCAAATAATTTTCAGATTATAAGAAAATTTTAGTGAAGAAGATGGTACGCATAACAGATGAGCATTATTGGTGCAAAAGTTTGTTCAAAAGCAATTGAGACATCAAGTTGTCGATTTGTTCCATTTTTTAAAATCTCTCTGCCACCAACTTCTTTTTTGTTTGTGGGCATGCGCAGCTAATATGATGATACTAGCTCTGGCACCAGCAGCAATATTCTCTTCCATTTTTAATTCAAAACTAACAAGGTGAGTGTACGATGTGTCCATCGCCGATTTTGATCAACATTTTTTGGGTGATTCAACATTGAAAAAAATTTGACCCACATCCTACTGTTTTGTCCAATGGGCTAAGAGCTGGGAAAAAAAATAAAACATGCTGATAATATATTTTATATCTCGTGTTTGAAAAATGATATCGACATGGTTTTCCCGCTAAACATTTTTTATTTAGAGTATATTAAAGGAAAAATATAAAAATTAAAAAATAATTGATTTTTGGTCAAATAAATTTAAAAAATGTTTAAATTATCAAGTAAATTAGAAAGCACCACTGATACAATTGTCAATCAAAATAAAGAATTTCCATAGATTATAAATAAAGAATAACAATTATCTCGATGCTCTCAATAAACCTTTATTGATATATATATATATATATATATATATATATATATATATATATATATATATATATATATATATATATATATATATATATATATATATATTGTAATATACACCTTTTTTAAGAATTAAGTACGTAGTAAATAATTGTTTTAGATATCTTAAATTAGATTTAATATTTGGAAATAGGGATTCTCAGGAAAATAATACAACATTTATTTATCCTGACTGCAACCATCATAAATTATAATGAAAAGTGTGTTTATCATCATAAATGGAACCAAAATAGACGGTTTTATTTTAAAACATGGCGGCTCTATTTTGAACTTCAACAGAAACTCTGCCATAATGATCGAGTGGATGAAGATGATCAATTTGTCAATACTTCGACAATAAACCTGATCTAAGAAAATCAAAAAGAAGTAGAAGAGATTTTCATCAAATGAGAACTTCAGAAAATCATAAATGGTCCATTTGTATTAGATAATCAAAATGGCAGTTCGCCATTTTGAAACCTCGAGAGGTGTAACGGACAACAAAGGAGAGCATTATTGTTGTTAGGACCAGAGACCGGGGTATACATCTTAAGAGTTCCCGTGATACTTCATCCACATCATTTGGTAACACATTTTAATTATATCCCGTAAACCACCGTCATCATTCTACAAGAAGAAAGTGTATAATTTAAGATATATTGACGCTTCACGTTATTCGTATGTTTGTAATAGTAATAGTTCTGTGTGTCTGTGTCTGATTGTCTAGCAACCCCCCTGAGAAATAGAGTAAATAAATAAATTAACTTATTTTCACTTTTTATATATTTATATTTGTTTTATATAAGTTTGACTCTATTTCTCAGGGGGGTTGCTAGACAATCAGACACAGACACACAGAACTATTACTATTACAAACATACGAATAACGTGAAGCGTCAATATATCTTAAATTATACACTTTCTTCTTGTAGAATGATGACGGTGGTTTACGGGATATAATTAAAATGTGTTACCAAATGATGTGGATGAAGTATCACGGGAACTCTTAAGATGTATACCCCGGTCTCTGGTCCTAACAACAATAATGCTCTCCTTTGTTGTCCGTTACACCTCTCGAGGTTTCAAAATGGCGAACTGCCATTTTGATTATCTAATACAAATGGACCATTTATGATTTTCTGAAGTTCTCATTTGATGAAAATCTCTTCTACTTCTTTTTGATTTTCTTAGATCAGGTTTATTGTCGAAGTATTGACAAATTGATCATCTTCACCCACTCGATCATTATGGCAGAGGTTCTGTTGAAGTTCAAAATAGAGCCGCCATGTTTTAAAATAAAACCGTCTATTTTGGTTCCATTTATGATGATAAACACACTTTTCATTATAATTTATGATGGTTGCAGTCAGGATAAATAAATGTTGTATTATTTTCCTGAGAATCCCTATTTCCAAATATTAAATCTAATTTAAGATATCTAAAACAATTATTTACTACGTACTTAATTCTTAAAAAAGGTGTATATTACAATATATATATATATATATATATATATATATATATATATATATATATATATATATGTAATATTGAGTTTTCAAAACTGACAACGGGGACAAACGGAGTCCAAAACCAAAGTATTTGTTGTACAACTCTTAATGCATAAACACATCAGAGATTTTCCTTATTTTAGAGAAAGTGTTGAGGCACACTTTATTTTTCATTGAGTATATAGATTTTTTGAGACCAAAATTATATATTATAGATTTTTTATAATTATATTTATAGATTTATAAACAGATTATAGATTTGTTTACACCAAAATGATAGAAAATTTGGATTCACCACATCAAAAACCTTAATGTTGAAAAAATCATCGAAAAAAAAAAAATTTCAATTCTGAGGATGCTCAAAATTTTAAAAACCACAAAATTTAATTTTGGTTTGAAGCTCTGTACCTCGTCTTCAATTTACCCAATATCGAGATTCTAGGACTCGTTAAAAAGAGGGAAATCTCTTCTTTCCATACACATAAAAAACTATTATATTATCTTGAAAAAAGGTCTGTATAAAAAAATGTGATTACCAAATAAATACAAAATTAAAAATGTTTGCTTATAACATCGGTTCTAAAACACGTAGGTGCACGACGATTAAAGCAAATTGTGTAGTTTAAGAATATTTACCGATGCCACAAATTTGAATCGTTTAAAGGATTCCTGATTTATGAGCAATTATTTGAATCTTTAAGAAAATTTTAAGGATAGATCCTTGACAAAATTTTTATTTTAAATTTATCCGAAAATTTGGTTAAAGTGCTAAAACCAAGGTTTATAAAGGTTTTTATCCATGTATATATTATAATATTAAAAAATTATTTGTGATCAAGAAATATTATGCTTTTACAGCACATTTATAAACATTATCGTAGACAAAAAAATTAGTAAACATTATATTAAGAGACCAAATTTTTTTGGTCTCTTAATACCTGACAGTCGGTCTATTGAGTCATATGTAATATAGAACAGTATTATTACAGGGTAAAAATACAATATTTTACTACGATAATGTTTATAATGGTGATGTAAAAGTGTAATATTTACTATTTCTTGATCACTGATAATATTTTTACATTATAATATGTGCATAGTTAGGAAACCAGCACATTATTTGTGATCCAGAAATAGTAAATTTCAAATTTGATTTTAGCACTTTGAAAAACCCCTACATTCAATCACATTTTTTTATACAGACCTTCTTCTAAGATAATGCAATAGTTTTTTATGTGTACGGAAAGAAGAGACTCTCCTCTTTTTAACGAGTCCTAGAACCTCGATATCGTGTAAATTGAAGACGAGGTACAGAGCTTCAAGCCCAAAATTAATTTTGTGGCTTTTTAAAATTTTGAGTATCCTCAGAACTTAAATTTTTTTTTTCAATCATTTTTTCAACATTCAGGTTTTTTGAATTGCTGAATCTAAATCTACCATAATTTTTGGTGTGAAAAAATCTATAATGCTAGTTTACTTAATAATTTACACACTTTTTTCAATTTATTTGACCATAAATCAATTATTTTTTAATATTTATATTTTTCCTTTAATATACTCTAAATAACAAATGTTTAGTTGGAAAAATCTTGTCAATATCATTATTCAAACTCAAGATATAAAATAAAGAATTTTCAGCATGTTTATTTTTTTTTTTCTCAGCTCCTAGAGCCCATTGGACAAAACGGTAGGATATGGATCAACGTTTTTTCAATTTAGAATCACCCAAAAAATTTTGATCGAAATCGGTGACGGACACATCGTGCACTCCCCTTGTAAATTTCAAATCATGTATTGCGATACACAAGTAAATATATGCAATAAAAATGTTGGCAACATCCATCAACGAATTTCCAACATTTTATTGGCAGATTTGCACTTATGTTAAGGTGTTGTTCAGAAGACTGGGAATCAGATACCTCTATGTCTTATTTTATTTTATTCATTTTTTTATTTTTGGTTTGTAATTAAATAAAAAACACTGCTATGATTATTATTTATTTAATATTAATTGGACATTGAACTTCTAAAAAAAGAACACAAAACCATAAAGAATTAAAAAAAAAAACAACATTAACTAAAAAATTATGAAGTTTTATTAACTTTCCATCATATTTCAATATTTAATACTTCACCAATAATAAGCAGAAAACTTTAAAACAAGATTTTAATTGAATATTATTGTTTTTTTTATTATATAGTAAATATGCTTTATAATATCAACTGAAAACACTAATTTATTATAGGAAAGAAGGGTGATTCTGGTTCTGAGGGAGGCATCGGTCCCTTAGGTGATAAAGGTCCCTTAGGGGCAAAAGGATTGCCTGGTCCACCAGGTTATGATGGAGCTGTTGGAAGAAAGGTATCATTCCAGTTGGTATACCATTAGATTTTCTGTTTATGTCTGATTATTAGGTTAAAGGTAATTTGAAGTTGTTTTTATAATAAACAATTTAGGGATTTAAAGGAGATGATCTTTGTTGGAATCTACCAAAATAATGAGTTTCAGTCATCCCACTATCTAGTATTTGTTCATCATTCAATATCTCCATTTTCTTTTTTCTTAACCTCACTGATTCCCATTAAATCCACTCTGTACTTTTTCATTTCTTCACCCTATCCAACTTCTTTTCCTGTAAGTATTAGTATGTTCCATATAGCCATTCGTATATCTTTGTCATTGCCATTAAATCTGCCCATTTCTGAAACTCATTTTTGTGCTGTGGATCATTTGTACACCAGATGAGGGATTAGCCCAGTGCTGGCAACCCCATTACTTTAGGGCAACTGGCCGCCTGAAATTCTTAAGAGGAGGTATGATGCTAGGATATGGTAAGGATAAACATCGGGTAGGTAGAATATTGTTTAGTTCATGATTAGGGAGAGATTAAAAGCTCGCGTGGGCAGGGTTGCTAGGTCTCTGAAGTAAATCTGTCTTCACCGATATCATGAAGAGCATCTACGTGCTATGCATATTAATGCAATCATCATTCAATTTAAAATGAGATTTTTACAATATTACAGGGTTTTAATTTTTCTTATCAGAACATTTGTTTTTCTCTGTCATTAAATTATGAAAAAAGAACCGGTTATAACTGTGGCAAAAAACTAACGGAAAAAAAATTAATGGAAATTTAAAAAAATAAAAAAGTTTTTGGTTACATCAACTAGCGGTATCCCTAGAGAGGACCATCTAAGAAGAGATCATAGACCTGTATATAATATTAACTAGGTACCCTATAGGTTGTTTACTTATTACCAAATCATATGAAACTGATGATAAAAAATCAATCATTAGCAAAGTAAAATGTAATTAAATTAGGTTTTGCATCAAAATTATCTTTATTATTTGTCAAAATTTCTTTAAAACCTATAATTCTTTTTTTTAATAAATTTGTTTCGTCATCTTTATTTATTATTTTATTCTCACTATACGAAACAGTATTTATTAATATGTTTAATTTTTTGTCATTCCTTTAATAGTTTTTTCACAGTTTTTGAGTTTAATAATACAAAGTTAATTCCTTTATCTGAATTGATTGTTTTTCCTTCTTTAATTGAAATATTTTTAATTAATGAACTCATTTCTTCTTCATTATTATTTATTTATTTATCTTTATCAAAATCTGATTTTATTTTCTAAAATATTTATTACTCCCACATTAGTTATTTTTCATAATCTGAAATTTGATTTTTTACATCAAATTGTTTATCCTTAACACTTATTAGAGTATTATCATTTTCAGCACTTTCAGTTTCAACTATAAAATTGTTCCCTGTATTATTATCAATTAAGTCAAAAGCCGTTTTTAAAGCAGTCTCTAATCGACTTAATTCCTCTTCCAATCCCTCATCAAAACTTGAAAATACTCCCAACTTATTATTGGTTAGTTCAAAACTTTGATCTATTTTATTATTGATTAAATTAAAACTTTGATTTTAAAGGAAAAATATAAACATTAAAAAAGAATTGATTTGATAGGATATCGACAACGGACATATTGTGCAATCCGCTTGTAAGTTTAATCTCCTTTTTTATGCCGAAGGCAAAATATTGCCAGCGACCACTCATCTGGCATCTTTCTTCTTTCCAGATGGAATAATAATTATATTGTGAGAAGTCTCCTCCAGTGCTTCTTATCCATAAGTTAGAAGCTCTGCTTGCATTCTGCCGTTCCAGGTGCTATTCTTTACCTTTCTGAACGCCTCTTTCACTTTGTCCTTATCCTAGGATAGGAGAATGGTCCATATTATTCTCACAGTCTTCCTCCATGTTTACATTGGCTGTTTTAGGGGTATACTTGTTGCATACTTCCCTCTTCAGTATTTCATCTTTCTTGAATAGAAATAGTCTTATAGAATAGTCTTATTCATCTTTACAAGATGTCGCATTTTATTTGGTGGCCGACCTTCCATTAACTCTTTGGAAAAACTAATGGCTTTACTTTATTTCTTCTCTTTAAGTCTTCAACACTCTACATTAATTTATTTTATGAATTCCTTTTCTTTTGGTGGAGCTGTTTCTCTGCTCTTCATCTTGTACAGAAGACTGTCTTGTATGACGTTGCACCATCTTTTAGTAGGATTTGTTTTTGTGCTCCGTAGTATAATAATAATTGATAATAAAATTGTGCTTTTGTAGGGCTCAATTGGAGCATTAGGAGATGTGGGACCTAAAGGCATTCCTGGCATTTCTTCCAGTAAAGGATTACCAGGAGATATGGGATACCGAGGCCAGTAATCTATCTTTCTGATATATAAAAATTCCATTCAGAAATGATAACACTTTCTTTTATTACAGGTCCGATAGGTCCGATTGGAGAGCCTGGCAATCCAGGCATGGATGGAATTCCTGGTCCTGCTGGTGACCCTGGAATGTCTTTTAATGCCCCACCAGGAATAGTTGGTGATGATGGTGAGCCAGGACTAGATGGTCTTCGAGGACTTGATGGATTTAAAGTGAGTCTTTAAAATTCATAATGGTTTAACTAACTAACTTCATATGGTTTAACTTTAGGTTTTTTTTATTATTTTTGTTTAAACCAAAAGGTTAAAGTTTCGGTCCAGAAAAAGATCATATTTTAATATTATTTCAATTTATAGTAGTACGAATCAAATGGATTCATACCCTTATTAAAGTAGATTCCACCATTGAATAACTGAAATCAATAGCTAAATAAATCAAGTATGGCAGACACTTTTTAAAAAATGAGTTTATTGATAAAACTAGTTATAATGAAGCGTAGCGATTAAATACAGAATATGCAGTAAGTCTTGAGGCTGACAAACTGTCTGATTAAGTCATTTATCATGCAGTCATGAGTATAATTATTTCTAATTTTGAATGAATTTTTTGGCATTCAACAAAAAACACCTTTAAAACTTAAAGGTGTTCTGATGGATTTACTTTGAATAAATGTTTTGATTAGGTATTTATTATTTAAGTTTTGTTTGAATAAATCAATATATTGTGGAAAATTAGTTTGCATCTTGGTAAAAAAAGTTTTTGAACAATGCAGATTATAAACACTGCTGTGTTTCAAAAATTTGTATAATATTTAGTTATTATATTTGATCTTCATCAACATCATCATGCCGATCCACAAGAAGGGTAGCTCTAGTGAATGCCAAAGCTATAGGCCTATATGTATCTCCCCTGTAGTCTATAAACTTTACTTCTCTATACTGTAAAGAAAACTCCGATCAATCGTTGAAGACAAATTGGAAGAGGAACAAGCAGCTTTTAGACCACACCGACTAACACAGGACCACATCTTCTCGCTGAAGACGATTATTGAGAAGACATGGGATAGAGGAAAGAGCTTGTACCTAGCGTTCCTGGACATAAAAGCAGCATTTGATTCAGTCCCTAGAGAAGAAATTTGGACAGCTCTAGCCGCTAAAAATGTGCCCACAGCATTAATAAATGCCATAAAAAGCACTTATCATGACTCCAAAGGCATGGTTAGAATTAATGGAAGAATGTCAGAGGCTTTCGCCATGAGAAGGGGTGTTAGACAGGGGGACAGCCTTAGTCCTCTTTTTTTCATCACTTTTATGGACGAAATATTGAACATCTGCAAGTGGAGGACAACACGGATGGTCGTGGGAAAGTGGAACATGAGGACAATCCTAGCGCAAGGATTTTCGCAGATGATATTATCCTCATTGCCGATTCCAAGGAAAATCTACAGCAGGCGGTTACGGAGTGGGAGGCTGAGCTAGAAAGGAAGGGTAAGATATTGAATGTTGGTAAAAGCAAGGTGATGCACATCGGATGTGAATAAGAGGAGGTTTCGATTCACTGCAGGGGAGAAATCTTGGAGACAGTGCAGGAGTATACCTATTTAGGAGTAGTGCTCAGCAGAAAGGGGTAAATGGACCAAGAGCTCTCAAACAGGATTAAAAAAACAAACAGCATATACTACCAGCTATGCAACACAGTGGTGGGGAAAAGGGAATTGGAAAACAATGTAAAATTACATATCTTCAAGTCCATATACCGACCTACCCTTATCTATGGAAGTGAGAGCTGGGTCCCGTTGGACAAGCACTGGAGTAGGGCTACCGTGGCAGAGATGAAATACCTCCGGAGAATGGCAGGCAAAACAAGGAGGGACAGAGTTAGGAATGAGAGGATAAGGGGAGACCTGGGAGTGACTGCACAGTGGAGAGACGACAGCTGGGATGGTTTGGTCATCTGTGCAGACTGGATGAGGACCGGGACCCAAAGAAATTTTTTGAAGCCAGGCCTATCGGACGCCGCCCTCGAGGAAGACCTAGATTACAATGGATGGGCCACATCTGAAGGATTGGTGAAAGGAAGGGAAGATCTATAAATGTAATGAAAGCGCTGGCTGGAGATCGAGAAGCTTGGCAGTCTTGGATCGGGGCATCTCCATGCTGAAAGGCACTAAAAGAGGACGATAAAGAAGAGAAGATATTTGATCTTAATATTTAATATTCAATAATGTTTGAAATGTTTTAATCAAATTGGTTTGTAGACTGAGAAAATCATTAACACAAAGGAGGTGGAGGTGGATAGGTACATATGGTGCATTTAAAGGGTTTTTTGAGGATATTAGAAATTTTGAGGTATTAGAAGTTAGTCAATTCCCAGCGATGGGGCTCACTATTGTCTTAGTCCTTAGTCCATTTGAAGTCTGTTTACGTATGTTTCTCTCCTCTATAGTCTTTCTGATGGCGTCTAAGTCCTCAAAATTAGAAGTTTTACATTTCAAGTCGAATAAAAAAAATCGGTCTGTCTGCCGTAAGCCGTCCCCGGCTTTTCTCTGAGACTACTGGACCGATTTTCTTGAGATTCGGCAACAACGTCACACCTCACCTCAGAATGATCCTTGGAACTCAACATTACCATCCATCTGTTTGTTTCAAAATGACTGCTGATTAGAGATTGTATGAGCCCATAACTCGGCTCATAAAGGCATTTATAAAGGTAGAGGGGAAATGTAAGGTGTTTTGGAATCAGCATAACAAGGCATTAAAAAAAAAAATGTAACAAACAAAATATCCATATAAATGCTTTTGATATATTATTTTCAATAATAGACCTTTGTAATCGATCAAGAAATTTTTTTTTTAACCTCCTCAAAATTTGAGGTTTTACGTTTTAAGATACGTAGAATCCAAATATTGAATAAAAAATATCTGATGTGGACAATACATGACTTCCTTGTATGCCTATTAAACTATAGATCGGTGGCTCAAAAAGTGATCCTGAATTTGATTACTTGTTTCCGAAGACTGCAGTATCTCAAAAACGACACTCAGCGTCGCAACATCTATTGACACACACATACTCTTGTTTCTGAAGGGCTCGTTCTGTTATTATATGTCATTTTCTTTCAGTAGGTAACTAGTTCCCAAGAGATTCCTTCGTGTTCCGTGACAACATTAGAATTGTTAATATCACTAGATAAAGTATTGAAAATCAACAGTTTCAACATTTTAAGCGGAAGAACCCACTTAACTTATATCTTATTCTCCTGCTGCAGACTTGTTCATCTCAAAAGTAGGGAGGATAACCAGTATTTTCCACTTAATTTTAACACTTAAAACAAGTAATAAAAACGTTTAATTGGATTGGAAACAAAATTGTGTTTGTAACCTTTATTATTATGACAGTGATAAAGCATCTCATAAGAGGTTGTTTTTTATTTTTTATTTTTCATGTTTTAAATAGAGTGTTTGAGTGGTGAAAAGTAAATATATAAGAACCAAGTAGCTTACCGAACTTCTTTGAAGCATTGCGAGGTGAGTTCTAGAACAGTAAATATGACCGAACCCCCATCAACTTCGCCTGAGGTTGAAGTCATGAGTGGGCTAGAAACATCTACAATTAATAATTTCCAGATTCAGGAGGGAGTCTGGGATTAGTTACAGGTCGCAAACGCCTCTCTGAAGTCACAGGAGAAGATACGAGTCGATGTAAACGGCCAACTTTCAATGTGTCTGTCACTCCAACACATAACAGGTTTGAAATTTTAGCCAATTCTAATACTGGACCAGAACAGCTACAGCCACAGAAAACAACTATATCCAAGCCACCACCGATATTCGTAAACAAAGTGAAAAACTACCCAGTTCTGATAGAATTTCTTGAAAAGGTTAGTGGGCCATCAACATTTAAAGTTAAAGCAACTGGTACAAAAGTTTGCATTTATCCCTAAATCCCTGACTGTTTTCGTGCAATAGTGAACTTTTTAAGAAAAGAAGATGCTGCTTTTCATACCTTTCAGTTACCTGATGACAGATGCCCACAGGTCGTAATTAAAAATTTACATCATTCAACCCCAAAATCAACAATTATAAATGAACTAAAAATTAAGGGGTATGAAGCAGTGAACGTCACTAACGCAATATCTAGATTCAAGCAACCATTACCGATGTTCTTCGTAGATATTAGTAGATAGAATTTCTTGAAAAGGTTAGTGGGCCATCAACATTTAAAGTTAAAGCAACTGGTACAAAAGTTTGCATTTATCCCTAAATCCCTGACTGTTATCGTGCAATAGTGAACTTTTTAAGAAAAGAAGATGCTGCTTTTCATACCTTTCAGTTACCTGATGACAGATGCCCACGGGTCGTAATTAAAAATTTACATCATTCAACCCCAAAATCAACAATTATAAATGAACTAAAAATTAAGGGGTATGAAGCAGTGAACGTCACTAACGCAATATCCAGATTCAAGCAACCATTACCGATGTTCTTCGTAGATATTAGTAAATAGACATTTAATGAAGAAATATTTCATATTAATTTTAACGCACATAACGATCGAAGAACCACGCAAAAAGAAGATGATACCTCAGTGCATCCGATACCAGCAATGTGGCCACACAAAAACCTACTGCAACCACAAACCTAAGTGTGTGCGATGTGGCCAAAATCACAAAAGTGCTTCATGTCAGAAGACCTGGGATACATCAGCCACTTGTGCCAACTGCCAAGGAGCACACCTAACGAACTATAGGGGTTGCCAGGTCCTGAAAGCACTCAGAACTGCCAGAAATTTCCGATACCAACCATATCTCTGGTCTGTACCTAGTCAACCAGCTGAACCATCAGGACCGCAAGATTTCCCTCCACTGCCACAGCCTCATCAGCCTTCTCCGGTGCCAGTGAACGCAACGCAGCAGCACCACACACTTTGCTGACATCAGAAAGAAGACATCAGCAAATTGTAGGTATGTTGGCTATGAGGCAGGGCATTGCTCAGCCGGTATTCTCTGCTGAAAATGTCACTCATCAATTCTTCAATTCATTAAATGTCCTAAATAATCTTATCCAACCCCTTTTCAGTCTTATTCAACAATTACAACAAGTAACACAAGCCTACTGTCCAATTTATGGCCCATAAATGCTTAACCGTGGGTTCTTTGTCTATCCTTTTGTGGAATACTAACGGACTACTTCAACATAAAACTTGACACCTACTTACATGAAAAACGAACAGACGTAGCTTTGATAACTGAAACACATCTAACCTCTCGTAACAAGATATATATTCCTGACTACACCATTACAAAACTGATCACCCAGACAACACTTCACATGGTGGAACAGCCATCATCATAAAAACATCATTAAAACATCACTCCATACACTTACAAGTACACCACACATCCAAGCCACTGCCATACATAACATTGCACACTACTCGAAACACAATAACATTAGCAGCGGTGTACTGCCCTCCTCGGTATGCAATTACACCTGGCATGTTTAGTAATTTTTTTGAAAAACTGGGAAGATGCTTTATTGCTGTGTGTGACTACAATGTTAAGCATCAGGTATGGGGGTCATGATTATGTACTCCAAGGAGAAAAAACTTGCTGTCCGCTCTCTACAAACTTTCAATGACCACAATATCGCCTAATACACCAACATACTGGCCTACATCGAGACTTAAGACACCAGACCTATTAGATTTCTTCATTACCAAAGGACTGCAGACCATGCCTCAGACCATCAGATTTAGCTCTGATCTATGCTCTGACCATTCCCTTATACATCTAGTCCTCTTCAACAAACCATGCCAACAAGAAAAACGTCCCACCCTAACTGAAGGGAAAATAGACTGGGATCTTTACCAGGCAAATTTAAGTCAAAAGCTCTCAGTTCCTATCTCAGTGAAAACTGAAAAAGAAATCGAGGATGCTGTTGAAGTTTTGACGAAGAGTATATAGGAATCTGCTTGGGCATCATCAATACCAAGGAAGAAAAGAAGTACCCAGCCAATCTATTGCAGTATATAAGGGATCTGATCAGAGCCAAGAGAAGAGCTCGTAAGGTATGGCAGACTAACAGACTACCATCTGATAAACAGACATAGAACCGAATAAATAATGAACTAAAAAGACAAATACAAAAATTTAAACAGACGAACTACAATATATTTTTGGAGAATCTCAATACTGACGATGGAAGTTTTTGGAGACATACAAAGAGATTGCTTAAGCATCGCGAGATGTCAGCGCCACTTCGAAAAGAAAATGGATCTTGGGCCTTGTCTGACTGTGAAAAATCTGAACTCTTTGCCAATCATTTGTCGACAGTTTTCACACCACATACTGACTACCCAGACAATGAACGTGAAATACAGGAGACGCTAGATATACCTTTTTCTTTAACACTACCACCAACTGCTTTTAATCTGTCTGAAGTCCTTCTAGAGAACAAGAACTTACCCAAAAGGAAAGTCCCTGGACATGACCTGATCACTGCTGATCTACTCCAGCATATGCCCAGAAAAGCTGTAGTTTTTATAACAACGATCTACAACACTATACTCAGAACAAAAAAATTCCCATTACAGTGGAAATACTCCCACATACTGATGATTCCAAAGCCTAACAAAGATAGTAAAAATCCATCTTCATACAGACTCATCAGTTTGCTTCTAGTTTGTTCAAAAATTGTTGAAAAACTAATTTATCAATGAATACTCGACATACTGACTGAAAAACAAATACTACCCGAAGATCAATTTGGATTTCGCTCACTACACTCTACCATACACCAGCTACACAGAGTCATGGACTACATTTCAGTCGCACTAGAAAATAGACTATACGCTACTGGCGTATTCCTGGATGTAGCTCAAGCATTTGACAGAGTGTGGCAAAATGGACTACTCTTCAAACTCAAATCTTTTCTTCCTTCGACGTACTATCTCATACTTCTTTCCTTTCTATCTGACTGGTTTTTTTCTGTCCGGCAAGGATCAGAGGTCTCTTCTATACATCCAATCAGGACCGGAGTGCCTCAGGGGTCAATTCTTGCACTCTTGCTATACACTATATACACATATAATATACCTATTTGCCCAAACAGAATAATAGCAACATACGCAGATGACACAGCTATTCTTACTAGACACGCAGATATAACTCAGGCTTCACTGACTATTCAGCATTACTTACTACAACTACAGGACTATTTTAAACAATGGAAAATAAAACTCAACAATGACAAATCTCAGCACATCACATTTACTCTTAGACACGACATCTGTCCTACAGTTTATGTAAACAATGAACCCATTTAACAGACTAACACAGTTCATTACTTAGGACTCGCTTTCGACAGAAGAATGACCTGGGGCCCACACGTTAAACAGAAATGCTTTAACCTAAACAGAAGACTAAGACTTCTGTACTCTATCCTTCACAAACGATCGTCACTACAAATCCGACAACGACTTAATACTTATATATACCTTTTGAAACCCATATGGAACTATGCATTACAAATATTTGGGATAGCAAAAAAGATTCACATCCAAAAAATACAGATTTATCAATCAAAAAAACTGAGACTAATAACATGTTCACCCTGGTATGTCAGCAACAAAACATTACACACAGATTTACATATACCTACAGTTCAAGAGCATATTCAAACCTCATACAAAAGATTCCATGACAAACTCCACAGACATTACTACACACTTATACGAAATATGGCAACAATGGACATGCCTGAATTAACCAGAAGAAGACTGAAAAGGAGTTGGCTAAGAGATCTCCTTGTGTAAAATTCTTTAGAATCTCATGTTAAGAGGAGATGCCATTGGGTACTGACCTCTTTCATGCCTGCCATATCAGTTATCTACTATTTATATCACATCCGTTTTTTGTCACGATATGATTGACAGGTGTGGATAAAAAAAATAAAGTTATAAAAAAAAAATTCATATAATTTTTTATGTAAATTTATTATGGCCTTCAAGTAACGTACCCTTTTCGGCTTACGAATTTTAATCAAAATATAGTAAATACATTCATATCCATATAAAATTATATAAGTCCTATTTACCAAATTTGAGATGTTTTACATTATATTTTAATAAAATTTTTGATGAAAGTCTAATTTGACCTTCAAGTAAAGTACCATTTCCGGTCTGCCAATGTCAGCCAAAATTTATTTTATTATTTATATTAATATGTAGGTCTTACATACCTTATTTGAGAAGTTTTGCATTATATTTTAATATAATTTTTGATGAAAATCAATAATGACTTTCAAGTAAAGTACCACTTACGTTAATCATGTAGTTACCAAAAAGAGAGGTTCACAACTAGATTTTTCAGCAATCTAAAATACAAAATTTTAACTTTCTACGGCTAACCGTTCTTGAGTTATGCGAGATACGCACGTAGGAACGTACATAAGAACGTACGTACAGACGTCAGGACGAAACTAGTCAAAATGGATTCAGGGATGGTCAAAATGGATATTTCCGTTGAAATCTGAAAACTGAAAATTTTCGCGATTACAATACTTCCTTCACTTCGTTCAAGGAAATAAAAATCCGTCGTCAAAAATTGTTCAATGAATCTTGACCAAGTCTCATTTAAGGAACTAGTTAAGTGACAAATCCAACAACTATTAAGTTTTTTAATTGGCCTCAAGACAAATTGATTAAAGATAAAAATATAATATGGAAGGTGAAAATTGAAAATAATCTGATTTTATTATTAATCAGTTTTTCTTTGGTAAACTTTATTTTTTTATTAGCATTAAAAAATGTGATCACAATGTTAACTTTGTTTGGTAAAATAGTAATAAAATAAAAAATCATATACCAAACATGAAGGATAAAATAGATAAAGATAACAAAAAAGATGTAATGTATAAAATAAAATGCACACAATCCCCAAACTATTATACTGGTGAATTATATAGTAGTTACTATATTACATAGTAATCTACCTGGTTGATAATAATAAAAGCTAATTTTTAAAATATGTAATTGTAGATATATGAAAAAAGGGCTTGAAAATGGGCAATGATCGTCCGAAATGTCGCCTAAGTATATAAGAAAATATAGATGGTTTTTATAAAAAAGGGTAGATGTTTTCTTGAAATTTAATGACTGTTATGAAATATATCTGAAATATATTAAAAAATAATAAAATCTTGCATTGAAGTAAAAAAATAAAGAATACAATATAAATTCAAAATTATAAGGATAAAATACATAAATCTTCGATTAACCATCACTGCTGGCAGGGCCAGTTTAAACCATGTAGAGGCCTCCTAGGTGATGCAAATCTCGGGTCTCTTTCCCCTTTTTAATTCAATAAATTTTATTTCATAAACAAAAAAAAAAGGAACAATGAAAAATTATAGTATAAAAAGTAAAGTATCCAGTTAATATCTAATTTGTAATAAGGATGGACAAAATTCCATCACAATGATCCTGTTCCCTTCAATAAAAGTTTTATAAATATAAATTAATTTAGTAGATAGGCAGGTAACAGTTAATTAAATTTTATACCTACATTAAATTTTAATATATCCGTACTAAGTTATGTCATTTATTAAAAGAAAACTATTCATAGATAATGATGATAATGATTGTTATTTAATGCAATGTATGCAAAACTCAAAAATAAATAAAATAAACTAAAGTTATAACAATAATTTATTTCTCGATTAAATTGACTTTTTTTTTTAAATGAAATTAACTGTTAAACATTATCAATATGAGTCAGAAAATCACATTAGAAAAATATTCAAATATTGGATCATGTTTTCTAAGCATTAACTCAGTGTCCCATTGGTTTATATGTAAGACACTGCAGGACGAGTTTCTGCAGCAGTTATATACACTCTTGTGATCATTTCTGGACTAGCTCACAATCAGGGCATGAGTAGTCCTATCCAAATACATCGTACTCACCTATCCTATCCCTCAAGAACTTATGACATCACTCATATTGTTTTTAGCATACAAGGCTGAAACTGTTGGAGTGAAGTATAAGAAAGCTACAATAGCAGCATATTCTGATTATATAAATATCAAAGTGTAGCTCGCTGAATGCACCAAGAACCCTGGTAGGCAGAGGAGTTTAAAGGAATCACAAAGAAGCTGGAGGGACTAAGTATTAAAGTTAATCCCAAAAAGACCCAGTACATTATATTCTCTTTCCAGAAAAACATGCGCCCTTTCCCTAAAGTCTATATGCTAGAAAGTAGATCAAATAGGCCGGCAGACAGTATACTATGCTTGTGTGTTATCGTCGATTGGCAAATGATACCATTTTGTCACTGCCAGAAGATCGGGTTGGTTAGCTAACTTTTTCTTCCACCACGAAATATAATATAAAAAGGCATTCTGAAACCGGACCTCCATAATGGAGCACCTATTCTCGCAAATTTAGCGGCTACAATAACAAAGAGACTCCAACAGTTTCAGAGCATGTATACAGGGATGGATAGTGAGGCACGTTTTACTACAGAGGACAAAAATGAACATACTATACTCCAACTACGGACATTGACAGACTTTATCACAAGGAGAAATCAAATTCTTTGATAGTTTCCATTACTCGCCTAATCCCCTTTTCAGGCTTTTCAGAGAGACTATAGAGGTGGTAAACAGATTTCAACTGGCCTAAGGACTGCGACAATAGCTCCATCACTAGGAACTGACTAGCCTATAATACCTCAAAATTTCTAATATCCTCAAAAAATCTCCTCTCAGTCTACAAACCAATTTGATTAAAACACTTCAAACATTATTGAATATTAAATATTAAGATCAAATATAATAACTAAATATTATACAATTTTTTTTAACACAGCAGTGTTTATAACCTGCATTGTTCACAAACTGTTTTTAGCAAGATGCAAAATAATTTTTCACCATTTAATCAGACAGTTTATCAGCCTCTAGACTTACTAGATATTCTGTATTTAATTGCTAGTTTTATCAATAAACTCACTTTTTAAAAAATGTCTGCCATATTCGATTTATTTAACTGTTGACTTCAGTTATTTAATGCCCTACTTCAATAAGGGCATGAATCCATTTGATTTTTACTACTATAAATTGATTTGATAAATTTGAAAATAAAGAAGATATATTTCATTTTTTTTTTGCTAATCATTTCAGATATATTGAATAATACTTATTAGTATATTTTCCATCATGATTATTTTAAAATTTTTGTAGCCCTCATCATTTCATAATATGTTTAAGACTGTTGCAACATAATGATAATCTTGTCATCCAGGTAACAGTAAGTGATCCAGTGATATTTAGTTTAGTATTTTTAGTCAGGAAAGTGCAAATTGTTATATTTGTTTTAACAGAAGATCTATATCCAAGAATTTAAGTTAAACACAACAAACTATAAGCTAGCCTTGAATTTTGTTACTATCTGTATTTTGTCCTGATGAAAATTAAAGAACCAGTTATATATTTTCTTATTACCAATAAATCATTGTTATTGTACATATCTATAATCAAATGTTGTATTAATATATCATTTGCTAAATCTATAGCTATGGTTCTAATTGTGTACTAATGATTAGGCATAGGAGGAAGGCAAGAAAAATGGCAGTGTTTTTAATGGAAATTGTTGATATGAAGATGATTTATTGGAATCATATATTTTTTCCATTTTGAATATAAACCCATGAATTTTTTGTTTTAGGGTGTTAAAGGCGAGATAGGGGAGGCAGGAAATATAGGACCTCAAGGATTAGATGGTGAAGTAGGATTGCCAGGATTTCCAGGACAGAAAGGGAAGGATGGTCTACCAGGAATGAGAGGGCTTAAAGGAGTTCCTGGATGGAGAGGAAACAAGGGAGAAGCAGGAATGAGTGGAGACCCGGGGGAGATGGGCAGGCCTGGTAACTTGTCTTCTCTTGTACATTTTATTCTATTAATATTTTGAATTTGATAAAAGATGGCTGTTAGGGCAAGGGTTCTATAGTATTCGGATCAGAGTGGAATGAGAATTTTATTTGATAGGAATTCAGCGTAATAAATCTTAAAAAGTCTATTTTGCCCGCAAATGGGATGTCAGTTTATTGAACCAATAAAAATTAATAATTTAGTTAGTTAGTCAATAAAAGTAAAATAAATTTTTAGTGGTTAGATAAGAAATATGTTTTATATATCGACATCGTTTTTTTGAAAAGGCTAAGTGCCAAAAATTCGAAATTTAAGTTTCAATTTATTATGGGACGTAAACCATCTTTATTGATTATCGATCAGGATATATCGAAAATAAAATTGGAAATGGTCTAAAAATTGACTATTGATGACGTAAGTACCAAATACTGACGACTCTCAATCATCACTCTGACCTTGACCAGCGCTGGAAGCCTTAAAAATATATTGTAATTATAAAAGTTTTGCCACCTTAATAAATTCCTATTCTACACAATAAAGAATAAAATTAAAAAAATATATGTTGTTATTTTGGGGAAAAAGCGTTTCATGTGTTTTCTGTAAAGTTTGCTAAATAGCACTTACCTCTTTTTCAAAAAAAAATGTCGGGTATTTATGTATGTGTAGATATATCTATATATATATTTCCAAATATTAGCATACAATGTCTAAAATATGTGAGGGTGCTTGAAATGATTTGATTATCGGTTTCTACTTAATGCTTTCCTTATAGAACTTTCTTAAGCAAAATATAAATGAAATAGTTGAAATTAATTTAATAATCATCAATTTATTCCATACATATCCATTTAAATGTTTTTATTTTATGTAATTAATTTAAAAAATATATTTATTTTTTAATTAGAAACATCTTTGCATATATATTTTTGAAAAATGATGAACTTTAATTAAAAAGTGTGACTAATTTTCCATAAAAAATAACGACTATTTTTATATTTTTGACCAGATGTACCTAGATGCTTATAACTTCCTATTTTATTATTTATTATATTAAAAAAAAAATTAATACATAAAAAATTTTGCTCATTGTAATATTCTCCACCTTACAAAGTCAGTATTTATTATGGAGTGATAGGCTATAATAATAGAGAAAGAGGAAAGGGAATTTATAGTAAAGCTGGCTCCACACCACTGGCAAATTGTTTTTCAAATGTTTGTGAAGTTTGAAATATGAAAGAACAAATGAACAAATGAGGCATCCACACACATGGCAAGCCGGTTGGCAAATCATTTGCCAAATGTTTAACAACATTTTTTTTTTTAACTTCAAAGATCTTTGAAGAATTGGTTGACAATTATTAAACTAATAACGCTGAAAAAAGTATGAATCAACAATAATAAATCCAATTAGCAACCAAAATTTGTAAATCATTGCTAATTTCAATATTAACTTTGAAGTAACAACAATTTTAAATTGTATATTTAGGTAAAAATGAGGAACCCATTGAACTAATGGTTCGTCACTGGTGTGGATGGCACACAAATATTTGGCAATAGCAATTACATAGCTTTTTGATGTGTGAAAGAAAACTGCTGGGGAACGCCCAATGCAAAGAATGGCCAGTACTTTCACTAATGCACAAATGTTCATAAATACTCCAATCCACGATTTGCCACTGGTGTGGAGCTGGAGTAAAACCTCATATAACCAAATACTTCTAAAAACATTTGTTTTATTTAATGCTAACAAAATTTTATAATAACTAATAACTTACTAAATAACTAACTAAACAATAAGCAATAATTAAAAATTCTTGTTAAAACATATAATTTCCTAAACTAATCTACTTCTAATTAATAATAACTTATTGACTAACCTAAAGCCAAACTAATTTATGGCAGATATACAGTCAGTAACAACAATTTTCAGACAGTATAATTTTTTTCATTAAAAATTAAATTTCTTTTGGCCTTCTCCAAATTTTACCAGGACTGTCGGGACCTAAAATATTGAATTAATTTAGATTCATAGTAAAAAATTAGATTGCTACAATAATTGTTTAAATGACTCTGGAGCTTTTTTCAAAGCACAATTTTTTTTTTCACTGGCGTTTTTTTTTCTAGATATCTTTACATTATATTCTGTTCCTTTTAAAATTGTTCTTATATTTTGTAGATGAAGTTGCTTTCCTGTTTATCCGAATATCTTAGAGGTGCACTCATCAAGGACTTATTTTTAATTTTCCGAAATATGGGATCCCTTTCTCACTTGTTCAATACTCTTGAACAGGCGGTAAGAGCTTTCAAATCCATCCCATCTTTGTACTCGTATCTTCGAATTGCATTGTCTATAGTACTTTTACTTCGGCCTAGCATCCCTCCGATTTTGCGAACACTTGATCCTTTTTCATAATTAAAAATGATTATTTGTTGAACTTCAAAAGATGTTCGACTCATTTTGATATTAAGAAATTCAAATATTTACTGAAAACACTGAATAGAAGGGTAAAACATGCCTTATTTGTTTGTTATTAGCGGTTGGTTGAGAAGGGATTAAAGATTACATATAGTGTTGCTTTTGTTTTCAAAACAAACAACAGCTTTCTGGAATATTTTGTTACATGAACTATTTCTCTTTAATTACTAATGCTAAATTTTCTATTAGATGGAAATACGTATTTAATTTTTGAACTGGGATTATAAAATCGTTGATTTCAGAATTTAAAACTTTCCTTAAATTAATTTTTTACCTCATAACTTTGTGTAACTAGTAAAAAAACAGCAAACTTTAAAGTCATCTGAAAATTTTTGTTACTGACTGTATAAGAGAGTTTTCACAAGTCATGACCATATTTTCTTCTACTTGAAGCCAAGTACTCTCTCTCTCCCTCTCCCTCTCCCTCTCCCCCTCTCCCTCTCCCTCTCTCTCTCCCTCTCCCTCAACCTCTCCCTCTCCCCCTCTCCCTCTCCCCCTCTCCCTCTCCCTCTCTCCCTCTCCCCCTATCCCTCTCCCTCTCCCTCTCCCTCTCCATCGCCCTCTCCCTCTCCCTCTCCATCTCCCTCGCCCTCCTCCTCTCCAACTCCCTCTCCCTCCCTCCCTCCCTCCCTCCCTCCTGGTTTTGATTTATTGACCATGAGAAGTTTACTTTGCCTCCTTCCCTACAGGAAATATTAAAAAACATATTTTATTATATTGATAATATATTCTTAAGGAATTTATAAACCTTTTTTTCATCTTTTTTCAGGAGAAATAGGAGATGAGGGTATGCGTGGCTCACCTGGTCCATATGGATCCCCAGGAGAGAAGGGTTTTATAGGTGACATTGGCCCTCCAGGAGATTATCCTGTGATTGAAATTGGAGACATAGGTGTTCCAGGTATGCATGGAGATAAAGGACCAAAAGGGGTTACTGGTGATGTTGGAGTAATCGGAGTTAGAGGTTTACCTGTAAGTACAATTTAAGTATTACTTTTAGTAATTTAAGTCACATACCCCTGTTCTGTATAATTCTTCCCCCTGTTTCTCATCATCAATCTAACTATAACTACTCTTTCAATCTTGACATTTTTTTTCCCTGCTTACCTGACCTTTCGATCATATGGGTCTTCTGCCAGAAGTGGAGTTGCAATTCTCAATCAAACAACAGTTTATTTAAATAATCATATTGTACATTCATCTGAGTTCGTAGATTTATTAAGGGTACAATAATCTAGGTAAACTGTGGTTAATATTGTGTGCACGGGTGAGTGCCACAATTGCTGATGTTGCATCTTATTCTCCAGTCCTCGTTCTCTCCTCTTCCTTTTCTCCTGCTCATGCTAGGCTTACCTCGTCCTCATCGATAATTTCTCCATTTTTTCAAGGTGAACTGCACTCTCTCTCTGCTATCAGCAGAGTGTCTCCTAGTCTCTATCAGTTTTCTCATCGCTCCGTAGTTTTTACACTCTGATGGAGCTTTGTCTTTCTTCTTCTAGTAGTCCATGGCCTTGTAGTCAATTTCACCACACCATCCATAAGCTAGGTCCTTTTCGCTCTTGGCGATAAGGTAGCCATATTCCAGGTATTTTAGACATACTGGAGGGTCAAGGTAGACCCTCACATCCAATCTCTATCACCCCATGGATATCCCGTAGACATTTTATTCACGCGAGCTTCTCCAGCTCCTTGAGCGCTTTCTCATTTCCAGTATATGCCTTTTTAATGTCCTCATTCATAGCATGCATAGTCGCCATAACTCCCATCGTTGTCTTCCTTATAATTTTCTCCATACAACTTTCATTCTGCAGCACCCCCTTGGTAATGGCTCTGTGATGTAAAATTTTTTACTTTTTCTTCTTCCATCTTCCATCCCCGCAGTTGGAACTCCATCTCCTTTTGTTGCACTTTGGCCTAATGCATTGTCATTATCGCTTTTATTGCAATATTCTACATCTTTTGAAAGGTATCCATCAACAATCCTCGCTCCCGCTCATTAGTCTTCATGGCAACATTTTATCTACTTCCTTAAATTCCTCCAATGGGTACTTTGGTGCTATCTTAGTTCTCTTCTTCTGGATCTCCTTTTTCATCATGAGCTCCTCTATCATGGTTGGATCCATCTCATTGTCATCACTTCTATTATAGGGCCCGTGAAACAATACCATCGACTATCATCTAATTTTTTAACACTACACATTATTTGTACCTCTTGTTCCTCTTTCGAGACCCTTCATTAACTCCCAGACAGTTTTGATGGTTTCCCCACCATAGTTACTGTTTGTTGGGTTTAACTTCACCAATTACTGTCTCTACCACTGTTAACTTCTCTCTATTAACCAGCAATGGCCAATGTTAAAGTCAATCAAATTCATCGCCGAGGAACGCCTACTTTCCTTCTCCAGCATGGAAAACTCCAGCTTTACCACTGAGAACCTTGCTCTTTACCAGCAATAAAGTATCTCTATTATCTTAATGTTACGTTGGATCCTCAGTAATGAAGATGCCCATTTGGTTCTGAGCTGTATCTAATGATTCTACTATCAATATCGTACCTCGACTTTAACCTTGTCTAGTAATATCTTTGTGATACTTCAGTAGATTTTCACCAAATTTCGCACCGTTATTCAGGATCACTAATACTACAACTTAGCATTGCTTTTTCCTAAAATATGCTCTTAAACCTCTCTAAATTCAACTTCAGCGTGGGCTAACCTCTGATACAACCTCTCTCCTTGGCCGACAGACTCTTCACAATTTTCTTCATTGTTGAAGCACTAACCCCTAAAGTCAGCGAGTTCCTGTTAGACCACATTCTGCTCCTCTTACCTCTAGGTTCTTCAGAAGCATTTAAAAAATCATTTCTAGCTCCTATTTCCAGCTTCTGTGATGCCTTCTCATTCCAACATACACTTCTCCTATCCTTTCAATTTTTAAATAATTAAAAGGAATTAAACAGATGAATGTAGAGACTATAATATTAAAGTCTCTACATTCACCTGTTAAATTCCTTTTTAGCTAAGCTTACAGAAGAAAAGGGAAAAAAACTAAAAAACATAACAAAACAAACGAAGGAATGAGATGGTCCAGGAGGCGGTCAAAAAGTGGAACACAAATAATAAACACTATTTATTAAGGAACCAATGTTTCGACCCACTTTACAGGTCTTCTTCAGGGCTGAATAAACAAGATACAAAAATAAAAATAAAACAATGGTATATACAGTGAATGAATTAATAATTAAAAAGACTTAGTGAGAAAAATGAAAACAGTGATGAATTTGTAAAATGAAATTGATAACTTAGAGTAATGACAACAGCTAAAAATAAATTAGTGAATATTAATACATTAAGCAGCTTATTAATAAAACTGGCTATATGACTGTAAATATAACAGTAAAAAAACATTTTCAGCAACTGGTCCCTATTAAATTTCCATTCATATCTCCATAAGAAACTAGTATTATTAAACACCTGAAAACAAGAAAGGCTCTGGGTGAGGATAATAATCTCAATAAACTCTCAATCATCATTAAAAATCTAATGTTACTTCTTAGAGAACAACTAAAATCATTGTGATACCCAAACCGAATAAATATTATTAAATAATAATATTATTAAATATTAAAATATTAATAATATTATTAAATATATTATTTGGGATGCTGCCTTCCAATTTCGGAGCAGGTCTCGTGAGTCTTGTACCACTCCATCCATCCACCGGAGCTTGGGCCATCCGACTCTTCTCGGACGATGAATTTCCTCTTCCATGCTTCTTTTAGGCATTTCATCGGGACTCATCCGTGCAACATGCCCTGCCCACCCAAGGCGTCCCAACCTAATAAAGGTCACAACATCTATATTCTGGAGCAACTCATAGAGTTCCTTATTTCTTCTTCTTCTCCAGCCTTCCTCGTTCCTTACCAGCCCATAGATTTTCCGAAGGATCTTCCTCTTGAAGACCAGGAGATTATATCTATCCTGTGTGGATAGTGTCCATGTCTGGGAGGCGTTTGTTAGAATAGGCCTGATCAGAGTTTTATATAAATGGAGCTTTGTTTTTCTGCTAATGAGCTTGCTCCGGAGCTGTTTCAACAGACCAAAATAGCATCGGTTAGCCGCTGTGATCCCTCGCTTTATTTCAATAGAAACATTATTTGTTGCTGTGACCTGAGATCCAAGGTAAATAAACTCCTCCACTCTCTCAAAGATACAGCTTCCTACGACAATCTGTCTTTCTTGAGGTCTGTCTCCTCCGGTGTACATATATTTGGTTTTGTTTTCATTAATAGTCAGTCCCATGCGTGCTGCAGCTCTCTGTAGGCTTAAGAGACTCAGCAAGCGCAGTAAACTATATCAAGGTCATCTGCATAACCAAGCAGTTTGACCAATCTATTGAATATGGTGCCATTATTCTGGATACCTGTTTCTCTCACTACTTTTTCCAACACCAAATTTAATCCTTTGTTTGAGTCAAATTCAGAAGAGTATTCAGACTGTCATTTTTATAAGGTGTATTAGCTTTGAAGGAACCTTAATTTCTCTTAGTGCCTCATATAATTTAGGGCGCTTGATACTGTCATATGCATTCTTAAAATCCATGAACAAGTGGCGAGTAGACATCTTATGTTCATGGACCCTTTCCATGATTACTCTGAGGGTATGAATTTGGTTCAATGTAGATTTTCCTCTCCTGAAGCCAGTTTGGTACTGTCCGATTTCTCGTTCTGCATGCGGGGTCAGCCTTTGGTAGAGGATATTGAAGAAGACTTTGTAAGCACAGGGCTGTAGCGATATTCCTCTGTAATTAGCACATTCTAATTGTTCTCCTTTCTGTGAAGCGGGCATACTAAGGCATTGCTCCATTGCTGAGGCATCTTCTCATGAACCCATATCTCGAGTATCAGGTCATGAAGTGTCCTTTGCAGTTCCTCTCCACCACATTTAAACAATTCTGCCGGCAATCCGTCCTCACCTGGTGCTTTATGGTTCCTCATTTTCTGGATTGCATCTACAATCTCTTCCAAATCTGGTGGCTCCACATCTTCTTCATCCTTTTCTTCATTTTCTTCACCCACTCCGGGCTCAGTATCCTGTTCATTCAGCAGGCCACTAAAGTGCCTTACCCACCACTAAAGTATCTCATCCTTACTGTTCAAGAGTGTCCCGTCTTATTTTTTGCAAGCTTGAATTTCAGGTTTAAAAAGGGCTCTACTGTTGTTCACCCTCTGAAAGAAGAGCCTGTTTTCATTCGCACTCCTGTAAGCTTCTATTTCTTTCAATGCCTCTATTTCTCATAGTTTCTTCTTCTCCCTATGCACCTTCTTCTCATCTCCTCCTTTTGCGGTATTCCTCTGTGGGTCCCCTTGTGAACCGTTTCTGCACCATAGCTTGGTAGGCGACGTTCTTCGCATCTGTTGCGTTTCAGCATTCTTCACCAAACCAAGATGACCTTGTTTTGCGCTCCTTTAGGCCTAAGCATTCATATGCAGTTCTTTTAATTGCCAGCTCCACATTGTCCCACATTGCCTGAGGGTCTTCATTAATGACATTACCCAGTGTCTCATGCACTGTTCCACCTATATAAGCTTGGAAAGAGTTGCATATATCAGGGTCTTTCAGCTTCTTGATATTCCACTTCTTAGTCTTTTCTTGTTTCTTGTATCTCGCATTAGTGATTCTTGCCCTGATTCGTGCTATCACTAAGTAGTGGTCAGAGTCAATGTTGGCTCCTCTAAAGGTTCTTACCCTCAATAAATTGGATATATGACGTGCACTTATTAGGAGATGGTCTATTTGGTTGAAGGTGTTGAGGTCTGGGGATCTCCATGTTGCTTTGTGTATCCTGCGACCATGGTAGAGTGTGGTTCCTATCACCAAATTCCGAGAGGCTGCAAAATTCATGGCTATCTGACCGTTTTGATAACATTCCTCATGGATGCTATGTGGCCCGATCGTCGGATAGTAAATGTTTTCTCGACCAATCTTTGCTTTGAAGTCCCCTGCTAGTATTTTAATGTCACTTTTTGGGAAAGCGTTATGTACCCCTTCCAAAGCATCATAAAACTCCTCCTGGCCCTCTTCATTTGCGGTTTCCGTTGGGGCAAGACAACTGATTATGGAGTAGTCGTAGAAGGTTCCCTTGATCCTTATAGTGTATATATTTTTATTTATAGGGTTGAATCCAATGACATTCTGCCGCATTCGCCCTTTCACAATGAAACCGGTTCCGAAACTATGGTTTCTCGGGTGGCAGCTATAGTAAATTGTATGTAGTCTTTTTTCAATAGTCCCGCTTCCAGTCCATCGAATTTCTTGGATGGCAGCTATTTCATATCTATGCCTGTCCAGTTCATTCAGGAGGATGTGAAGTCTTCCGGTCTATGCAAAGTTAAAACGTTCCAAAAGGCTAGTCGAGAGTCCATTTGACAGTTTTCGCATCGGCTAACTTGAGGCAGTCCAGCATTATCTCGTTGAGGTCTCACGATGTAAATTTTTCAGAAGTGAGGGTTATCAGCCCTCGCCCTCCTAGTCAGGTGGAGGGGCTGCCTCCTCTAAGCCTCCTGGCCTGCTCCCTCATCCGGGGCGGCTTCCTAGGGGAGGTGACCCTAGGGTATGTAGTTGTATATGACCTTTGTCTGTAGTGTGGGGGTGAGTGTAGTGTGCTGTATATAGTGTACTGTGTGTGAATGTCGGTGTACTGTTCCCCCAACCTGGAGGGCCAGTGGCTGTCTGCAGTCTAACGACTGCCCAATTAGCTTACTAAATATTCTTTCTTTAATATTTGAAAAAATATTATTAAAGAGAATAAACAAAATAATGTCTCTCCATATTCTCATGATTAATGAACAGTTTGGGTTTAGAGCAAGTCATTCTATTGTGGCCCAACTGGCCAGATTAACTGATTATGTCACGCAAGGGTTTGACAAAAAGAAGCATGATGATCTATGAACAGGATGATCTTAATGCACAATAAAAAAGTGTTAGGACGACCTGGAGTAGTGAGAAGGAGATGCAGACCACCTAAGTGGTGATTTGAGGATGCTAAGGTGGATCTGAGCGGTGGAGGGCTGCTGCAGTGAGCCCAGAAGAGTGATGACGAATTGTTGAATTTCTGATTACTAAAAATCACACACAATGTTGACACTTGTGCTCACAATAACTGACTATTATTAACTAATTAAACACTTAAATTCATTAACAGAAGTCTTGTAGGGAATGAGAAAGTATAAAAATACTCTAAGGATTTTCACCACAAACAATTTTCTCCAAGGAGCACGTGGTGTCTGATGAAAACAAAATTAGGTTCCTCTGGCAGTCATGATAAAGCAGTGTTGTCCCAGATTTTTCAAAACATGAACTATATCTTTTTCTGGTTTCGGAGGTAGATATAAGAAAGTTTGTAGGGAGTGAGAAAACACTTTCTGACCAAAATAAAACATTAGCTGTATAATAAAAGGGTTTTATTTCCTATCCAAATATAACCATAGGGGGTGTACCATGAAGCCAAAAAAAATTAATTATGGACCTGATCAACTTTGTGTCCTGAAATTAATGGGTCCATATAGGGGCCATGTTTAACCCTTCAAGAAATTTGAACTTCCTATAGCCAATAGTTCAGGTCCAGAAGCTGCGTGACTCAAAATAACCCATATTTTTTAAATGACCCATTTAACTAAAAGCATGAAACAGGATCCAGATCGACGTTACTTGGGATTGTTTAGGATTGCATTATTCTTGAGAGAGAAAACAGGGCTTTATATGCTTGTTTATCTCAATAAGTTGATCATTTTTTGAGGTTATTACGGTTTTCTTAAATATTTAAATATGTGTACTATTAAGGATTGATAAATTATTTGCCTCTTCTATAAATTTGTTTTATTGAAAACTAATTTCAAATGTTATACATTCATCCTAAGTTCTAAAAACACAAACAAAATTCAAAACTAAGCAATTCAAAATATAGTTTGGTATTATTATACATATTAAAATACATGTAATGTAAATCAGTATTATAAAACATTTGTGAATTATGAATTTAATTAAGACAAGAAATCAAATACATGTTGATACTCACCAAGGTTTAAATGGATTATATCAAACAGAAAAGTTTGTACTGGTTTCTTCTCGCATTAAACTAACAATGAAAAAAAGGTAGGTAGGATGTTTATTGATAATGGTTTTAGGGATCAGGGTTTTTCCAGTAATGCTGGTGAGTAATTGGTTTTTGGAGATATTTATTTGGTCATTTAAGCAAAAAAAAAAAAATTTGCTTAAATGACCAAATAAATATTTCCAACAGTCCATTCTTAAATGTATTCCCATCTATAACAGAAAAAACCAATTACTCACCGGCATTACTGGAAAAACCCTGACCATTAAACCGTTACCTATAAACATCCTACCTACCTTTCGTTCATTGTTAGTTCAATGCGAGAAGAAACCAGTACAAACTTTTCTGTTTGATATAATCCATTTAAACCTTGGTGAATACCAACATGTATTTGATTTCTTGTCTTAATTAAATTCATAATTCATAAATGTTTTATAATACTGATTTATATTACATCTAATTTAATATGTATAATAACACCAAACTATATTTTGAATTGCTTAGTTTTGAATTTTTTGTGTGTTTTTAGAACTGAGGATGAATATATAACATTCGAAACTATTTTTCAATAAAACAAATTTATAGAAGTGGCAAATAATTTATCAATTCCTAATTAGATTGATCCTTCTATACCATCATGCGGATGTCAACTGTGTACTATTATATTCACTCCTCAATATATGTTGGTCCTACTGATTGGGTGAGTTTTTCTTATTATTTTTGTTTGTTTGTAAGTTCCTCTGTTGTTTTATTTGTCTAATTTGTTTTTCTTCCTTTAGCAAATTCTCAACAAGTTTCTTCATGTCTTCTTGTTGATTTTGAAGAACTGTTACATTATCCTTCCATTCTGATATGTGCCCTTCCATTTTGTTTTGTTTTTTTATGATTTTTTTAAAAATAAAATAGCAAGATTACCTTTGTCATCTAGGGTGTGAAAGGAGAATCAGGTGAAAGAGGAGATCCGGGAGTATTCGGTCTTCCAGGTATGCCTGGACAAAAGGGAGATCCTGGCCCTCGAGGATTTCCAGGTAATCTTATTTACCTTTGTAATCACTTTTGTAAATATTTTTTATGATTCATCTACTTACTAATCATCTATTTTAGGTATTTATCTTCCCAATGTCCTTTGAAACGGAAAAGTGAAATTGCATTTGCTAAAATTTTATAAGGCAGAATTTGTATATCTATGATAAGTATGATTTCAAACATATATAGTATATACAGAGTCTGGAATTCAATTGCTCTGCCCAATGATCTTGTTACGTTGTTTGTTTCCTTACTGATTTTAATCAAAATATATACAATTTGTTTCCACTGTCTTTAGTTGATTCCTAACAGGTTATAGAATGAAAATTTTTGAATTTGCTAATATATACAGAATGTCTCATAAAGAACACTCTGTTATTAACAGATACTGTATTAGAGATAACCTGATGGTACTTGTATCTGGATCTGTTATGATTAGTGCTTGTTGCCATTTGTTTGTTTTCCTTTCATTTTTTATCGATTGCGAGCAGTGCCAAGAAATTGACAAGATGGTTAGAAACTTTTCCTTTATCGAAAGCCCTGTAGGGTTATCAGTGTGGTGTGGTATGTCTGTCAGAGGACTTGTAGGGCCATTCTTTTTTAAAGGCACAGCGGCAGGTGCTATGCCCTTATCAAGTTGCCGAAAACAACTTTATCCACCTGAATATTGTTTACAGGACACTGTAACATTATCACCGAGAGGTACTGGATAAAACATTTGTGATAGATGAATGGGTACAACAAAGAAGAAATGTCAAGTATCCCCCCAGATTTCCCGATCTAACATTGTTGGGAACTCTGAAGAACACTGTCTACTATGCAACAAAAACACATGTGCTGGGTTACCATGAGAGAGGCGATTGTGGCTATCTGAATCGATTCCCATGGAAACTGTATCATATTTTTGTCGTTATTCTTCTGCTTGATAACACGAAAGTAACAATGAAAGTAAAAAAAATGTTTGGAAACTTAAGTGGGAAAATGTAGCGCAGCCGCCATATGGACATTGCTCCTTCTGCAGTATGATTTGGCAGGTCACCGGTTCACTTTTTTCACAGAAATCAAAAATTGGCTCCTAACTTGGATCGCCTCAAAAGACGAGACATTTTTCCAAGGTGGAATTCGAAAATTGCCTCAGAGATGGAAAAAAGTAGTACCCAACAAAGCAGAATACTTTGGTAACTACGGTTCCTTAACGATTTAAAAGCAAAATTACAGAAAGACTGAGGAAACATGCGCCTATTAGCATGAATATAGAAGAAAAATGGACACGCCTTAAAGATGCTCTCAAACGTGTGTCAGAGGATATTCTTGGCACCACACCAAAAAGACTTCGTAATGACTGTTTTGATAAAAACTGTAGAAGGGCTATTGAAGAATGAAATAAGGCCTGGCAGAAAATGATCCAATGAAGGACCTGAACAACAGCTGAAGTCAAAAGAAAGAAAGCAAAAGCAATATGTAAGCAAAAGAAAAGGCTGCATGAAACAAAGAAGTTGGATAAGCTTCAGGAAGATTTTGCAGCTAAACAGAAGAGAAAGTTCTACAAAAGCATGAGAACATTTTTGAATGGATATATACCAAGGATGGAATTCATCAAGGATAGACAGGGGAATTTGATAGGAGATAAAAGATCTGTTCTGGAAAGATGGAAGCAGTTCTTCATAGAATTACTCCTCAACCCAAGAAAGCATCTAACAATCAATAAAGAAAAATATCCTACAATAAACGAGACTCAGCGGATATGGAGGAAGAAGAAATACCATCAGACAGAGAGGAAATAGCTGAGATAATCAGAGCACTCCATAATGACAGAGCTCCTGTAATAGACAGTATTCCGAATGAGGTTCTGAAATATGGTGGTGAGGCAGTGATGGAGGAAATACATAACCTTATATTTGATATATGGATGGAAATGAGGATGCAGGATTGGAATGTGGCAGTTCTGCGCCCAGTACATAAGAAGAAAGATAGATTAGCCTGTCAAAAGTATCGAGGTATCGCTTTACTGTCCACTGTCTACAAGATTCTTTCAGTCGCAATAAACAGAAGAATCATGAAATGGGCAGAAAGAAGTATTGGCGAATAACAAAGTGGATTCCGGCCAGGAAGAAGTACAGTTGATCATATCTTCTCCATTCGATAAATGCTGAAGAAGGCATATGAAAACAATATTGATCTCCATCAGCTCTTTATAGATTTCTGCCCACTATACGACAGTCCTAATAGAAATGAACTGCTTAAACTTATGAAAATACTTGGGATCCCAAAAGAGCTAGTTGGATTAAGCATGATGACCTTAGAAAACACCAGATGTAGAAAGAAGATCCAAAACACGCTATCAGAAGAGTTTGAGGTGGAAAATGGTTTAAGTCAGCGAGACCCTCTTTCCACTGTATTATTCAATATTGCACAAGAACAAGTGGCCAGATCAATCAGGACAAACCCAGGAGGAAGAATGTGTAACAGTCTTACCCAACACTTGGCGCATGCTTAAGTTTGGTGAGAAAAATATCCAAAATGAGTGTGGATTTCTGGACAACAGGAGAGGCAATAACTATCCTCAGTTGGTCTAATAACTGCTCGAAAAATACGTCTTGCATTGCAATTTCTTGTTCTAAATCATTATAAATATTGTCTGTATTTGTGAATAAATATGGAATTCCACTCCAAAGAATAGTCTCTGCAGCTGGATCAAGTGTTGACTTCATGGGAGCGTTTCCTTTTGGCCTGTCTCTTCACTTCACCTCCAGGACATCTCCTCTGTAGACAGTCTAGCAGTGGTCTGCTAGTATTGATTCATTCCAACGGCCCTGATGTCTCTGCTCCATCTATCGAAGAACTCTCTTGGTGGAATCTCTTCCCATCCTCATCACTTACAGCTCCTTAATTTTCTAGGTAAAAATCTATGTGGGAGGTGAAAAAATGTAGTTTTAAGGACATATTCCAACCCAGAGCATGGTATTTTTCGAGCAGTTTTTTGACCAACTGAGGATAGTTATTGTTTCTCCTGTTGTCCAGTTATTGAAATCCATGCCCTACAACTTTGAACTATTCCCAAGCTGAATTTTCTTTTCCCTACAGTATTCGATCAAAGTTAGTCCTGAAAAGCATCACTTAATCTGGATAATTTTACTCTCAAGTACTTGAAAGCTTATCCTACTGGTCCAAGGCTTTAACTAATTTTTTATCCAGGATTTTTCATCAAATAGATTTTTAATGAAGGATAAGATGGTCAGGTTGGCGGTCAAGAAATGGATCTCAAAATACTAAAACTATTACAGTTCTTCATCAGGGCTAAACGAACAAAGTACGAAGTGTTGAAACTATTGTAGGAGTATAACTGACTTATATGAAGAATGATGTAAATATAATGTCATTCTTTACATATGTCATTTTATACCCCTGCAATAGTTTTAACACTTTGTATCTTGTTTGTTTAGCCCTGATGAAGACCTGCAATGTGGGTCGAAACATTGGATTTTAATAAATAGTTTTTACTATTTTGAGATCCATTTCTTGACTGCCAGTGCCACCAGGACCATCTTATCCTTAACAATCCCAAGGTCGCTAGCCTAAGAGACACATGGGAGATCACTACGGATCTACAAGATCCACCTCACCAAATCCACCTCCATCAGTTTCTTTATAAAAATACCAACAAATTTCTAATTGTATGTATGGATATTAAAAGATATAGAATAAATTTGTAAATGTATTTATTGAATTAAAAAACAGTTATGTTATTATTTTAAAAAAAAGGAAAGAATTAAAACTAAAATTACTTTATTTGACCAACAAAACTTTAGAAAACAATTCATTAAATTCTGTATACCTGTACAAATTAACACAAACCTCACTTAACACTAGGAACAATTAAGTTAAGATTTAATTGTTGTATTAGTGGAATAATTTTTTCCTTAATATCTCTATATACTCTATAAAATAACTCTATAGAGTTTCGAAAAAAAAAAGAACACCTTGAGGATGGGGGAGTACCCCGAAACGTTGGTGGAATGATGTAGCAAAAAATAATAAAGGAATATAGAGATATTAAGGAAGAAATTATTTTGCTAATACTACATTAGAATTCTCCTTCTTCCCATTATCAATATATAATACATAAGATTTAATTGTATTAGGGACAAGCTATTCAAATATGTCACGGACAGGCGCCAGACGGTCTATTTCACTTTGTTGTTAATGCGTTCCTCAGTCATCAAATATTTGGGATCTAAGTAAAAATCGGAATCAGTCAGATAAAGAAGTTAATTTAAATTGAAAGTTAGGAGAACGTGAACATAAAAGTAAGAAAAGTATCGAGGAAACAATATATCATAGGTCACATTGTATCTGAGAGATCCAATACCTGTATTTTATAAACAAATAATTTGACAGTAAAAATTATTGAACCGGAAGAATTAACTAACATAATAATACAAGAAAAAAAATTAAATAGGGCTAATCAATAATGCAAATTAGGTCGCTTGAGGTTTCACGGATTCAACATTAAGTTTCGGTACACAAATTGCTAGTGACAGGGGTCACGTCAGTATGGGATCATATGACTCCAAGAGTCAGGAGAATGTATGGAGAAAGATTCCGCTCCTCCCAAGCAATTTAAAATTACAACAAAATAACCAATTGGTGGATCTCCCAGATCTGGCACGACCTTCAGTGTTAATTATCTACATGATCAACCATTAAATATTCAAAAAGATTTTTAACTTACCACAATCAGATGCATTATCTGTTTGAATCAGTCCCACGACTATCTAGGCAACAAATGCTTGCTTTGTTGTGTTTTCTTTGGCATTTGTACGTTGGTGGTATGTAACAAAGCCGATTCACGTGAAGAAATTAATGAACTTAATAAACTATTAATTGAATTTCATGAAAGTGATTATTAGCTTACCTCTTGTGGTCAATTTATCATAATAAACCAAAAACGATTTCATTGAAAATTAATTTTGTTTTATATTTTGTTATGTATTATATTTGTTTAGTATATTTGTAAAAGTATATTTGTTTAGTTATATATTAATTACTATATTTTCTAAATTTTTTGTTTCCCAAACAATTAAGTTGCAAATTCCCATTTGTTTTTTTATTATTGTTATTTAAATTCGAAAGAAAAATTTTATTTTATTTTTAATTTTAGTTTAGCTTTAATTTACTTTATTTTTACATTAATTTTTAACCATCTTTTTTTTTTTTTTTTGGATGTACTCTATGTAAATTATCTCGTTTCAAAAGTAAAATTAATTTATTTTATTGTATTTCATCTATTTTTTTTTCAAACATTATTTTTTTTTTTTTTTTTGTGCTCAAAGACCAGTGTTATTCGTTTGAATAACAAAGTCCAAAACCAGAATTTGGTTTGATCAACAAAAAGATAGTTGCAAAAGTCACAGACAATGGGTCTAACTTTGTAAAGGCATTTAAGATTTTAGGTGTTGATAAGAAAGTTATTGAACCAAGTGATGAGAATGATGTATACTGTGAATTTTGTTGAAGGTAACTTCTCCCAGTCCTCATCAGATTCTGAAGGTGAATATACCAACACTAATGATCTTACTCAGTTACTCACTTTTCTGGCAAAATGGGAAAAATTTTACCAAAAAAGCTTCAATGTGTATTGCATACAATTCACTTATGAGGTTCTACTGACATATACTTCTCCCTTCCCTTCCTTCGTATATCTTTCAGTGTGAAGGAGCCTCTATCTATATGTGCCAGTCCTGCCGGTCTTGTGCCATTTGCAACCAGGGTTTTATCTCTTTCCTCTCCCAACTTGCTAATATATTCTCTGTACATTGTCCGGGGTCTTCCTCGTAGTTTCGTGCCTGTAGGTCTAGCTTCAAACATCTTCTGTGGGTCTCGATCTTGACTCCTTCTGCAAATATGTCCAAACCACCTAATTTGCCGTTAATGCAAGGAATCTTTTAACACATTGATTCTCAATTCTTCCCTTATTCCTGCATTCCTAACACATTCTCTTCTTGTTTCACCAGCCACTCTGCGAAAGTATATCATTTCAGCTGCGGTCATTCTGCTTATATGCTTGTTCACTGTGACCCAACTCTCACAATAGTGTTACGAATCTGATAATAGACCTGGTTCACTTATACTATCTTTTTGGAAATTTCTTGGTCTATTCTTCCCGATTTGCTAATGATTGTTCCCAGGTAAGCATAGTCATTAGTACTTTCTAATTTTTCTCCATTGCAGTTTATTTGCACATCTTTTTCCTCCTCCCTAGAGACTATGAGTACTTTGCTCTTGGTAATATTTATTTTCATGCTTTACGCAAAAGCTTTTCCTGCCACTCAACTATTGCTTATTGCAGCTATTCTCTAGTATCGGCTAGAAGTACAATATCATCTGCAAATAGGTATTTTGTGAGGATTATCCTGAGATTCCACTTTCCTATCGATGTCTAGACTGTTTTTGCAAATCTTATGGACTTCGTTTACTAGCGTAATGAAGAATAATGGGCTCAGGCTATGTCCTTGCTTCACTCCTCGTTCCGTACAGAATGGTTTAGATGCTTGCCCGTTTATACGTACTACACCTTTTGGGTCTTGATATGTTTATTTTATAGCATCTATTAAGCTTTTGGGGACTTTCTTTGCCTTCAGGACTAATCATAAATATACTTCCTAGAAACAGAATCAAAAGCGGATTGCAGATCTAGGAATTCAAGGTTCATGTCCTTACTTCTCTTCCATGACTTTTTCAATATATTTCTTAGGATGAAGGATGAATATATTATCCTGCGTTTGCATTCCTGGACAGAAGCCAGCATGCTCCTCTTCCAACTGATTCTTTGCCAGTTCTCTAAACCTGTACTGGAGGATTGATGTGTACATTTTATAAACTAAAGAGGAGAGACATATCGGTCTGTAGTTCCTACACTCACTCTGCTTCCCTTTCTTGTGAATGGGAACAATGATATTGATTTCCCAATGCTTTGATATCATTTTGTTATCCCATACTTTCTGAAATAGTATCTGTAGAACTTTAACCATCTCTTGTCCTCCATAATTGATCAGTTCCGGTGAAATGCAATCGTATCCTGCAGCTTTGCCCGTCTTTATTTTTTCAATCGCTCTCTCTCTACATCTTCCTTCCTTCTTCATTGTCCAGGCTTCCTTCGTTATCATCTCGTTGAGTTCTGGTACGTTATTTTTAGTAAAAACACTTTCATAGTGTTTTTTCCACCTATCTAGAATTTCCTCAGTCTTGGTAAGAATTTTGTTATCTTTATTCATAACATTTCTTATCTTTTTAATACTTTTGCTTCTCAGGACTTTTGCTTTTTTCCAAAATAACAATATTTTCATAATTATCCTTGTCCAGTGATTTGCCGATTCCTCCCAGGATTGTTTCTTAGGCTCACGGATAGCTATCTTAGCCTCATTCCTTCTGAGTATGTATTATTGTAGGTTCTGTTTCGTGCATCGAGATTTTTATGTTTTCCAGTCCATTTTCTTTTTGTTTACAGCCATTCTAACTTCCTGGTTCCACCGTTTAGAGCACTTTCCATTTGTATTTATTTTCTTCAAATCACATACATTCGCAGCAGTTGTTAAAACTGATGACTTCAACTTGTTCTATAGTTCCACAAGCCCGCTTCCAAGTCAATGGTTCTTAGTCTTTCTTCAAGAAGCTTGGTGTATTCTTCTCGCTTCTCAACTGCTTATAGTGCCTATATATTAATTTTTTCATAAGACTTGGTCTGCTGTTTGCGCTCTTTTAAGATGCTTGTATTTGCTACCAACAAGAAGTGATCAGTGCTGATTTTGGTGCTTCTGATTACTTTTATATCAGTAAAGTATCGCTTCAGATCCCTGTCATTAAGAATGGCATAGTCAATAACACTACTTCTTTCACCTGAAGAGAAGGTGAATTTTATGGACTCTTTTGTGTGGATAAAAGGAATTCCCAACCAGAAGATTATCATCAATGCAAAAGTCAATCAATTGTTGGCCATTATTATTCAGTGTCCTTTCCCCACAATGTAGTCCTATAACGCCATGTTCACCTCTGTGATTCCACCCAGTTTTGTCGTTTAAGTCGCCGATAAGGATGATGTTTGTGCTTTTGGAACGGCATTGGTTTATTGTTCTCTCCAAGTCAGTATAGAACAGTTCCTTATCCAATACGGATGCATCCTCTGTGCATAGGCGTGTATCAAGAAATGAACCCATCACAACTGAGAGTTGCATGTCTGCCACTATTATTCTGGGGAAAATGGGTTTCCAGTCTATATATATTACTCTTCATTATCGTTCCAACACCTTCCTTTGCAAAACTGCCTTTTGGAACATCCGAGTAAATGAGAGCATGGTCATAATCCAGTTTCATCTCTCCACTACATTTCTTCCTCACCTCGCTGATTCCTAAAATATCTACCTCATATTTGAGCATTTCCTCCACCAGCTCTGTTTTTTCTCCATAAAGCGTCTTGATGTTCCAAGTTGCCAAACATAAGTCCTTTATCCCGCCATGTTGTTTCCGTTTATACTGTCCATTTGTTCCGAGACTTTTATGTCCTCTCTGAATCAATGTACTCAATTACAAGTGATTGGCTCTGTAAAGGAGAACTCTATCTCGGGATAACTGTTCCCCTATTCTCCCCGGAGGTAAGGTGGAAGTAAGGATAAAATGAGGATGAACTTATGATAGATGGGATATAGGAAAGGGTTTCCCCTGGGATATAGGAATTCGGGAAGACAAGAGCTCACATGGGCTGGGTTGCGAGGTCCCTTAAGTAGGCCTGTTCCTAACCGAGTTCGTAAGGAATTATCTACACACTACTTCCCTGGCATACAAAGTGGATATAAAAACTTTCCACGTTTAGCTGGCCATCACAAATGTGTGTTGTCTAAGTGCAATATTCTCTGGAGAAACAAAAATTTACTTTGGAATACTACTTCCTGCATGTGTTGCTCAAGAAGCAAAAGAAAATACTATCTGTTTTATGGCCTTTTTTGATTTTGGAGAAAATAGCAAGGAACTAACATCTATGAATCAGTGTGAAAAATTAATTTATAAATGCAAATTTCTAATTACTTTTTTTTGTATAAATACAAATATTGAAAGTTTGGAAACTTTTCCAGTGATTAAGAAGGTATTTATGGAATATAACATTCTTCTGTGCCAGTGGAAAGACTTTGTTCTTTTGCATCCATCACCAACAAGCCGAAATCATGCTGGCTATCTGATATGAATTTTGAAAGGAGGGCTGTGCTGAAAGCGAATGCATTTAATTTTAGTGGAGAACCCTAAATATTTTTATTGTGCTTTATAAATTCATAAAGCATAAACATAAAATAAACAGTGAAATTATTTTAAAAGAATTATTTATTTATTTTTAATTATTTCCTCTTTCGGTCTAGTTAAAGAATGCATATTATTTTTTACTATAATTTTTGTAAAGAAGTTTATTTTATTTTTTGCTAAAATGCCAATAGTTATGTCCTAAAAACAATAATTTGAACTTTTATTGAGAAAAAATAAAACTATTTTAAAAATACTTAAGTTAAACTAATAAAAACATTAAATTAAGATATCGAGTCTGGAATGTATTTCCCTCTAGATTTTGTGTTTTTGGATGACATAGACCTAATATAAGAGTTTACCATGTTGTAGTCAAATTGTTGAGATAGAATGTATATTATAGGGCCTTGCCCAAAAGCCTCAATCCTGAACCAATTGTTCTATCCTTCACTAATCGACATTTCTTTTTTCAAAGGCCTTGATAACTCCACCTTCTTGCCATGTCTTCCTCATTGTCTTCTTCCTTCTACTTCTGTATAATATCTGAGTCTGGTCATTCGATCCTCTGATGTATGAAAAACATGGCCAAACCACCTGAGCCTTTGCTGTTCAATTATCCCTTCCATTGCTCTGAGATCATGGTCCAACCGCTTTGCAGCATTTCTCACCCATTCTAATTAATTTATTCAAAATAATAATTAATTTTAACATTAAACTCATTTTTTGCCTGATAAAAACTTACTTTACATTCCTTACAATTATATTTCCTAAAAACTTAATTATTTATTTACGTTGAGGCCTACTAGAAAGCATATAGCGATTTCAATTTTTTGATCCTTGTTTCTTTCTCTTTCATTCCTTTCAATACTCTCTCATTATTCCCCCATTCATCATTCTCCTTTCCTCAGTCTACTTTGGACGGGCTCTCCGTTTTGATCCTCCTTGGAGTCTCAATTTTTAAAACCTTATTTCTGAAAAAAAAAAGGCGAAAGATTTATTCGCGTTGAAAGGATACGAGCGTCAGAGTAGCTTTTACAGCGGGATAGCTCAGAGGGTAGGGCACTGTGGTACTAATCTCAAGGTCCCAAGTTCGAGATCAGCTGAGGCAGATAATTATTTATTCTGTTTTCAGCCGTGGATTAACCATCAGGAGACCCCTCTATAAAGTGGGTACCCTTAATTAGGAGAAAAATCTGGTGGTTGAGCGTGACCTTGGCCAAATAACTTCCTTGCACAACCGTTGGCTTAGAGACAGTACGGTACATACCAATTACTGAACCCAAGACCCTTCATGGGTTGTAGTAGTACAGGTTTTATTTTTTATTTATTTTTTTTTTTAACCTCTCCATAGTTTCCTCTTCTCTTATTTTATTTCTTTCCGAATCTTTCTTGAGCTCTTTAATCCAGTTTGTTGTCGATTTTTCCTTAAAAGATACCTGAATATCTGCTTTGTCATTCTCTCATCATCCATCCTACGGATATGTCCAAAAAACAACAATCTCCTTATTTTTTTTTTTATACTTTCTCTGTTCTCATATATTTCCGTATTGGTTCTTAATTTCCATTGTTACGCAGTTTTCATTGGTCCTAAGATTTTTTTTTCGAATATTTCAAGTTTATCTAGGCTATATAGTTCAAAACCAGACATTCACTTGCGTATAGACATTCCAGTTTCCATTTATTTTAGATAAACATTTCTTGTAATAATAATAATAATAATAATAATAATATTCTTTGTGATACCTTATTCGATTTTTATCTTGTGTGACCTTTCTTCAACAGCAGATTTTTTTAAGCTATTTTCTTGAATTATTTCTCACAATTATACTATTTTATTTAATATAATTTTCCTTTTAAATAGTCTAATAGTATATTTTATTCTCTAGGAATGGCAGGATTGAAAGGTCCAGCAGGTGATGCTGGCATTCCTGGTTTTGATGGACCTGATGGATTCCCTGGAGTGCCAGGTCCAAAAGGGGCTCCTGGAGAGTATGGACAGAATGGTGTAAAGGGACTTACTGGTACACCTGGGTTATCTATTCCTGGAATCAAAGGAAGAAGAGGAGAACCAGGTAGTTTTTTAATTTGCCTTTAATCTTAGATAATGATATAAAATAGAAACAAAGCTTTTGATTTGAAGATCTTTAAAATCTATAAAACAATAACAGATCTATTAGAGCCCCTCATGCAGATTATGGAAGATCTTAAAGATTGCCGGGAATCTTAAAACAACCAGCTTTACATAGCTGCCTGGAGTTTGCAAAAAAGATCAATTCTTGCCAGACTAGTTTCCCCCACCTACACTATCTATGATTAAGGTCTCATTAATCAATTTATGTATTTAAAAACATCATTTGTTCATCCTATCAATCTTTTCAGTTGTCTGATGTTTTCGAGTTTTTGCCTGGATCACTTTCAATTTACTTTTGGCAGATTCTATTTGATTTGTTGGCCTATACTAAAAAGAAGTTCATAGTAAATCTGCTTTACATCCCTTGTAAAACTGGAAATCTAATTTTCAATCCTAAAAAATCTTTATAATAAAAATTTCTTTGTAGTGACTATTGATCATAAAAATATTAATGATAAATTTTTATAATAGGAATCTAGAAATTTAGATTACTCATCAAAAAACATTTATTATTTCTATACCAGTAGGTAAATGTGTCATTGAGAATCTTCCTTTTTAATTGTTTTATTCAAAACACATTATGCCCTAACATCATTCTTTTGAGTTTCTGTCTCATCCTCAGGACTATACTACAATACAATTTAAAATATTTACAACTTATGACTATGCCTGGCTCCATACAACTCATTTAACGTGCCAGAAGCTTGATGAAATGCATTGATGTATCGCCATGTGACTTTCACATGTTTGGACCATTGGAAGAGACTTTCAGAGAGCAATGTTTTACTGATAAATGGGGGTTGAAAGCTTTGTGCACAATTGGCTCAAAGAACCCTATTTTCCAGTGAAGGGCTAAAAAAAAAAACCCTTCTGATTTGGTGGAAAAATTGTCATTAAGGAGGGTGATCATGTAGAAAAATGATATATTTTTGGTTAACCATATACATATGTTAATACATTTTTAAAAACAAATTCTTGTATATATTTGAATGACCCTCATATAACTTATTATTTCATTTCATGTCACCAAAGCATGTTTATTTATGCTGATATTAAATGATGAACTGATATCAGTGTTATTATGGCACAGGAATCACTATCCATGGTAGAGATGGTAGTGATGGGATCCCAGGTCAGCCTGGATTTATAGGCAGAAAAGGAGAAAAAGGTGAGCAGGGAGCACCAGGTCCTTTCATCATTAGGTGAGTTTGTTTTAATATTATTATTTTATAGGTTCAAATGTGTTTCTTGTAAGCAAATAATTCTTGATCTACAATCTTGTACCAATATCTCTATGTAATAATGTTAGCATTTGAATTCTGTACAGGAAGATTTTGGTTATTTTTGTTTAAAATATAACCGGCATGTTGAGACTCAAATTGAGTTAAGGTTGAGAAGATTCTGTATTTTCTCTATTTGCTGATTTAATTTTGGAATTTGAACCGGAGTAGATGTAGAATAACTGCCCGAAGAAGAGACCACAGGTATTTTACTTTCGAAAGCTTTTTTAGCCACAAGGTAAGAAATCCTGTCGGTCACTCTTATTGTTTGAATATCTTATTCTTTTAAAAATGCGGTACCAAGCAGGATATGGATCAGAACAGTTAATGCATTTTATTGGACTGCTACACTGATCATTCTGTTGAGGTAAGCTGCACTTACCACAAATACTTCACTGACATTTAGCAGAATTATGATTAAATGAATAGCATTTAAAACATTGAAGAGGATTAGGAATATAAGGCTTTATTTTGATGTTTATAAAATCCAGTTTAAGGTTGCTTGGCACCTCGAGCTTCTCAAATGTTACAATGAGCAGTGAGGACTAAGGTTGTGAGCTTAGTGTCTCCTGATCTTCTGTATATTCTTTTAACTTCAATGACTCCTTCATGAAGTAGCTCTTCTTTGAGTTCTTCTGAGCAGCTATTCAACTCTGGACAAAATATTACGCCTTTAGTGTGATTTAAGAAGGGATGGAAAGCAAAGTTTACTGGCGAGCCTTCGTATGTGGTAACATTTCCCAGGCATTCCAGTAGATACCTTTCTCAAAGGCTCAAAGTTTATGTCCTATAATGAACAGGAATGCTTGGGGACTTATCGCAACACCAAGAGCAACAAATTTCACAAAAAACATTGAAAAATCTACTTTAGAAATATGAAATTTTTTCACCACTTTTATACAATACTGTTAACAACTGTCTCTCAACACATGATATAAGTTGATTAGAAAATCTAGTTTTGACCCTTCAAAAGTTATAATTTTAGTTCTGAAGAAGGGAGGTTAAGCCTCAAATTTGTCATGACTAGATAAATTATAGATAGTTGGAAAATAATTTTGGTAGGTTATTTCGCCACATTTGCAAAATCAACAATAATTCACTTAATAGTTTCACTATAAATTTAAAAACATTATAAATACACATAAATATCATCTGTTTAGTGGTAAAAGTGATCAACTGCATTTTTATGAAAATGAAAAGTTGTTGGTATTTACTTGTACCTGAACTAAATGTTTGCTTCATTATTGAAAAAATTGTGAAATTATCTATAGTTAACCAATAATTATTGGTAATTTCACAATTTTGTCAATAATGAAGCGTAAATTTAGTTCAGGCACAAATAAATACCAACAAACTTTTATTTTCACAAAAATGCAGTTGATCACTTTTATCACCAAATCGACAATATATAAGTATAAAACAACCTAACAAAGTTTATATTTTAATTATCTTAATAACTTTAATATTCAGAGTGCTGAATTAATGAATGTTTCAGAACTGTATCCACCTCAGTAATACTTTTAAGTTACAATTTGTCTAATATTTTCAGGATTATATATCATTAGGAAATCAATCAACTACCTTTAGAGTTAGTTATCTCGGCCTACTGGTCACATGTTTGGGCCGAAATGTTTGCTTGTAATAAAAAAACATCGCTTAAAGTTTTTTAAAGTCATTTTAACTAATTTTCTAATAATCTATTATCCTGATGTAAGATATACAGTCAACCATCAATCATCTCTTATTTAATAGTTTAATTTAAAACTCAGAAACATTTTAAAAGATGATGGTAAGCAGTACTGGCCCTAAGGATCTCAACTTTCTGCCCTTACAATTTTTTATTTTTTTTTTAATCTTTCAATTTTGTTTTAAATATATATAAGTACCATTTTATATACACATTTTTGTATGAATAATAATATAAAAATACAATAAGTTGTAACATTTTTTTCGATAAAAAGATTAGTTTGGTGCCCCGATGCGGTGCATCTTTTCCTTACCAGGTATGGAATCACTTCTTCTTCTTCCTCGTTCCCTCCATTTAAATTACCATGTCAGGAGATGAGAACAAAAACTCGGCAGTCCTCTCGAGATCTCCCATACTTCCCTAAAGTTTCCTCTCTAGTGACAATGGCACAGGCCAGATCTTTTCTCGCAAATTTTCTAGCAGTTTGCATGATTGGAGTATGTGGTCTGATGTTTGTTCAGCTTCTCCACAGTTGCATAAAGGGCTAGTTCCTATTTTTAGTTTTTTTTGTAATTGGGATTTAAGACAGTTGTGTTCAGTCCTTACTCTGAAAATAGTGACTTGTTCTTTTCTGCTTAGATGGAAGTAGTCATCTTGAAGGTTGTGTGTTGGATGCGAGGCCAGCCATCTTTGTCTAATGACAGCTTTGTTTATGGTTTTTGCTTCATCTATGGTTAGTGAGGGATCGTATTGTTGCATCGATAAACCTTTCTTTGCCAGAGAGTCAGACTTTTCATTGCCTGCGAGCCCACAGTGCACGGGGATCCAATGCAGAACTAATTCTGTGGAACCACCGACCACGTTTTTGATGACTGCAGTCAAATTTTTCAGGTTTGTTTCGGCTTTGTGTCGAATTTTCATTGCCTGTAGGACCGATCGTACATCGGTGAGAATTACTATTTTATTATTGAGGACCGAAGAAGATGACTTGATCATTCTGCAATCCTCAGTGATGACTTCCTTTTCAGCATGGTAATTGCTTGATCTGCTGTCGGTAGGCATAGCTTTTTCCAGGGTGGATCCATCTGTTAAATTTTTTCTTCAATCCTCTAAGTTGATTCATGATTCATGGCTTCCTTAAACATTAGCCCCTCTTCTCTTGTATCAGATCCATTTTTATAAAATTAGAATTTAATTTAATTAGTATTGGTCTGGTGTTTTCTTTTTTTCCCCAGGCGGTAATAGCCATTAACTGAAATCATCATGATGCTTGTTCTCTTTAGACCCTTTGCTACACATGCTTCTGAGTTCTCCATGTGAGTCGTTGGTCAAGCTTTATTCCAAGGTACATTGGTTTTTCTTCACAGAGTCACTTTTAAGCCTTCTTCATGGCTGCAAAGAAGAAATGAATAATTATGAGTGTGCTATTATGTACAGAAATTAAAAAACAAAAAACAAAAAAAAAACAGTAAATTATGAAATATAGTGAAAAGACATTAGAGGTAAATAATAGATAAACAGTAAGAGTAATATTAAGGAATTCGAGATCATACATTTGACAACATTAAGTGCAGAAAATAAAATGACAAATATAGAAATTATATAAGGAAAAAACAAAAAAATAAATAGATGAAATAAAACACAGGAGACCTGCCAAAATAAGAGCCTAGCAGGAAAAATATATTTATCATAAAAAAAATAGTATATGATAGATTATCGTGCTTGTTCATGAAGAAGGCTTACATAATGGGTTGAAATGCCAGCATAAATTTAATAGTTCTGCCTATACTGTGTTTCCTTTGAAAAATCCTTTATCATTTTTGCTACCTCATTTTGGAATTCCTTACCCATTTTCATTCATAAAGCCTCCTTTCTAACTTACTGGTTTTAAGCACTGTTTGCTTTGCCACCAGATATGCTGTACTGGACTTAACTGCCTTCCTATATTCATTCATCTGTCATTTTTTTGGAATTCTATCCTTTAACAAATTCTAAAAAATCATTTTTAAATTTCACTATTAGTCTCTGTTCTGGTACTGACCAAAGCCCTTGTTTTAATATAATTCTGCATCATTCTTGACTTAATGTGGTCATATTTTTACAGTAATTTATGAAAATGTTATAACAGTCCATTATGTAGGTACTTGTCTTCCGAGTAGTATGTTAAAACAAGTTAAATATTGTTATTTGCCAAGATTCAGAAAGAATCAGTGTCATCTTGTAGTCAATATTCAGTATGCTTGTATTAGTACCAAAAATTCCATTTCAAATTAGATTGGTATTATTTGTTAATTTTTTATTTATCTTAATTTTAATTTTTCTTGCATTAAGTTAGTTTATAAAGTATCTCTTTCATTTTATCTTTTGTTCAGCCCAACTGGCCGAAAAGGAGAAAGAGGTTGGCCTGGTTTACAAGGACAAAAGGGGATGAAGGGAGAAGAAGGAATGCAAGGATTTCTCGGACCAAAAGGGATTATTGGAATGGAAGGCCCTCCTGGCCTTCCTGGTATGGATGGCATACCAGGTATTCCTGGAGATGAAGGCACCAAGGTATCGTTCATTACTAAACTATGCTTTGTTATGAAGATACTAAGCTCTTAACTAATAAGTTATCCATGCAAAATGAATATTTTACTATCATTATTATTAGTACAGAATCATGCTAAAGTATGTGTGATACTTATTAACCTCTTACTTATTGAGGACATTAGACCACAAGTCTATTCCAGGGTAGAGGGCCCTTTTTTTCAAATATTGTGTCTTCATTTTCACGTAACCTACTCTTTTGAATATGCCACAAGATTGATTTCATTCATTTTTACTCGTATAGTTTCAGAGATATCCGTGCTCATATTTTGTTAATTTTGAAGAAAAAAAAAATGATAAATTGAAAAAACAGCTGAAAAGTTACTTAGTCTAATAAGGCAAAAACATATGGTGAATTTTACAAACCACTTGTGACTTTATAAGACTTTTTTCTGTACTCATCATACAATTTTTTGTTGGTAATCAAATATTTTTTAGCAAGCGCTCTTTGGCATTGTACCCCATAGTGAGGCCTTTTGGTAAATTCGGCCGTGCCCGAGCCCGAGCTCAGCTGATGGTGGCCATTGATGTTGCTAACCAAATTTTCTAAGGGGACCTGGCAGAAGCCAGAGGTAGATAGCTATCTACGTCCATGACGGTGGCCCTAGCTTTCTGCAGTGTAACAATTTGAATTGTTTTTATTAGCTTTTATGCTGTACACATAAATGGAGTCTGGCCCAATCATTGTTACTATTGGTTAGTTTAAATTAATAGATACTAATATAATAATAAAGCATTAATAGTAAAATAAGTACATACAATGTTAACGTAAGAAATATAAAAATAAAAAATTCCTTTTTGTATACAAAAGAAAATTATGATAATGAAAAATAAATAAACATTTGATTTTATAATAATCCTCTAATGTTTAAGTTTATATCAACACACATATACGTAATTTTGTTTAATCTATATTTAGTCTAAAAAGTAACTTCATAACCTGGATGCTTCTGTTGCAAAAAAATAAATATTGTTCAGTTTGTTGTGATGATCAATTGTTAATAATTGATTTATTTGTTCAGTCGGGTCTGGTTTATTGTTTATATAATATTTTAAATAAGTGACTTTATTTTCAATATTGGGCATTATATAAAGAATGCAATAAGTGGTCATTTTCACCTGAATTGCACATTCAGCATGGAGACTGAAGTTCAAATCTGTAAAGGCAAGAGTTAAGGATTAGCCTCTGTTTGTGGATGCCCGATAACCACACCTGAGATAATATAGATATTATTCCGGTTTATCGAAGATTGTTATATGCCTATAATTCTCATTGTAGATGGAGTTAAAGCTCTTTCTATGTCCAGACCCCTTACGTCATTATTCAGACGCAGTCATTATAACTAAGTCATTATTCATAAATCAGTTGTGATTTAAATCGTTTATGTGATTACTAGTATAATTTTTTATTTGAACTGCCCAATTATATGGAACATTTCTATCTTCAGGAAGCTCCATTAATCTGTTATAACACATTCTTGGAATTCTTTCACCAGACATTTCCAATAATTTTCACCAGCATTGCAGCATGCATCTAAAAAAATTCATTTTTAAGTGTCTCGATCATGCTTCTAACCTAAGCAAGTAATTCGAAGTGTTCTTACGTATCTGCGATAATATTTTTAAATATTTCAATTGAGCTAATTCCAAGATATCTGTAAAAGGTGGAGCCCATATTTCTGTGAAATATAGAAGTATTACTCCTATTATTGAATTAAATAATGTTATTTTAGCGGTCCAGTTGTCTTTAAGATGTTTTTATTTTATTTAAGATGTTAAGCACTGGTCCTATTGCTATTTGTGTTTGTGGTTATATCAGAAATATATAATTAAAACAGTAAAGGACTCATTTTTTTTTTTTCTGTGACAGGTATCTTATTAGAAAACCTCCCTTTATCTTCAATTATTAAATTTGAATTTTCATATATTACTTTCATGAGTCTTATTATCTTTGGAGAATTTCCTGCTTTGTAAAGTTTGAGCCAGAGTTTATCATGTGGAACTGAATTAAATGCTCTTTTCAGATCGACTACTATGATGAATCCATGCCTTTTCTTGGTGTGAAGCAGAATATTCATTAGAATAAAAATAGCATCAGCACAGCCTCTCCCTGAACGAAAACCCATCTGTTCATCAGGAAGGCATTCATTACATTATATCCAACTCAATGGTCTATTATTATTCTTGTAAACAATTTGGTTATTACATTCAGAAGTGCTATTGGTATATATATAGATGGATTTTACTGATCCCCTGTTTTATACAAGATTATCGTTTTTGATGTGCTTATTTCTTCTATTAATATTCTATTTAATATATGCAAAATATTTTGTATCCACTTAAATGGAAGAACTTTGTAATACTCTATTTAAATATTGTCTGGTTTTGGTGCCTTACCAGTTTTCCTCTTGTATTACTTTATATATGTATATATATGCATTTTCTGTTTCATTCATAAAATTATTCTTCACCATTCGGCATTCCTTATTGTACCACGGTTTTCATAAAATTTTATTCTCATTAGAAGTTAGATAATTGATAATCTTTGATTCTCTTGCAGCTAAAGTAAGATTTAATATTAAATTTGTATATAAATCTCTTACATTCTATTCAAGATTATAAGAAGGGATAAATAATTCATCCGTGTGGATACTAAAATCTTCGACTGCAAATGTTTATCTCGAGTAACAAAGGCCCAATTATATAAAACCTTAATCCGGCCTGTGCTTTCGTATAGCTCGGAGACATGGACAGTGTCTAAGGCTGATAGACAGGTACTTCTAATCCACGAGAGAAGGATACTCCGATGCATCTACGGTGGAATCCTACATGGTCAGTAGTGGCGCAGGAGAACAAATGGTTGAAAATTGTTATCAACCAAAATTTTTACATTCCAAAACATAACATTTTTGGTTCAATCCCCTAAGTAGATTCATGATTCATGGCTTCCTTGAACATTAGCCTCTCTTCTCTTGTATCAGATCCATTTTTATAAAATTAGAATTTAATTTAATTAGTATTGGTCTGGTGTTTTCTTTTTTTCCCAGGCGGTAATAGCCATTAACTGAAATCAGACCTAATTTCTTACATGCCTCATTGAAGACAATTATTGCTTTATTCTATGTATCACTTAAATTTTTCGTTCTCTTTTGAAACATTGAATAACAATAAATTGTTTCAGATGTCTTTAGCTCTCAGATTCATCAATTCCCTCTTTTGAATTTCGATACAGTGAAGCTATAAGATCTTTTGCCTCCATATAGGATCTTTGGGCTTATTGATAAATTCAGCCATGTCTGAGACTGAGCTCAGTTGACAGCGGCCATTGGCGTAGCTAACCAAATTTTCTAGGAAGACCTGGCTGAAGCCAGAGGGCCTCAGATGTCTAGGCAGATAGCTATCTACGTCCATAACGGCGACCCTGGTCTTCTACAATGAGGCTAAAGATTTTTTGCCCATCTGCCTTGTTGTAGTGATATTTTGGAACCAGTAGCGATATCTGGTTCAAAAGAAATCTATGAAACATCATTTAGCCATTTGTAGAAAATATCTTGAATTGGTCACCTGGTAGATCTCTTTTTGGGGTCAAATTATTCCATCTGTAACTCATCCCTTATAATAGCAGAGAGGAATTAATGTCCTTACTTCAGTCATTCTGTGTTTAAGTGGAAATAAAAAAGAAAACTTGTGACCTATCATCCTTAGTGACTGGTGGAGTTACAAACTTTTCAATAAAATGTAAATAGAAATTGGAAACATTGTTGGACCTTTTGTTCCCACACCAATGGAAGCTATCTAGTTATGCTGCAGGTACCTATTGAATTTTCCCTCATCTCAAACACCCTTTACCTTGTTTGTTCCTCTATTAGATAGTAGAAATAGGGAGAGCTGGGATGCTTCATGCGGTAGGAAGGGCTTATGTTGATAAGTCCACAAAAAGACACTTATCTCCCCTTCAGTTACAACCCTAATATCTCCAGGTTGCACTACAGTCTCCTGACCCCCTGTTACAATAAGTGAAGAGCAACCCAAAAATTCTTTATAGGATCTCCTCTTAAAACTTTTTAGAGTCCGCTTGTGTGTTTTTGGCATTGTCTATCATTCCCTACAATAGGTGAGCACACAGAATAAATTTTATTGAGACAATGTTTTACTGCCCTGGTGATGGCTTGATTATGAAAATGCTTTAACAGCCCATTATAGCTACAGTTGGCAGCCAGAGTTTACTCTTGCATGTCCGGCTGGATGTCGTTTTTGGTATTCATTTGGGTCCAAAGACTTATTAAATCATCTTCACACAAAGGAGCAGTTATCTATGATGATTTTAGTAAATCGCTAGGTTCTACCTTTATGGTTCTTCACAGATATTTTGTTTTCTTTTGATTTGTTCGGTCCCTAACCAGCTTCCTCTCTTTGCAAACAAGGGAGTGAGTTAGTTTTGTTTGGATTCATAATAAGACCTTGTGATACCTCTCCAAGAATCTGGAAAGCATTTGTGAATGCTTGCAGAGATCATCTCAGTGGCTCTGTTAAAGTATAAAAGATTCTCACTAGTGTGATTAGGTTTATCATATCGGTCACTGATTAAAATGTTACAGTAAAGGCAGTATAGTTATCCATGGTTCATTTTTTTCTAACGTAGTTGAATTTTAAATTTTTTAAATTCTATTCTGGTTTATAGGGTGCAATGGGTCTTCCAGGTTATTCACCTCCTGCATTTGTTGACACAAAAGGGGAACCTGGAGAAAAAGGTGTTCTAGGTGAACCAGGTAAATATTTAAGATTTTAGTTACTTGAAGGAGTTGTTGCTGGAACATTTGATAAATATTTTATTTGTAGGTATGCGTGGAATGGATGGTATCCCAGGCATCAATGGTCCAAAAGGGATGTATGGTATGCCTGGTGATGGTGGTCCAGCAGGCAGAACCGGACGTCCCGGTGAACGAGGAGATGCTGGTATACCTGGTAAACCAGGTATTCTTGGTAGAAATGGAACCGTTGGAATTAAAGGTAACAACTTTATTTTGCAGTATTAGGATACTGGTATTCACTTTATGTTTAAATTATCCTCAAGTTCATGATACCTACTAAAAAATTTGTATACGATGTTGATGTAATTATTTACATAATTTTTTTGTAAAAGAAAAAAAAAGAAATCTGTAATACTACAACCCATGAAGGGTCTTGGGTTCAGCACTTAGTGTTCTCCTTCATCTTTTTCATTTATATAAATTGCATAAGATAACTTTATGATTAGCCATGGTAGTCAAGTGTGTTGGGGCTAGAATAGGTTGATAACCGCAAAAACAAACTTATTGAATTAACCTATTTAATGTAATTCATTGAATTAACCTCAACGAACTAGCATATGTTCCAATGAATCGTTTTGCTGTTGCGATTAAAATGTGTTTGGCCTGTGCGCAGTACGGTTTTTATATTTTAAACCTGTACCCCATGTACATCACGACATTTTAATGATCGTCAAAACTCGTGTTGGAACAGAACTAATATTTTCTTCAATAAATAAATAATTTTTCTATTACATTTACTTATTGCTGAAACAGAAGGAAAATTTTAATTTTGTCAAAATATGTACTAAATATATTACCGTAATAAATGTTTTGGGATATTAAATATTATAGAAGTTCTAAATACACCTTAAAGTGTATCATTGTTACACATGTGTCCACCCATACGACTTTCCTTACCATTTAGGGTGAAAGTCCAATACAAAAATTGTTTGCTTTATCTTCCTAATATTAGTCTGATTGAAATTTTTTTCTTTTATGTTGTCTTTTTAGGCCAATTAAATTATCTTAAATTGTATTTAAAAAAGAAAAGGGAGCCAAACAAGGAGACTGCCTGAGTCCATTACTCTTTATATTATATGTGGATGAAGTTGCCTCAATTTGTATCCGGAGAACACACAGAACGAACTTTGGACAATTGAACTTTGACCCTGTTGTCATACAGGCACTTCTTTATGTGAATGACATAGTTCTAATTTCGGACTCCCAGCAAAAATTGCAACAAGCGGTCACAGAATGGCATAAAGAGCTTGCAAGGAAAGGTATGAAGATTAATATAGCTAAAAGTAAAATCCTATCGGTAGGCAGGACCCAAGACGAACAATATTTTCTGCAACAGTGAAGATATGGAAGTCGTGTCTGATTACAATTTGGATCTGTAATGCAAAGTTTGGGTAAAGTGGCCTGTGAAATTTCAAACAGGATTGAAAAGGCAAATGCTGTTTACTACCAAATATGTAACACAGTGATAGAAAAGATGGGACTGGATGTAAAATTGTTAATTTTCAAGATTAACTGACTGGAATTAACTGACCCACTCTGACGTTGAATCACCGCAGCGGAAATGAAGTACCTACAACGGACGGCTGGGAAAACAAGAAATGAACAGATAAGGGGAACTCAAGATGTGCTTTATCATGGTTATGATAAAAAATAAGCAATTGAAATGGTTTGGATTGGTCAGCAGAATGGAAAGACCCTCTCAAGACAATGGAATATTGTCTATTTGGCATGAGACCAAGAGGACGCCCAAGAACGACTAGAATAACCATGGAAAAGCCAGAGGTGAGACGTTGCATGGTCTGAGGAGGCTCGCCATTGATCAGCAAACCTGGCTTAATGCACCCCCACGTTGAAAGGCACTAAGAGTGTGTAATGTATTGCATATGTTTAATAAATCACTATTTAACACACAAAAAAAACTTTATTCTGCAGCATACACTATAGCATTTGTATATAAAAACTATCCATAAATAGAAAAACTGTCCATTAGTTTTTATAGTTACCAGGTGATCGTATATCACCTTTTAAAAAACAAACATTCATTACACATTTCCTCTTTAAAAAAATAGATAATATAATTTAAATTTCTTCTATAAGTTGTCTAGGAGGCCGACGGTTTCTAACAGACCGAGGTGACGGTTGCGGAGCAGTTCCTACATCGGGAGTCGGTTGTCTGTATTGTTTGGAGTCGGTAGTCTTCTGATATTGCCTCCATCTTCAATAATGTCCCCTTCACTCCTCTCATGCAGTTATTCTGTATGTCTCGTCCAATAACTGTCCAACTCAGGTCCATAGACGCGAAACTATCTTGGTCCAAGTACCTCTTGAATCAGCCCTTTCTTCCAAGTCCTTCTAGGAAACCTGAAATCCATCACTCAAACCTTATCTTTTAAATCAAACATCACTTTCCTAAAAGACCGGCAAACTCCACTTGCTTTTTTTGGTTTCTATGAACTGTCTTACTCAAAGGGTCGGGACAAATCGAGTCGTGTCCTTAACTGTTTTCCTAGGAGCAGCTCAGCTGGTGATTTTCCTATCGTATCATGTACTGCGTTTCGGTAATCCATTATAAATATGGATAAATCTTTGTCTTTGGAGGTAGATGATAATACTAAGCTTTTTATAGCTCTCTTTACTGTTTTTACAGCATTTTCAGCAGCTCCATTAGTTTGTGGATGGTATGGAGTGCCTGAAGCCTGCTCAATACCGTTTCCCTTAAGAAACGCAAGAAATTCTCTGAAATAGAAAGAGGGATAATTATAACAGACTATTTGTCTATGCACACCAAATCATGCGAATAAATCTCTTAGTATCTTCATAGTAGCTTCTGCTGTCATATTCTTGGAGGGAATTGCTTCAATCCACTTGGAATAAGCGTCCAGAACAATCAGGTAATACCTACCTCCTAATCAGCATAATCAAAATTTAATCGTTCCCAGGGACCTCCTGGCCAAGCCATGCCTTTCCTGGGATCACAGGAGTCTCTGGCGGATTGCCCTTACTATCTAAGTACACTTGGCAATTCCTTATATATTCTTCTATTTCCTTATCCAAATTGTGCCACCAAACATACGATCGTGCCAAAGATTTGACCTTCACTATCCCGAAATGAGACCGATGCAGCTCCTCCAGGACTCTCCGTCATAGCTGTTTTGGGACAACTACTCTGTACCCCCACAACTGCAAACCTCCTTCCAAATGTAATTTGTTTCGTTTCCTGTAGTATGCATCTAAAGTCTCATCATCGCTTTGAGGCCAAGACCTCCGCAATTAGTTCATTACTTTAGCCAACTCTTTATCGCTTTTAGAGGCCTGCAAAATATCCTTATAAACAATTGGTAAATCACCATTGCTGCATGCATAATTTAAAAATATTTCCTCATCCTTTTCCTCGTCAGTATCCATCTCAGTAGTAGGTAGTGGTGCTCTTGACAACCAATCAACAAAGTTTTTCTTCAAACCTACAAATATCATCATCATATCCAACCCGGAATAAAGTCCAACTCTGCAGTCTGTTGGCCGCCATAGACGGAACAGGGTTTTTTCTGTCCAAGATGTGAACTAAAGGCTGATTGTCACAAATCAAAGAAAAATGTCTTCCAAACAAGTAAACGTGGTGTTTTTTTTATCCAAATATAATTAATAGTGCCTCTTTATAAGGGCGCTATTAATATTCTCTTATAAGCGCGAATTAAATATTCTCAATTCAAATCCAACAAACTATAGATTTTTTCCCCTTTTCATAATATTATCTAACTGTTCATTTTCAGGAGTTACTGGTAACCCCGGACCAGCTGCTCCCAACTCTAGAGGGCCTCCTCATAGAGGATTTTTCTTTACTATTCACTCACAGAGTGAAATGGTGCCTCAATGTCCTCAAGGCTCTTCAGTGATGTGGACTGGTTACTCTTTACTGCATTTTATGGGTGATGCAAAAGCTCATGGTCAAGACTTGGGTAAGTGATTTATATTTAAGATGGTGAGGGTACAAAAATAGAATTAATTCTGATTAAATTTGAATTCATGATTGTAATCTGAATGTTTTCTTTTTTCGTTAATATTCTTACAAACATTGATTCCGCAAGGTTACGGTCTGATAGGAACCATTAAAGAGAATTATTTTGATGGTAATTGTTCCACTGAGCTATTGGTGGAACTTTTTAACGATCACTTTCTTTGTTATTAAATATTTAATTTTTACCTTTCTTTTTTTTCTGAAAGATCATTTACTCCCCCCTTTTTTAATATTTGGTGGAAATATTAGTCTGGACGCATTTCAGCTGGTTATTTGTGATGACAAAATGAGAAAAGCTCTTTATAAAAAATGTAATTTAGTAATAAACATAGGTGTTGCAACATTATTCTTGCGAATTTTTATGAGTGAATTACATAATTAGCTTTCTTGAGGAAAGCAAATGAAACCAAGTTTTGTAATAAACAAACCTGAAAGAATACAATTTCCTGATTGAGAATTATTTGGCCTTTTAATATGAAACAGCTAACATAAAATAAAAATTATAAATTTTTTGTTCCAGGGGCTCCAGGAAGTTGTCTGAGGTACTTTAGCACAATGCCGTTCCTATTCTGTTCAATGAACAATGTGTGTAACTATGCTTCAAGGAGCGATTATAGCTACTGGCTGAGCACAACAGAGGAAATGCCTATCACAATGGCACCGATCAAGGCTCAGAATATGGAAAAATACATCTCAAGGTGATGACCATTCTTAGACTGTCCTCTATTTGTTCTCGCTCTCACATGTTCAGAAACTGTATTTTTGTCACCTCACTATTTTATTAATAGAAGCAATTGGTGCTTGGATGTTAAAGTTTTATAATCATTATGTTTTTGTCAAGGATCAGTCAACAAAAAAATAACAAATAGTTATTGTTTAATTTATAATGACAGCTGATATTATTTCCTAATTGTATTAACAACTGCCTCAATCATATTAAAATTTCCAACATATTACTCTCCAAATTAGAACACAATATCAAACAAAAAAATCCTGTTTAAACCTACATATCAAAGTCACTGCTCAAATTACTTATTCATCAGTTAAACCTAATAAAAAAGTTCACTTAAAGGACAAGTTTTTTCCATCGTAATAATCACTTGTGATTGCCAAGAAATTTACCCTATTGAGGAAGAAAGAGTGGGTTTATAATATTTCATCTTCTGATATCCTCTCTATGTTAATAATCCCTCTATTTATAATCATATTCTCAATTTAGGAAGGTACCTTTGGCATAAGGATGATCTATTAGGTTTTCAAGGATGCTGAAATCGGTTTTACATTCGGATTTTTGATAGCACATATTTCGAAAAACCCGATAATAAAAACGAAATTAACATCGCCAAAAATAGATATATTTTTCATAATGGAGATCTGCTGGAATATGTAAAGCACAACTGAAACTTTTTTTCATAAATTTTCTCTAATCCCTTTATAATTATCTTGATAAATTGATATCTTTTCTTGTAGATTCATGGCTTAAGGATAACACATTAATTAGACAGATTACTAGCTAGGTGGTTTCAAATTAATTTTAATACATTGTTATTTAAATATAATGGTTTTATCCTCAATCTTCACAAGTTTAAGTGATAAGGAACAGCAACTGGCTTTCCTTTCTAAATTATTATCATGAATAAATATCATTTATGAATTACTACTTCAATGGTTTTATAGAGGTATTGGTGAGACAAGGCTAATGCTTTTATTACACACCTAATTTATTAAATTAAATTGATTAATGTAAATTAAATAAAATTTTCCTATGTCTAGATGTTCGGTATGTGAGTCCGAAACACGTGTGATAGCCATGCATAGCCAGTCCATGTCTGTTCCAGCTTGCCCCAGACAATGGGAAGAGCTCTGGGTTGGCTACAGTTTTCTGATGGTAATGTTTTATATAACTAATTAATTATAAATAATCTAGGATCCTAAATGTGTCTTCTAGATTTTGATAAAACTTTTTTAGGTGAATCTAGGTCCTAAAATATTGGGTATTGTAGGAGATCAGCCGTAATCGTATCTCAAGAATCCTGAAAAAAAAATTGGGATGTTTGCATGTACAAAACATTTTATTTCATATTTCTGGTTTGGATGAAAATAGAAATATGATTTCAGTACCAAAATGGCTCAAGAAGAAATTTTTTAAAAACAAGCCTTCAAAATAGTGATTTTTTGGTGAAAACGTCAGTTTTCTCAAAAAATGAGCTTATGTTTGGATTCTTCATCCAAAAAAAGTTTATTCTTAATTTTTATGATGATCTAAAAACAAAAAGATTTTTGCTGGAAATTTGGCCAACCAAATTTGAGTTTTTTTCAAAATGTGTCGATTACCCAGTTATCAATCAATCGGAACTTCAATTATCATGACTATTTTTTTTTCTTTACAAAATTTGGATCGGTTTGAAAAATTTTCATGAGTTGAAAAATTAAACTAGAAATTGAAAAAAAAAACTTCATAATTTCACATATAAATTTTACAGAAAGAGCATGTTGCGGTTTCTCGACTACTCATGCTAATTTTAATCATTTATTAGTACAAATAATGTAATTACAAACTATACTGAAGTAAAATCTACTGTAGTTTATATGTAAATTAAAGTTGTGATTTGATTAAAAGTAATAATATTCTTTTCTTTTTTTTCACTGTTTTTGTAGTAAAGATTCTGAGCTTGAATTGTTTCAATTTAAAAGATAGGTCTTTGCATAATTGTTATGGTTATCCTTTGATGTTCTTGGAAACTGTTCTCAGTCCGTATTTGAACGTTAAATGAGCCACACAGGAGTTTTGGTTTTGAATAGTACCCCAGTTATTATTCAAATCAGAAAGTCATTTTGTGATTTGTGAATTTTTATGTGCCTACAAATTCAAAAAGAAAGCTTGCTGTTCTTTTCCTTGAAGACTAAAGTGAAAATTAGCTCAACTGTTTACATATTTTATTTATTATTTCTTCATTTAATTATTCACTGATTTTTTTTATGTCTATGTCTCCTAATAGTTCAAAATGTTTAAGATCTTCTTCAGGTGAATCACCTCTCCTTCGCACTCAAAAAAATCATCTACAACCGAAGAAATGGGAACGGAACAATGCTTCTCTCCCCAATTAGTCTCATTAATAAAAGAAGAAATGGCTAGTGCTTTGGACATAAATCTTGCTCCCATGGCTACTAAAGTTGATACAGAGCCACTTAGAGGAGAGGTGAAGACACTTCAAGAGGAAAATGAGACCCTTCGAGCCGAAACAGCCTCTCTTAAATCAACAATCACGTGTTCTGAGACTCATATTAAAGATCAGAAATATTTTTGAGGTGTAACATGTACTATTTCTGGGGCCGAAATCTAACATACTCCTAATTGCTTCTTTTTCTCGCACCGGAGATAAATTAACAATTCTTAATTTGGCAAGCATGTTAAAAAGGACAGGATTTATTATCCATCAGGATCTTCCAGAGGTGACCAGAAGTAACAGGGACGAAACTTGTACTGTTAAGAAGAGAAATTATAAGAATAAATAAACAAGTGAAATTGTCACTGCGTGCTGACTTCATGCTGGTTGAGTGGTATAAATACACATTTTCCATTTGCGAACAAATGTATATACACACGTCAGGACGACATTAGTCAAATGGTTTTAGGGATGGTCAAAATGGATATTTCCGTTGAAATCTGAAAACCAAAATTTGTTTGCGATAATACTTCCTTTACCATGTAAAATATAATTGCAACAATAATAGTTTAATATGGTTCAAATGTTTCTATGATGATTATCATCGGAATGAATGTATAATTGTGAGTTAATCTGATGATAAGAGTGAGTGAGTAAAAGTTATCATGATTATATTTGACGATACTAGTCAATTTGTTATTACACTTATTACAACTCTTATTTTTATGGTTATTTTACTATTTTATTAACAAATAAATAATAACCATAGAAAAAAGCTCAATTAATTTTTTTTTGTCTGTCTGTATTAAATTAAATTGAAACAAAAAGTTTAATGAATCCAATATTTAATCATTTATAAACATCGGATATATAAAAAATAATTTTTAAAAAATTTCAGTTTCGGAGATATCAACTGAGGATCTTTAGCACTGCAATTAGATGTGTTAACACTAGGCTACAGCTATTGCTAAGCTGAATCAGCAGCCATGTCTACTTCAAGAACTCCAAATCGATATTTCTCGAGATTGAAAGCGAATAGGGTCCTACTACTTTACGCAAGCATTGAGGGGACCTTACCCTATCACATATATAAAAGTTATTTGAATTTGTGATTCCCGTGTTTGGAACTCCCCTTGTAAATACAAATAATTTTGACAAGCCGTTGTTCATATAGTATACCCAAACTGGCATAAAGTCATTGCAATGGCTGTGGTCATTGCGATGCCTTTGGGTCAACTAGTAATTGTTATTGCAGACCACAATTACAATTTCATCGAGTAATTGTATTTGAAATTATGTATTGCCCAACACTGACATCTATAAGTGAGCTCCATTCCGTTCTTCTAGATGTAATCTGTCTTGCTTATTGCCACGTTTTGTCGGCCCGGCCCAGATCCTTTTCTGTTGATTTGCGTCACATCTTTCTAGATCTTCCTCTTCTTCTTTTACCCTTTAGGTTTCATTGTAGAGCATCTTTTTCGATGGCAGCATCAGGTTTTCTTAGAATGTGTTTTATCTTCTTCTTCATTATTTCAAGATGAATAAGAAACTGCTCTATGGCTCTCCAGAACTCTCAAGTTGGAGATCTTCTGAGGCCATCAGATTCCCACGATTCTTCACAAACAGCAACGGATATAGGATACTTCGCAAGAATTTGACGAAGGTTTGAGGAGGGCGGGTGATGATCTCTGTCACTTTCCAAGTTTGACTTCTGTAGAGCAGCATTGACTTAACGTAAGCATTAAACAGCCTAAGTTTTGTCTTCTTTGAGAGTTTCTTCTATGTAGGATAAAGTTGAACAAACACCCCATTTGCTTTTTTGATCCGACTTCTAACATTTTTGGTTCATGCTATGCTAGAAGACAAAGATCATCGGCAGAGTCGAGATCCTCAAGCCTCTCTCTCAGACCCCATTGAACTCCACAGATTCGTCTCCCAAGTATAGATCTCATGATGCTGTCAAATACTATAATGAAGAGAGCTAGAGAAACAAGCCCTTGCTTTATGTCAGTCTTGATTCTAATTGGATTCGAAATTTTTATCCATCATATGAATTCCTAATAAGGTTGATTATCTTTTTAGGGATAATATAACTTTCAAGGATTCTCTTTATGATGTCCCGGTTCAATGAGTTGAATGCTTTTTCAAAATCAATATAGGCCATGTATAGGGGATTTTCCACTTGACACTGTGCTCAACATGTTTAAGAGGTGCTTCCTAAAACTGGCCTACTCCTTTCTCGATTGGACCTCCAGAGCTTCTTTGATTCTTTTAAGGATGGCCCATTTTAGTTAGCACCGTACTCAGAACAGGAAGCAGTGTGATATCACATCCCAATTCATGCACTTTTCTTCCTCTACTCATCTGATTAGTTGTATTATTGACCAAAATCTGGCATCTGCAGATATCATCACAGGTCAAAACAAAGAAGGGAGGGAGCTCTTCCTGACAAGTGCTCAGGAGTATGATGTCTAGATAAAAATGGCTCTAACAATTTTCTTTAAAGAAAATAAATAAATATAGATGGCAGAGTAAAAATAATGAAATATTTAAATTTGTGAGCTAATAATTGTTTCATGGTGTGCAGTAATGTAGTAACATTAGTTAATGTATTTATAAATTTTAATTTTGTTGATTTTTTCTCAGCATACTGATGCCGGAGCTGAAGGAGGTGGTCAATCACTCGTAAGCCCTGGGTCATGTTTGAGGGAATTTCGCTCATCACCGTTCATCGAGTGTCATGGTGATGGAAAGTGCAACTACTTTCCATCTGCCTTTTCTTATTGGCTGGCTACTGTTGATCAAAGGCACATGTTCCGGAGGCCTGATCAACAAACCCTCAAGCGTGGAATGCTTCAGACCAGAATTAGTAGATGCATTGTTTGTATTAGAAGCAGACCAATCCGCAGGTCACTTTAGAAAATGCGAAGCACGAAACAATATTTACTACTTTTTTCGCGACCTACTATCGAGTTTTCTAAATAATTTGTATATATAGTTTTATGTAATGTTACGAAAATATTTTTATGAAATTTAACCAAATGTTTTCTACAATAATCTTAATAATCTTTAAAAGAGAAAGTTACCATAATGGTTTTTACAAAATGTATTTCATAAAGATTTGGAAGAAGTTCACAGGTGAGCAATTTCATTATTAGTTTAAACTATCAATTATAGCGATTGATAAAAGTATCTCTAAAGTAGTAAAGATTGGAAATAATTCATTACAGACTTTAAATTTATTCTATGATTATCGTGGTGTTTGAAATATACTTTTTCTAAAGCCATTTTCACTAGATTTACTGACAAAATTTCATTTCTTCTTACTTATTTATATATTATTTACAGCGAATACACTAGACAACATATTCATATTATTAATAATTAACTTAATTTTCAAAAAAAAGTTTCATTAGGTGATTGGAAATTTGTTGATCTGATCCTAATTATAGTGTTACTATATACTGAATCTTATTTTAAATTTTTATCTTATTTATGTTAAATTTAGAGCTTTTGTTTAAATGGTTGATAAAGATTTAAACTACTTTAATATGCAATCAGAAATTGAGAATCTCTATTAATTTTGTTTGTTTACATCCTCAGAAAAATATAAATAACCAATTGAAAATTAAATTTCTAAGGACTGACCGAACCATGATTGGTAGTAAAGTGAAAACAGGAGTAGAATAAAGTGATTGTTATATTTGTGTGTTTTCCAGTTATGTCAAATATCACAAATATTAAAAATATCACATAGTAGAACTCATGATTTATCAATAGTTGAAGAGGTTAACTCATACTGAAATTAGGAGTTCAGTTACATTGATAAAAATATTTCATGTTATAATTAACATACAATTAATCAATCTTCAATTTCTAAAATAACTCTACCATTCTTTCATGTCTTCAACTGGTCTTTGTTCTAAAAAGCTGTAAATAATGACATTTTTTAAAAATATTAAATAGATTTAGTAATAAATGTGATAATATTAAACTTATGTGCCATTGATTTGTATACTGTCAATTATATTTCATATTAGTTAAATTTCTATTGATATGAAACAATTATTTATATATAGAATAAAAATATGTATTTTTTATAATTATTTGCTACAATTTCCTAGTTAGATTAGGACATTAAGCAGGTCTTAATAAAGTAATATAAATTCATTGGTTGTTTTTTTTTTTTATGTCATCCATTCTCTACCTATATATGCAATAATAATGTGGCCTGGGAATTACATTAGGTATTTGTGAATGAGCTCAATTAGTCCGAAGCACTAAGATCAATTATTTTGGTTATGTTTCTTAATTTATTTTTTTGGTATGAAAAACTTATAAAAGCCAAAAAGTTTGTTCTCACTTCTTGTGGTAAAGGTAAGATTTAAATGTTACCAGCATCTGACTGACTTAAAAGAATGAAAGGCCTATGAGAGCATCCAGCAATCATTTGGAATTTCTGGATGATAAAACAATGCTGTGTTATAATGAAGATTTATCATTGTAGAATAAATTATCACATGCCCCTGTTTGAAATATTAAGGATGACATAGAATAAGAAACAGTTAAAAACAGAGAATCCAATGGTAGGAGATAGTAGGATGGGTGATCCAGAGGAGTGGGGAACCAACACATTCTTCTCTTGGGCTGAAGCTGATCTTTCTAATTAAGTAGTTCCCAACCCCCAGAAGTCTGCAGACCACTAACCTAGGGTTGGAACATCGAAAGGAAAATATCGATATTTTGCAATATCGCAAAACCAAATATCGATAATCGCTAGAAAAAATATCGATATCCATTGATAATCGCTAGAAAAATATCGATATCCATAGATCATCGCTAGAATAATATTGATATATCGTAAGGAAATTGATGAAAAAGCAAAGAAAAGTATATCAAATGAGTATAATGTTAAATTGTGAAGAAGGCTATGAAATTATATAATTATTATTATTATTTATAAAACAATATTTTTATTAACCATGAATCATTATAAAAAAGATAAAAAATTATACTTTAAAAAAAAAATGTTATAACAAATTTTATTTTGAAGACTTTTAGCCATATTTCATATTCTAGAAATTTTTCAATAATAAAAGCTTCAAACTTCTAACAATTTTATTTATCGTATAACGCTTCCGACTATTTTGTGTATTCTCAAAACATTAATCTAAAAGCATGTAATTCATTTGATATACATCTCAGTACAATCATCTTTTATATAAAGATCAATTTATCTTGACATGGGATTAATTAACATTATTTGTATATAAATCTTAACTACTAATTATTGTTTGGTAATTAACTATTGTTTATTGTTATATTTACTGGTAAAATTCCAGAATCGTGACCGCAAGATGACGGGCATCTAGGTTTTTAGGATCTGACTGAACATAAAAATAGACCTCCGCCATGTTGGGATTACGATTCTGGAGTTTTACCGAATAAAGGAAATTTTTAAAATAAAATACAGAATAATCTCATTAATTCTTATGGCCAATAGTTAGAAAGGTAAATATGAATTATTGAAATTTTCAATAATCGGTGGTAAAAAATAGGAAATAACAAAATGAATACAAAATTGTATTAATATGAATGGACATACGAACGATATAGTTAGATCAACAAAGGCTTAAAGTATCGCTAAACCTTCATCAAAATAAGCGAAATCTCGAAAAGTTATGGGAGTTTCTTAATTTTGAGGTAGGTGATTCCCATCCTCGATGCTTTCTAAGAGTTGCATCACTACTTTCTTGCGTTAAATGTCGTAATTCGTTTAATTATGGCCAAGTCTAGAGACTGCAGCTTAGAGATTGTGCTGGGAGACAAAACAGCAGAAGATTAACATCGCTGAGTCATGTAGTACTGTTGTGGGCCGTACAATTATCAATAAACAGTTGACAATTTTCTCCGGTTTTTATTCCATATCTGTACCCATTCGTTGAAAATTTCGGTTATGGTACATGCTTTTGTGTTTGCATGATAGGCTATCAGTAACGTTTTTGTTTATAAAACACCTTGCTTTCTTGCCAGTCGTGAGCGAACTTAATTTTTCAGATCAATCCATGTTGGTGGCTAACAGTATGGCAACAGATTTTTTAAAGAGAACTGAATAGAAAAAAAAAGAGTAAACCGACTGAAATTCATAGCAACGATTCCTCTCTCATTCGCTCACCTCTCCTCTTGAAAAGATTAAGAGTTAACCAGATTTTTTGTGTCTATGAAATTGGCATATCATTTGATGGAAACTCACAAATTTTTTAGAGCTCTGGCTTCCTTTTGAATAGTTCTAGAGTTCCTGTTAGTTTAAACAAATAGTTCCGCTCATTAAAGCAAAAAAAAACGCTTCCGAAAAAGTGATATGCCAACTTCACGCTGCATCTCACTTTGGAGGCTCATAACTTCCTTTCTATCAACATTAGAGCTTAAGTTAATAAGGATAATGTATAGAACTATTAAGTATGCCAACAGAACTCTCAAGAAAAGAATTGATTTCCGACGAAAATTTTTGCCGAAAATTCTGACGAAATATTACAAGTCCGAAGGGATGAAAATTTTTCAGGGTAACCGGAATTTCGTCTGAATTTTCGACAAATATTTTCGTTGGAAACCAATGATTTTTTTGAGAGTTCTGTTGGCATACTTAATAGTTCTATAAATTATCCTTATTAACTTAAGCTCTAATGTTGATAGAAAGGAAGTTATGGGCCTCCAAATGCATCAAAACGTATTTAAAAAAATTCGGAACGCCATAACTTTTTTGTTTCGCTCCTTCGGCAAAAATATATCAAACATTATCGACACAACTCCTCGGGATGCTATCAGAACTCTCGAGAAAACAACCGGTTACCAAGAAAAATTTTCATCCCTTCGGACTTGTAATATTTCGTCAGAATTTTCGGCAAAAATTTTCGTCAGAAATCTATTCTTTTCTTGAGAGTTCTGTTGGCATACTTAATAGTTCTATAAATTATCCATATTAACTTAAGCTCTAATGTTGATAGAAAGGAAGTTATGATCCTCCAAATCCATCACTTCTTATTTCAAAAAATTTGAACCGTCATAACTTTTTTGTTTCGCTCCTTAGGCAAAAATGTATAAAACATTATCGAAACAACTCCTCGGTATGCTATCAGAACTCTCGAAAAAAAAACTTGTTACCCTGAAAAATTTTCACCACTCCGGACTTGTAATATTTCGTCTGAATTTTCGGCAAAAATTTTCGTCGGAAATCAATTCTTTTCTTGAGAGTTCTTTTGGCATACTTCAGAGTTCTATAAATTATCCTGATTAACTTATGCTCTAATGTTGATAGAAAGGAAGTTATGAGCCTCCAAAGTGAGATGAAGCGTGAGAGCATCAGGGTTGGAATATCGAAAGAAAAATATCGATATTCGGTATATCAATATATCACAAAACCAAATATCGATATCCACCGATAATCGGTAGAAAAATATCGATATATCGAAAGGAAATGATGAAAAAGCAAAGAAGCCGTGCATTAAATGAGTATAACGTTATGAAATTTATGAGAAGGTTATGAAATAATATAAATATTATTCATAGAACAATATTTTTTATTATTCATGAATCATTATAAAAAAAGATAGAAAAGAATAATATTTTGGTAAAAAAAAAAAGTATTATAATACATTTTTATCTTGAAGGTTTATTGCCATATTTCATATATTATATAATTCTACAAATTATTCTAAAAAAAAATTGTATTTTATAAAGTTTCCATGCATGCATTGAGCATTCTCAAAACATTTATCTAAAAACATGTAATTCATCTGATATATATTTCAGTACAATCACCATTTATATTATTACCTGTTAGCCTTTACATAGGATTAATTATCAGTATATGTGTTGCAATCTCATCTAATAATTAATTTTTGGCAATTAAATATTGTTTATTCTCATATTTACCCCATTATATTTATAAACTAGTATACCCGAGCGAGAACTCTCGCATTACATATCTTAATGAATCCTTGATGAAATCGAAGAATAACCGATAAGCAATATAATATTATCAAGAAAGTTTATTCAACACACACATTTCGTGAAGCTTTATAATAGTTTATAATGACTATGGTCAAGTAATAGTTGATACTCACTAAGTAATAAACTTGCCCTACTGGAAAGTACCACCTCAGTTTAATATTTAATCAATAAGACTATACTATACCACTTTCTGTTTGTAGTATTCTATCATTCATGGAAACATAAAAATAATATTTTTTTATTTACAAAACGTTTTCAGAGTTATTAATACGTTTTTGTCAAACAGTCTCAACTGGCTTTAAAAGGTATAAAGTTGCCATGACAACGGCACGTACGCAAGATGGCATGAGGCCCGTGGGGACCTATATCGTGCGTTATCTCGAAAACGATAGATTTTTAAGCTTTAAAACGCTGGACCAATACGCTCCACAAGAGCGTATCTGATCTTGATGCCCGCGTCAAAATCTTTAAAACCCAACCTATCCCGTCTCGATCCGCCGACTCTCAGTCGTCAAAGTTTTGAAACCTTCCAGTTTTTTCATCCCTTTTATTTAAGCCCTAGTAAGAATTCAAGAACCAAAATTGTAATTCGTCACATCTCCGTGAAATTTCCTTTCTTTTGATACCTCATTCATCAAAATCCATCGCTCCTGAGAGCCGGAAAAGGGATCTATACTACCGTAATAATATATAGTAGTGATTAACATGTGCTATATTTTAACCAATGATTATATGCAACAATTTATTTACATTTATAGTATGGTCTATTTTATTTCAATTTGGTGGATGATTGATCCAGATTATTTTTTGTTTTGGTAATCTTAAGTGAGATGCAGCGTGAAGTTGGCATATCACTTTTTCGGAAGCTTTTTTTTTTTTTTTTAATGAGCGGAACTAATTGTTTAAACTATCAGGAACTCTAGAACTATTAGAAAGGAAGCCAGAACTCTCAAAAGTTTGTGAGTTTTCACCAAATGATGTGCTAACTTCACAGGCACAGATTTTGTAATTGGAAATTCGAATTCAAAAACGTTTACATTACTTGAAAGACGAAAATAAATACGAATTATCGAGGAGACCGGATTGCAGTGTTTTTATAGAAAATAAAGGGAGATTTTAAAAAGACCAGAAAATTCAAACGAATTATCGGAATGTACGAATTACGGGAATATGAATTATCGAGATTCTACAGTGATATAGTTTAACATATGGTGTCATCGATATATCGTTCAAATATATCGCCATCATCGATATATCGGATGTTAATATATCGATAGAAAATATCGGTTTTTCAACTCCGATATATCGATATATCGCGTGTTGATATTCCGACTCTACACTAAGCCAGAAATTGAACCATGTGTGGACCAACTCCACAATTGACTTGGGGGTTAAGTTGCTTAAAAGTGGATGTTGTGGCACTTGTATTGTGCATTTACCTGTTAAAGCTTTTCAACTAACACTCAAACCTCAAGAACAGTAAACATAGGCTGAGAGTGTTAAGGCGCCACCTTAGCAGCCTCGAGTTCGAATCCGGCCTTGGCAGGTAGAAATTTATTTCGTGGCTGACCCACTCTAGTTGAAATAGGTTAATCTGTAGAAATAACCCGCCCTGTTGGCTTAAATAGGGGTCGGAAAGGATGTTAAACACCAATGAAAAAAAAAAGGAAAGGTAAACAATAAGGTAAAAAAATACCTAACAATAAGTTCACTAACAAGATATAGTAGGGTGCTTTTGGACCCTTCCGCATAACGCAACCAGGCTCTTGCAATCACAAGTGGTAGGGAATAGGAGCAACTCAAGCGTATTTGACAGGATTTAATTTTCTCGCATAAGGAAAAAGCTAAATCTAATAAATAGTCTTCTTCGGTTTCTTTTAAATTACTTTATTTCAGTGCACTATTTGTGCAATATCTACCAGAACAATTACAACATATCTCAGAACATTCCACACAATGACGTCGACACATCTGTAAAATTCTTATTCCTCAGACCTTCCTGTTATTTTAAATTGTAAGGAATCAACAAACACGGACTTAGAACAGAACACACTTTATTATGAATCTAGAGTAGGGATGGTTTGGAAATGGTGGAATCCGTTCCACGGAACCTAATACGCACTCAGAACGGTTTGGAACAGTTCCAACAAAGGTCTCATAACAGTTCCGGTTGGACCTGTTTCAGACTCGACCCCGACAGACTTCCACTCACTTGGCTAGTAGGAGCCAGAAGGATGAAAGAGTAATAAGTAATACCTGGAAGAGTAATTAAAAATTAATATTCCTTCCCATCGATGATATCGATATTTTACAACGATATATCGATGACTCTATGTGTTAAACTATATAACAGTAGAATCTCAATAATTCATATCTCCGTAATTCGTATATCCTGATAATTCGTTTGGATTTTCTGGTCTTTTGAAAATCTCCCTTTATTTCCTATAAAAACACTGCAATCCGGATCCCTCGATAATTCCTATTTATTTTCGTCTTCCAAGTAATGTAAACGTCTGATAATTCGAATTTCCAAATTAAAAAATCTGGTTAACTCTTAATATTTTCAAGAGGAGAGATGAGTTTTTATGAATTTCGGTCGGTTTACCTTTTTTTTCTATTCAGTTCTCTTTAAAAAAATTGCAAAAAAAAAACTTTAACCATACTGTTAGCCGCCAACATGGATTGATCATGTTATGATGTCAAAAATTAAGTTTCAAAAAAATGATCATGTCAAAAATTAAGTTCGCTCATGACTGGTAAATCCGCGAAAGCGAGGTGTTTTATGAACAAAAACGTTACCTATCGTGCAAACACAAAAGCCTGTACCATAACCGAAATTTTCAACGAATGGGTACAGATATGGAATAAAAACCGGAGAAAATTGTCAACTGTTTATTGATAATTGTACGGCGATGTTAATCTTCTGCTGTTTTTGTCTCCCAACACAACCTCTAAGCTGCAGTCTCTAGACTTGACCATAATCAAACGATTTAATACATTTAACGCAAGGAAGTAGTGATGCAACTCTTAGAAAGCATCGAGGATGGGAACCACCTACCTCAAAATTAAGAAACTCCCATAACTTTTCGAGATTTCGCCTAATTTGACGAAGGTTTAATGGTAGCTAGGATCCTAACTGACGATGAAATTTTGACTCCGTATGAAAAGGGTTGAAAAAAAAATTGATGTGCCGACGATTAGTTCTAAAATGCCGAAATAATATATCTACAATCTGTATCATTTCTTAACAAAATCGGATATTTGTGTAAACGTATTTTCTGCTCTGAACATGCTTAACGAAGCCATCGATAAGACTAGTCTTCATGGATTGCATCAAAAGAAAATAACCGACATTTTTTCAAATGTGATATTTTAAGGTTTTTTTTATCTGACTCTATTGTTTGTATGTCCATTCGTATTAATTCAATTTTGCATTAATTTTGTTATTTCCTATTTCTTTCCCACCGATTATTAGAAATCTCTATAATTCCAATTTAACTTTCGAACCCTTAACCATACGAATTATTGAGTTTCTCTGTATTTTATTTTAAGTAACAATTCCCTTTATTCCGTAAAACTCCAGAATCGTAACCCCAACATGGCGGAGGTCTTGATTTTTAAGATTAGTCTGATCCTAAAAATCTAGACGTCCGCTATGTTGGATCAAGATTTTGGAGTTTTATCTGTAAATATAACAATAAACAATATTTAATTGCCAAACACTAATTAGTAGATAAGATTTATATACAAGTAATGTTAATTAATCCCATATAAAAATAAATTGATAATTATATAAAAGATGATTGTACTGAGATGTACGAGTATATCAAATGAATTACATGCTTTTAGATTAATGTTTTGGGAATACACTAAATAGTTGGAAGCGTTATAAGGTAAATAAAATTGTTAGAAGTTTGAAGGTTTTATTATTGAAAAACTTCTAGAATATTAAATATGGCTAAAAGTCTTCAAAATAAAAATACGTTATAAAGTTTTTTTTTAAAGTATAATTCTTTTCTATAATTTTTTTATTGATTCATGGCTAATAAAAATATTGTTTGATAAATAATAAAAATTATACTATTTCAAAACCTTCTTCACAGTAACATTATACTCATTTGATGCATTTTTCTTTGCTTTTTCATCCATTTCCTTTCGATATATTGATATTTTCTGACGATTATCTTTGGATATCGATATTTGGTTTTACAATATTGCAAAATATCGAATATCGATATTTTGCTTTCGATGTTCCAACCATATTCCGGAAACCTTAGCTAATAGTTTCGGAACTGCTAACAACTAAGTTCCAAGTGGAACCCTTAAGCTAAGCGTTCCGGAACTGTTAACATAGTTCCAACTGGAACGTTTAGCGTTTTAGCTCTGAGTGGAACTCTGAAGCTAAGCGTTCCGGAAATGTTAGCATATCAGCTTCAAGGACTCCTGCTGATTATCTTTGTAGAGAAAATTCTTTTCATTTTTTTATATAACTGCACTATCATCGTACATTGGTAATAAAGAATTATTTTAAAGTAATAAAATTTAAAATAAAATTAAAACCATTTTATTATTATTATTATTATTTTTATGTTTGATAACAAGCATTCTTATTTTATTTTACAATATTTTAAAATTTCATCTGTCAAGCCAATAAAAAGTAAAGCCATTATATAATTGTTAAAAGCATTAAGAATTTCTAACCTTCTAAATTATATTGTAATTATTAATGCTATAATATATTGTTATGAAATCAAATTTAATTTTGGTCTATTGAAAAATAAAGTTTTTTGTTTGTTGTACTGATTCTAGGTGATGGTGCATAATTAATTGAATTTTTAAATAAATAGGTATTCTACCATCTATAATATTTATTTTTCAATCTCCCAGAGTACATTTTTTAAAAATACAAAATAAGATTCTGATAATTATGAATTCCATTATTTCAATGTGTAATTTTATTTTTAAAGGTGTAGTAAAATTACCTATTTTAATGCTGGAATTCATTACTGTTTACAATATTACTATCGTTACCTGAAATAACATTAAAACGTTGTCCATAGTATTTCAAAAAATGTTTTTATAATTACTATGATTTATTTTATTTCTGTGGTTTAATTTTCACTCCTATTATTTTTCCTAAAATTACAAAATAATAGTGCGCTTTCCGACTTCCCTTTGTCTGCATAATGACATGTTAAAGATCAATACGATTCAGTTTAAAAATCCAACAATCTGTGGTCTAAGTGAATTAATGGAGTCATGATTTTTTACTTTCCCTTACTTATAAACGAAGTATATAGTAAGGGGAAGTATTGCGATCGTGAAAATTTTCGAATTCGAGTTTTCGACGGAAATACACGTTTTAAGGTTCCCTGAGTCCAAATGACCAAGTCTCGCAAAATGGTCTGTGTGTCCGTGTGTCTGTGAACACTCTAGCTCAAACACAAATATTTGTACGATACTGAAATTACGTATTTAAGGTAGGCACATGCATGTGATGTTACAGCAACATTTTCGTCAAAATCAACTAACCGCAAGTGCCACTTTATTTTACACTTTTTTACAAATTCTCGAAAACGGCTCTAACGATTTTGATGAAACTTGTCTAAATTATTCTTCATAAAGACCTTTAACTTTTCATATGTTTGGTATATCACCGAGGAAATGCAGGGAAAAAAGTTATGATGAAAAGAATATTTTATTTACGCATAACGTCAAAAGCGTGCAATTTATGGTAAATTATCTAAAGATTTGTATGAAAGGTAATTAAATCATCTAAAAAACAAAAAAAGAATCATCAAAATCGGACCAATAATAGCAAAGATACAGCGCATCGGACTAACCGAAATGGTAATTATCATCATCATATTCTTTCCCTCTCTACTGCTGCGCAGTGTGGGAATGCCCTCTATAGAGCTTGACCCAAGCGTCCCTTTCTTGAACCAATTCTCTCCTCCTGCTCCAGTCCAGCCCTCGCTTCCTGAACGCCTCCCGCACGTCTTCTTCCCAGATGATCCGTGGTCTTCCTCTTGGTCTTCTTCCGTCTACTCTCGTTTCATATGTTATCCTGGCCGTTCTCTCCGTGCTCATCCTCAGGAGGTGCCCAAACCATCTTAGTTTATTTTCTTCAAGAGTGGTTTTTACCGGCTGTACCTCAAGGTTCGATATTATTGTCGTGTTGCGGATCCTATCTCTTCTGGTCCTTCCTTCAACCTTTCTTAGGAATCTCATTTCCATTGTCTGGATCTGCCCTTTGTGTTTTGAGGTAAGGGTCCATGATTCGGAGGGGTAAGATAGGATGGGCAGGAACGTAGACTTGTAGACGGATATCTTCGTCTTCTTCGTCACCTCTCTTTTGTTGAGAAAACCTTTCCGGATTGCGTTGAACAATCTACCAGCCTTTGCGACACCTCTCCATCAATATAGCCGCTTTCGTTGATCCAGGCACCTAGATATTTAAAATCCTGCTCCTGTTCAAGGACTGATCCCTTCAGTCTCAATATTCTCATAACACTGTGAGGACGTCCTCCTATTCTCATGCATTTGAGAATTATCTTATCTGGTTAATATCCATGTTAATGCTCCTCAGCTCTTCCTGCATGATATTCACGTTGTGTTGTAGGTCCCTGTCAATCGCAGCGAATACGACGAGGTCATCAGCAAAAGCGAGAACTGTATACAAAGTAGGTAGTAGGTTCCTATGCCCTAATTGAAAACGTCGCAATCTGGGTTTGGCTCTCTTCAGCCCCTTATCCAGCACCAATATGAAAAGTAGGGGACTTAGGCTGCATCCCTGGCGTATTTCCTGCGTCGTTTCAAACTCTTTGGAGGTGTGGTTGCCAGTCCTTATAATGTTTCTCATTTTTCGGTAGAGACTCCTGACTGCCAGAATCGTGCCAATATCCACTTGTTTTTCCAACAGAGCTCGCTCTATATCCTCCGTTTTGACTCTGTCAAATGCCTTTTCTAAATCAACGAAGCAGATAGAAAGTTCTATAACTTTCTCGATGGACTTTTCCATGATCTGCCTCAAAGTGAAAATTAGGTCCTGCGTACTCCTCGAGTTTCTGAATCCATACTGCTCCTCTCCGATCTGGCAGTCGACAACTCTTCTTACCCTTGCTTCTAGGCCTCTTGAATAAAGCTTCCTTGGCACACTAATTAGAGATATGCCTCGATGGTTTTTGCATACTCTATTGTCTCCCTTCTTGTAGATAGGCACCACCTCAGCGATCTCCCAGTCGTTCGGTATCCTTTTCTTTTTCCATACCAAATTTAAGAGATGGAGAAACATTTCTTCACCTTTGCTGCCCATTTGCTGACCGTTCCAAAACGTTACAAAAAATGCATTATTAGAGTTATTTCATACCTGTTCGTTTTTGACTCATATGAATATAGGTATAGTATCCATATGAAAAAACTCACTTTAACATGCTTATGCAGTGTTGGGCGTTCGGTAGACAAAATCCAAAATTTTTAACTAAAAAAAAAATAAAGAATCATCAAAATCGGACCAGTATTAGCAAAGATTCAGTGCATCGGACTAACCGGGGGTGGTAATTATATCATGGATATTACAATTGTTTACAATTTTCTCGAAATCGACTCTAACGATTTTGATGAAACTTGCCTAATGTCTTCTCCTTACAGCCCTATAACTTTTCATGCATGTAGTTTATCAACGAGAAAATGGAGGGAAAAAAGTTATGATGAAAAGAATTTTTTATTTGCGCATAACTTAAAAAGCATGCATTTTATGGTAATTTATCTATAGAATTGTATGAAAGGTAATTAAATTATATAAAAAACAATAAAATAATCATCAAAATCTGACCGGTATTAGCAAAGATACAGCGTATTTTATGAGGAGCACAAGACCCTAGATGGATAACTGAGCGCATCTGAAAGGAGACGGATCCGACCGAACCTTCTCCCACCAATCTGTTATAAACAATATACTCTGTAATAAAGTAATTTAACAACACAAACGCGAAAATTAACTTAATAATTTCTACTTTCATATTATTTAATGGAAAGAAAATATTTCCATGAAAACTTTACCGAAACTTTTAAAATATAATTGCAACATGACGAAGTTAAAATATACAGGTAGTGTACAGAATTGTTGTACTAAAATTGTTTAAAAAACTGTTTTATTATACTGAAATGGGAGATGTGAAGAAATGAATGCTGCTGAGTTTATTTCAAGCATTGTTTATGTGAACTTTTTAAAATTATATTAAAAAGATAATTATTATAGGACGGTAAAGGAAAGTTGTGTGATGCGCGCACCGCATCAGATTTTTTCATTTATCTCGAATGAGTGTAACTCACACAAAGGCAATATAATTGTTTTTGGACTTTAGTCCAAATGACTTATTTGCTATTAAGTCATTCATCTTTTACCGGTTTTAAATATTACTTTAATTCAAGGGCATCAGAATGGTAAATCACGAGCTGAATGAGAAACCCGAAGCAATTTTTTCGTGGCCCACAATGTTCTGAAATAAAGTTTAAAAAAATTATAAAGCGATGTTATCTATTATCATCTTAAATGCACTTAACAATTAAATCTCATCCAAATTACCTAATCCTCACTCTAAAATATTATTTTAAGAAAATTTGTAAATGTTAAGGATTGATAAATTATTTTCCACTTCTATCATTTTGTTTTTATTGAAAAATAGTTTCAAATGTTATACATTCATCTTCAGTTTTAAAAAACACACAAAAATTCAAAAATAAGCAATTTAAAATACAGTTTGGTATTATTCTACATATTAAATTAAATGTAATATTAATTAGTATCATAAAACATTTATGAATTGATGATTGTTCTGATACTGAAAAGTAAATAAAAATTCGGAACTGGAACATTCAAGAGAACCTAATACGCTAGCATAACTGGTTGGAACTAATATGTAATTTTACCGTTCCAGAACATTCCAAATCTAGAGTACAACTAACACAGGTGACAGTGTGATTGATACATCGATTTAGTAATAGATAACAAGATCAATACAACGTAGTAGTTAAAACAATATAATTGTACACCATAAACGTTAAATTGCTCTCTTAACATTCCCCTTCAATTTACCATTAAGAACCGGAGATATAAAATAAAACGTTTGAGGATTTTATTTTTTATTTTAGTGTACCTTTTCTCCCTTGCAAAGGCATAAATTCTAGAAGTGATTGGTATGGGTTAGAGATCAGTAATTCAGCTTTCCAATGTCTGTATTAACGTTAAATTTGGATAAAATTCTTAGGAGTTATGAATGATTATGTGAACGCCGGACATCGGCAGGAATAAAAAGTCGTCCAGAGAAACCAAGACCAAAAATTTTTATTTTCATGAAAATTCATATTTAAGGGTTTTATAGGACGATAAAAACTAATCTGACTTGCTTTTTCCTAATATAATTTTGTTTAGCCTACTTTACTGGAAGCGTCTTTTAGTTTATGTGATTATTTGTGCATTTAAATTCATTTAATACAATGGGCAATATTTTTTCCATATTTTAAACAAAAAAACAAATCGATTGGTATACAAGAACTTTGAAATCCATGCACAGCAAAGACAGAAAACATTGATATAAATAATTGTTTAAATTACATAAAATAATTTTTTTCTCGGCTCCTTTTTTTTCCTGCTAGTTTTTGTTCGTTTAAACTAATTTACTACAATTGGCAATGTTTTTTCTTATTTTACACAAAAAACTAATCGATTGGTATTTTATGTATTTATTGTATTATATATTTATAATTATAATCTATTTACTTATTTTTAGTTTTATCAGATTTAATCACTGCTAAATTATTATTTTTATTTCAAAAGTTTTTAAAGTCTATTAATATTGGTTAATTTGTTCTTTAACATTGATAATTTAAGGATTTTTCTTTAAATTGTATTAAATAATTATGGGTTATATTGCAAGTATGATTTCTAATGCCATCAATATGACATTCTGACGAATCTATATGAGAATATCTTTTGTATATCTGCTGTTAGATTAATAGTATACTCATATTTACATTTATAATTAAAACTAAAATTGTCGCCTACTAAGATAATCAATCCCTTTAGTGCCTATTCGGGATGGAGTATTGATAATAGTTATATTTTCTATTCTGTCAATATTTTTTTATAAGTAATTATATTTGCTTAAAATTGTGTTCATATTATTTATATCTTGTGTAAAATTTAATGGTTGTTTAATATTATTGACTGTAATGTCAGGTATATTATCGTATTTTCTGTTTATTTATATAATTGTTACATTTAAGGTTGGTTTGTTAATTCTTGGTATTTTATATTTTTTCAATTCATACCATATGCTGGTTTTATTTTTTGAGAAATTAGCTTGTATTATTTCATTAATATTATTTATACGTTCTTATAAAAGTCTTTGTTGTTATCTGATCAATATTTTTTTAGTACATTTTATATAGCTGTTATTTTGTGATAAATACACCTAATTTATTATCCAAAAAGTTTGTTTGCTTTCTAAATTTAAAATATTATTAATTATAGAAATATAATATAAAACCTTACGGGGACTCTGTATAAGAGCGGTAAAATCACGAAGGAAAAGCAATGAGAGAAAAGAAGGGAGGATTCGGGTGGAATCGGCTATCCTCGCCTTGGGAATCTCCTTTCCCCAGACTCTAGTAATTAAGGGTACCCATTTTATAGAGGTTGGATGGTCCCCAGGAGGGTCTCCCGATCCCATAGGGTCGATCCACGGCTGATAACAGAATAAATAATTATCTGCCACAGCCGGTCTCGAACCCAGGACCTGGAACATTGTAACTTAGTGCCTTACCACTGAGCTACTCCACTCCAGTAATAAATATATCATATTAAAATTTCAGCTATACTAAAATGGTTTCAAAATAATTCTTTTTTAATCACTAATACAGTGTCTGGGACGTATTTAGCAACGAAATAACTGTCTGGCAATTTAAATTTTTATTCCTAAAAGGATATAGAAAAATATTTAAAGAAATCATTATAGATATAGAAAAAGAAATCATTCAACCTAAAATGACTTGAAAATAACAGATTTGCACCGGTACAAACGGGATGTGTGTTGTTATTAAAAAACTAAATTTCTGTCTGGCAAATTAATTTTAGGTGTTTTGATAGCATTACTATATCATATTAAAATTTCAGCTTTAATATAATGGTTAGAATATTTTTTTTTTAATTACTAAAATAGTGTCTGGCACGAATTTAGCAAGTAGTACCGCACAAGGTACCCGACCAATTTGTTGGACAGGCATTGAGACAAAACCCTACATTACAAAAAAAAAATAAGCAACAAAATCAGTTCACCCGTTCAAGAGATAATTGTGACATACGACACACATGCTAAATGACCGAAAATACTTTTTTCGACTCAGGAGTCTCTGAAACGCAGATCCGTTGAAAATTGCACATCATCATTTTCACACGATTATAGTACTTTACTTACCTAGTAGCAGCAGAAAAGTAAAAACATGACTTTAATATGTCGTATATATGCTAATAATGGTCCGATTTAGACAATGTTTTCCTTTGTCTTTAAGAGAAATTGATGTAATATTAAAAAATAAGTATCAATTTTCAGAATTATGAATTTTTTTCAAATATGCATTTATTCCTCAAATATAAAAACACATGCAAAATAAAATTTGACATATATGTATGTTGCAATTGGCATGAATCATCAAGATCTGAGATCAAATGTTGAAAAAATGCAATTCCATGTAAATCCGGAGTCTAGTGAAATAATCATAAAATACAAAGTAATAAGACAATTTTTTCACAATGATATCTTATAGATGAATAGCAGTATTAATTAATACAGTAGATAAAATAACAACAGTAAATAATTAAAAAATATGATATAAAGCATAAAAATACGCTTATTCCGAAATAGTATCAGTAAAATTGTTATTAGCAAAATGTTATTAATATTTTGATGCCTGCCATTAACAACGGTCAATAGAGAAATATTATTAACATTGCTAATAACAATGTTTCTAGCAAAAAAATGTCTAACAAATATGTTAATACAATTTTGATGCCAACTGTTTACACTGGTCAATGATGAAATTATATTAACCTTATCACGCAATCGGTGTAAACACAATCAAATGTCATAAAAAAAAAAATGTTATCAGCAAATGTTTCAACACTTTTCAGAGCAATCATTGAAAAATGTTAATAGCATATGTTATTAGCTAAGTTACCTTCGGTGTAAACGTACCTTAACACTCTAAAGCAATGCCGCATACACTGAGTGTTTACCCACACTATAGATAAATAAAATAAAATGAAAATAAGGGAGCTTCTGACACAAAGGTTTCCAACATACAAGCACTTAAGGCAAGATTGAAAAAGAAAGGCTTAATTGTCGGATCCACTTACAGAAAAGGCCAATTTTCATGAAATTCTGTGTAAGAGGTGTCAATAAAAAGAAACATGTTCATATACTAACAAATTCCTTTATTGTTTCTAAACCTGAGAACACATATTTCCAATGAAGGGACGAACAAATATAACTCACATGACTCATATAGATAATTCTCATCACACTAAGCAGAACTCACACCTCAAAAAAAAATACAAACTCAACTTTTCATGCCCAAATCAGTATTTCAACATAGGCCACATAGTCTCAATCTTTAAGACCATCCCCCTCACACTCTACAAATAAAAAAAAACTGAAAACTTTGTAAACAATATGAAATAATACAAAAACTTTAGTTGAATCACAGGTAAAATTGTTCTAAACTTCAAAGCACTATTTAACAATTACATATGAGGGGGTGAGAAGCCAAGTGATTTTGTTTTTAAAGATAAGGTTAAGTGTGGTTATTGATAGTAAATGCAAATAAAATCTATTTCAAAAGCAAAATTGCTCAATATTAAAATGCTATACAATAGAGCCATTATAAAAGTATGATACAAACTCAAATGTTTTAGGTTTTATCAAAATTTGCTAACTTTAAAATGCGTTTTTACAAAATTATTAAATTGTCACTTGTACCCCTTAACTTCTCACCCTCTCATATAAGAATGAAATTAGAAATCAACAAAAGCTATTTTATGTACAAAACAATTGAATTTTAAAGAAAAACAATAAATACCGTTAGAGTATTGAAATTATTATTTGATAAATAACAAAAATAAGAAAATTATGTATTCCAAACAAAAATTAGAAAAAAGGATTATTTAGTGTGATACTGGTTGCAGTTGCAGTTACACAATGGATGATTGTTGGTTGGTAGGAATCCTTAAACCTTACAGGGTTCTACATGGTGGAATATTGCTAGAAGGGCTGAATATAAATAATTTAACAACTTTGTTTTATCATAAAATAAATAATTTTAGGAATGAATTAAGAAATGACAATGCAGTCTAGAGCTCACTGGCAATCGAAATTACAGGCTTTGATGCTTCAAGACTTGTAACGCTAAGGTAGAAGAAGCTGTTAAATATTTTCTACAACTTCCTTGAGATTTCTTAGGGAGTTGTATTATGGGTTGCCAGCTGGAAACTCCTGTTTTTAAAACTAATTTACCATTCAATAAAATGTATGTGGATGGTTTTCATTCAGTTCCTATAGAGTTTGATATAAATTAAATCAAAGACTTAAATAATGATTATTTAGAGTTATCACAGGTAACGTATAATGCTCAGAAACACTAAAAACTATTGACAGTGAAAACATATACATATAACTATTAATAGGGATCATTGGATATTTCATTCAGAACAGAAATAAAACCTCTATATGTTTATAATCTGAAACAAATTTAATATGTTTTAGAAAAAGGTACTATCAATAAAATATGACTGATTATTTATTATTAAAGCTAACATTAAAACCAGAATGCTATACTGTAGTGTATAAATAAAATCTCTTCCTATAATCAGTAACAAAATCAAATATGCTTTTCTAAAAGGTACTACCAATAAAACATGGTTGACTATTTATTATTAAAGCTAACATAACAACCATCATATAATGTTCACTGGAATGAATCAAATAAAAAAAGACCACCTTTAAAACTGTAGCCATCTTAAGATCGATAATTGGAATGATCTATAAATAAGTGTCCCTGCTTTCATGTCATACTCCCTATGCATGGATTCACTTTATATGGTAAGCATTATATTTAACATCAAACACCAGGGAAGTCATTTTAGCATCTGGGTGTCATATATTTCTTTTAAAGTATCTGTGAGACAACTGGAATGGATTTATACATTTCACTTTTAATATCATCCATTGAGGCAGCAAAGGGGTTGTTATTTTGGGAAACCATTCTGTTTTAGATCAATTGAATCATCCAGCCTCATATGATTCTCTATTATTTGAAAGAGTTCTGGTGGCTGAGGTATCCGTCCAGTCTCCAGCTTTGACCAAACAGGAATATCTATAATCAAAGAAAAAATATATCTTGTTATATTTATAAATTGCCAATTATATAAATTCATAATAAGTAAACTTTATCCATAAATGCTTAAAAAAATAAAAAGGATTGTACCACCGGAATTTCACAAATTATAGTAGTTGGAAGAGAAATTTTTGAAATGGAAACAAATCCTCATAATGGCTTAAGTAATTTAATTTGATTTTTATAAACAAACAAAAATAGTCAGAGCAATAAAACATTTAAGAAAATATGCTATTTTAAATAACTGTCTTCATTCCATATTATACAAAACAGTCAAAAACTAGGTCAACAGTGGTTAAATATATTTTTAAAATTTGTACAGTGTTTCTCCATGTGAAGAGTTTTCTTCCCAGACGGCAACAATGGAGTGCAACTAATCCGGTCCTCTCCTATTCATTTCATATGGAAGTTGAAAATGAGTAGCTGTATTTAACTGAACAAAAAATCTGGAGTCTGTTTATCTCTGTCTGACTAGGGATTAAACAATTCAGGATCCTTAAATCTGGCTATAAAAGGGGTACAAAAATGTCGCTAAAGTACTTAAAATACTTCAATTAGTTTTTTTTAATTATAGAAGTTTTATTTTTAATTAAAGTTTTATTTTTAATTATTTTCAACAGTTTTATTTTTACCTTCCCTTACCTACATAGGAAGTATATAGTAAGAGGAAGTATTGCTAACATTTTTGAATTCGAGTTTCTACGGAAATACACGTTTTAAGGTCCCCTGAGTCCAAATAACCAAGTCTCGCAAAATAGTCTGTGTTTATAACTGTGAACAATCTACCTCAAAAACGAAAAGTTGTACGATACCGAAATCACATATTTAAGGTAGGGACATGCATGTGATGTTACAGCAACTTTTTTGTCAAAATCGACTTACCAGAAGGTCCACTTTATATAATCGATTTTAAATCTTTCTCGAAAACGTCTCCAACGGTTTTGATAAAACTTGCTAAAAGTTTTCTCCTTAAAGCCCTTTAACTTTTCTTTTAGGTAATACATCACTGAGGAAATGCAGGGAAAAAATTGATGATGATAAAATATTTTATTTACTCATAACTTAAAAAGTATGCATTTTATGGTAATTATGTATAGAAATGTATGAAAGGTAATTAAGTTATCTAAAAAACAAAAACGGAATCATCAAAATTGGACCAGTATTAACAAAGCTAAAGCGCATCGGACTAACAGGAAGTGACAATTATATCTTGGATTTTACAATTATTTAAAATTTTCTTGTAAAAGGCCATAACAATTTTGATAAAACTTGCCTAATGTCTTATCCTGAAAGTCCTTTAACTTTTTCATACATGTAATATATCAACGAGAAAATGCAGAAAAGTTATAGGAAAAGAAAATTATATTCACACATAATTCAAAAAGTAAGTATTTTATGGCAAATCATGTTTGCAATCATATGAAAGGATCAAAGTAGGACCAGAACTAACAAAAATACAAAGTATCTTATGGGGACTGCAAGACCCAAGATGGATAAACGAGTATATCCGAAAGGAGACGGATGTAACCGAACTTCCTCCCACCAATCCGCCAATCTGTTGTCAACAATACACTCTGTAATAATGTAATGTAAGAATAGAAAAGCAGAAATTAACTTAATAATTTCTACTTTTATATAATATTAATGGAAACAAAATGTTTCCCTAGAAACTAAACCGAACTTTTAAAATATATTTTCAACATGACTAACTTAAAATATATAGGTAGTGCACAGAATTGTGGTACTACAATTGTTATATTGTACTTATGTGGGAGAAGAAATGAATGCTGCCGAGTTATTATTTATGTGAACTCTTTAAAATTATATTAAAAAGATAATTAATTATAAGACGGTAAGGGAAAGTTGTGTGATGTGTGCACCGCACCAGATTTTTTAGTGTGGGGTAACAAAAAAAAGTTATCATATAATCATCTTATATGTATAGCCTGTGCTATATCTGAAGAAATTTTATATGTATCGAAATGTATGTACGTTGCCAAAGTGCGAGGGTCATTCAAATAAGAATGAGAATTTGTTTTTAAAAATTTATAAACATAAATAAATGGCTAACCAAAAATATAAGATTTTTTTACATAATCACCCACTTTAATGTCAAAATTTTCACACTATATTGGAAGCTTTACTATACCTTCACTGCAAAAAGAAGGAAGGCGTTCCTTGAGCCAGTTGTACATAAAACTTTCAACATCCCCATCATTGATGAAACGCTGCTCTCCTAAAACCTCTTTCAAAGATCCAAACATGTGAAAGTCACACAGTGATAAATCAGAACATCTCAAGATTTTGGCTTGTTAGATCAGCAGTATAGGGCCAGGCGTTGTCACGCGGTGAAATGACTTCAGTGAGGAATAGTTGCCGTCTTTTGTTTTGTTAAGTAGCCTGATTGAAAAGAGTGCAGTAGTAGGCAGCATTAACTGTTCTCTGTCAGTGCAGGCAATCCAGCAAGAAAATACCTTTTGAAAATGGTTTTCTGTCAAACTCTTCCGCGGCCAGCGATCTTAGAGTTTATTTTCCATCCTTTATCGTCCTTCAGAGAAAATTTTGTGCCAATAAAACACTCTAGCCTGTAAAAGGATATTTTCCCTAAACTGTGAACGGAATCTCTGCAAAACATGACGCCCTCTCACACCAAAACTTAGTTATTACGTATTGCACAACTGACATAGGCACTTCCTTCTCACTCATCCTATTTGCTGCTTTCCTACTCTTTACGAGGCCGGGCCAGTGGTAGCTCTCCACTCTCATAGTTCCCCATTACTGTTCTACCCAAGACCCGAGTCACTTCAATCTCTTGCTGGACCACCAGCACATTTATATTTGAATGATCCTCATACTTAAATCCTTCAATTAGTTTATTTTTTAGTGTGTGGAAACAAAAAAAATCATATCATCTTATTTAAAGACTTATCAGAGATCAGGACTTGGGATAGACCTGCGTTGTATCAGAATCCACGATATGAGGAGCCACGCTATAATGAGCTATCACGAATTAATTTCTTAAAAAATATATCAACTAAAATTTTCAAACAGGAAATCCTAAAATTTTCCAGAGGATTCATTATGAAAATAATTATACGCTATAAAATAAAATAGATGAATATTTACAACACTTATAGATAAGGGTAAAATGATCAGAAAAATTCAGTGAACAATTTCAATGTCTCGTACAAATATTTATACAAGATGTTCTTAACCACTATTTTAATTAAAAATTCTTTTCCTAATATTAAAAACTTAAAAAAGAAACCTAAAACTGAATAGTTACTGAAAGCTTGTGATTATAGTGGCACCATTAAAATAAAAAACAGATTTCTAATAGTGAAATAGATTAAAAACCAAACAAAGCAATCTTACCATTTATTGAAATTTCAAATGCTCCTGTTGAAATGAAATGACCTTCTACTGCATTACACACAAAAAAAATAAGTAAACAGGAGTAGATTTTATTTGAAGTACACCATGTCCACCAATTAGGTTGTTCAATGCCAAGATAGGTGAAGAAATTAATTCCAAACAAAATTGAAACAATTACAGCCATTTTAAGAAATCCCTAAAATAAAATAATGGTAATCACAATGTAAGACACTTCAAATCTATAGACTTCTAAAAAATGAGAATAATTTACCAAACTTCTAGCGATAAGCAAATGAAATGCTGGAGGTTCATAGTTATCACCTGTAATACTTATTTCAGGATATTTGTGTCGGATAATATTAGCATAATCTTCAAATGCTTTTCTATATCCACAGGAATAACTACAACGAAAACTTACAATTAATTAAAAAACTTAGCAAGTTTTGTCTAAATACAGAGAATCATGAATTACAAACCAATATAAAAATTTAAGCGTCGGCCCAATATTTGTATTTAATCCAACTTTAGTAATTGGAATTTGTTTCTCCGCTGAAGTTTGCACGCATAAATCTTTGTAGCAGCAAATGGTTAAATAGACAAAAATACAAAAATAGGTTATTTTTGAGTAATCTGTCATTTTTGATGGGTTCGCGAAAAATACCGAATAAACAACACAGAGACTACAGGTAAGGAATTGTTATCATCGCTTATTTTAACCTTATTTTATTTTAACTTTACTAGATAAGAAAGTAGAGTCAACTGATGGGTCATTAGCAAATATACATGGCAGTGTACATGCAAAATTTCAGAAAATGTTAAACAGAATAAATTTCTATAGATTTATGAATATAAATATTTAAATTAAAAAAATAACATTTATCATAGATTACTTGATTATATTATCATTAGAAATGATTTGTGATTTTTATTGCTTGGGTTTAAAAGTGAGTTAAAATCGGGCAGGTTTATTTACTAGGAGAGGGTCCAGATTGAATTTTGTCAGGTAATCATGGCTGGTGTTTTAGCTACTGAAAGAACCCTCCCCGGTTTTTCTTTCGAAAATTGTAGAAGGTATAAACTTTAACTTATTTTTAAAACGTTTGTTATATGTTATTAACTCAATACAATTCCTAGATTTTTAAAAATATTTATTCATTCATGGTTGTCAATATATGCACATTTTTGTAAAGTTCTATCATTTAAAGTACACTGACGAAATTTTATATTTCTTAATTTCTATAATATAAGTTTATTCATGTTTTTTGTAGTGATTTTTTACATATACAGGTCCAAATAATGATTACTTTAATTTTGGAGCTGATCGTGTTTATCCTAACATGACTGGACAAAAAAAATTATTAAATACTAAACTGTTGGCTTTAATGAAAGTATAAACTTAAAAATATTTAGGAAGTTCATTTTAAACATCGAAGTATTTAACAATAATTGCCAAAAAATTTCCTTCTTTTATTTTTCTTAGATGTATTTATAAAATGGATATAAGATTGTGTGTATTTGAATACTTTATTTACAGTGTTTAGATAGTTAATTAATGTGTTTTGCTATTATTCCTCTTAATTGTGGCACACATCATGCAGATTATTATCTGGATAATTTGACACAGGAGTGTTTTTTCAGCTTTGTTATAATATCAAAATTCAGACCTATTCTGCTTGTTATTTAAAGTTTAAGATAGTTAGTATTTCTACTAACCTGAACTTGATTTTGTTAATTGTAAGATTAATAACATCAAACAGAAATAAACACTGTACATTTAATGCTTATAAAAACAATACAATATATTTAGAAAGTTATAAGAAGATGAAATAAACTTCATTCTTACGTATATATGTTTGGTGTGGCTGTAAAACATTGGATTGTGCTGCAGCTTGATTGCATTGCGATTGTCTATCTTTAGCACTGGAGACTTAACTTCTATAAGAGAGATATCTTGAAAAACTCTCTTTAAGCAAACTGCTTCCCCCACAGCTAGGCTTTCAGATATAACCTCTGCCTTAATGGTTGACAAGGCCACAGACCATTGTTTCCTACTTGGCCATGTTATCGGCGAATTCCCATATTTGTATAACGTAGGTGTTGCTGTTCAGGATGGTCTGGATATACTCCAGTTCGACATTCGCAGAACATCTTACATGGGGCCTTAACCGAGGAGATCTTCATGAAACAACCGCCAGGTTTTGAAGAGGGCGAAGATAAGGTTTGTCTTCTTAAGAAAAATATCTATGGCCTACATCAAGCACCCAGATGCTGGAATAAAAGGTTCTCTAACTTTCTTTGCAATTGTAGCTTTACTCAAAGTGAAAGTGATTCATGTCCTCTACATTAGTACCAACAAGTCATTAATTATTATACTTCATGTAGATGATGCATTAGATACTGATAAAATGAAGCTAAGTAATTTTGAAGTTTTTCTCAAAAATGAGTTCAAGGTGTATATTATTAAAGCCAGTTGTTATCTTGGACTCCAAGTCTGTCAGAGCTATACAGGGAGGATTTTGCAAAAATTCAGAATGTCAGATAGTAATGGTGTTTCCTCTACCATTGAGTGAGGTGAATATTTAAACACTGACACCAAGGATTTAGAAAAAGCAGTACCTTATCCTGAAGCCGTTGGATCCCTCTTGTATTTAGCCATTGTTTTGCGGCCAGATATGCATTCACTGTTAACTATTTATCTCAGATGCTTGAATCCCCCAAGAAGAGAGACTGGGATATGGTGAGAAGACTAAGATACCTAAGTCTGATAATGAATCCTCTACTAATATAATACTTGCTCAAGAAAAACATTTAGAGCAAAATCAAGATGCTAAACAAACATCAAGATATACATACAGGTTTGTGTGTGTTTGTGCGCGTATGTATATATTTATGTATATGATATACACTCTACCTCAAATAATAATTATCCAAATGGTGTGAAATTTTGTATTTTGGATTTCACTTGTATTTGAATTGTACATGTATTTAGATCTAGAACAATTATTATTATTAAATTGAGAAGATACAATTGGAAGATTCCAAACCCAAGCCGTGAGTTTGTAAGTTTGAACTTCTTTATTTTGTATTAATTAAAATTGAATATAAACAAAAATTAAATAAAAATGTCGCTCGAAATGCTACCCTCTAAATTCTGCCGCCCGGGGCAAGGACTCCCTTTGTTCTCCCTAGGTCTGGCCTTGCAGCAACCATATGAAGTAGTTATGCTGACATGAAATTTGATGCCACACTGCAGTATATCCAATTGCATTGTGTTTAGATATTTTAAATTTCGTGCGTATTTATTGCATTTTTGTTTAATTAAAACTTATTATTTAGCAAAATTTTGGAAAGAAAAAGGTTTTAATCAATAGCAATAAAGATTCCCAAAAAATATATTTGAACGAAATATTATTTTTCATGGAAATACCCTATTGTCCAACTGGAAATGATACTGTATTTGTTGCTCTACACAGATTTTAGTAAAAAACTAATTTTAAATATAATCGTATTCTTTTCAAATTTGGTGTTAGAGTATTTTATGCCATTACAAATAAAGTATTAAATTTCAGCTGCCAAATACCAATCGGAAGTTGTACTTTAGTTTTCGCTCCAAATAGAATTTGGTGAAAAAATATGTCTACATTTAATAATTCTTTTCAAATTCTATCAGATACTTTTATATCATTGGAAATAATATTCAGTAACAGAAATTGGTACTTTTCTAGAAATTTCAAACTACTTTTTAACATTGAATTGACAGAAGGTCATGCTCTGCTCACATAAAATTTTTTAAATGGCTTTCTATTAATTTTAGAAATATAAGAATCAGATAAATGCTTTAGAAAATAAAATTCTGAGTCTATTACATCCAGAATTACATCTCGGGGCCCATTCACAAGTAAACGACGCCAATAGACATTGCGACGCCGAGTGTCTTTTTTGAGATACATATATAGATCTTCAGAAACTAGTAACTAAATTCAGGATCACTTTTTGAGCCACCGATTTATAGTTTAATAGGCGTAACATAACTTTGTATGAAGTTATGTGGTGTCCACATTAGATATTTTTTTACTTAAAAAAAATAAATATAAAAATAAATTTAAAAGTTAAATTTTCTTTTATTTGTTTGTATTGCTAGGAATTCCCTCTTGCTGCACCAAGGATTTAAACCACCCACTGCCCAGAAGACTGGTACAACAATAGTTGGAATCATATACAGAGATGGTGTTATCCTTGGAGCTGATACCAGAGCTACAGAAGGTAGCACGGTTGCTGATAAGAATTGTTCCAAGATACATTTTCTTGCTGACAATATCTAGTAAGTATTAACTGTTTTTTCTTGCTGACAATATCTAGTTACTTATTAACTCATTAATGATGAAACATTTGGAAGTTTATTTCTGAAGTTTAAAAATCAACTATTCTCGGAGATAACTAATTGTGATAAAACTAGCCATTTCTATTCTGTTCATCAGTTCTGGGTTAGTTATTCCTTCAATTTTCTCTCAATATCTGTTTTTCCTTTTTTATTTTGTCTTTCCATTTTATCATCATTTTTTATTCTAACATTATAGATCATTGCCAAGGTTTTGAAGACTCTGCAAGTACGATATCAGAGCAATGCGGTAGTTTCAAAACAGCAGGTAGTTTTGTATCAACAAAGTTCCTGATTATGATTTGCTTTGTTATCTCTTTGGTCTCCACTGATAATATAGCACAGTCACCCAGTACATTCTACCTTGCATAAAATAGGGTTTCTTTTTCTTTTATCATGCATGTAATAGTACCAAGAAGTCAACTCCAAGTTAACAACCTGGGCAGCCCTTCGGGTCTGTGTTAAAAAACAGATTATTCTAAACATTTTTAAACTAGAGTAAATGTGCTAATATTTGAGATTGAATAGATCTCTTTAGACCCAATAGTCTAAGATACAGCTTCTCAAAGTTTAGATAATTTTCCATATTTGCGAATTAGAAGCTGTTTTCCATGTTTACTAATTAAAATAGGCCTTTTACTTTCCGTAATCCCAACTGGCTCAGAGAGGTGAAAATTTAGTAAATGCAACATTGGGAAGAGATGGCAGAGATGGAGTGTGTTGGAAGGGAGATGGGTCAGCGGACTACTAGAGTCTAGTTAAAAATTTCCTTGTGAAGAGTAGCAGATTGGATCTTAATGGTGGTGTAAAGAATCTTCTTTACATAATAAGAGATAGATGTACTCAAGGGTGTTCTGTGTGCCTTTGACAAATCTATAATTTTCAAAGCACATGAAAATGGAAGGTTCCATGCTCTTATAACTGCATTGTGGGTAAGTGGGTGAAACGGATGAGGTGATGATCTGCAGTTGTTGAGGTGGTGTAACAGAGTTAGGAAAAATATAATTCCAATTACTATTACTTACCAATTACTTTAATTTGGAGTTGCATGAATAAAATTACTTGATGAACCAATATAAATATAATTGTGGACCACAATTACCATTACAGTGGTTCATCAAGTAATTTTATTCATTCAACTCCAAATTGCAGTGATTGGTATGAAATTGTAATTGCACATCACTGTGGTGTAATAGATGACATCTTTCTATTTAGATTGACATCTACATAGATTTCAATCTAATCATTTCTACATAGATTGACATCTTTCTTCTGGCAGCTATCAACTTTAATCAAAGGACACCACTTTGTGAATGAGATGGCCACCATCTACAATCACCAATTTAGTTTTTCCTCTTGTCTCATCAATGTTAACGGTTTTGGAATGCTGCATAGAAAGAGAATTTGCTGAATCATTTGAGAAAGATTATTGAAGGTTTAAGGTCGATTTTAATTGGTGAAACATGAAAAACAGCTTAAAATTGGTAAATATGGAAAAATTTTAGAAGCTGTATCTCAAAGACAATTGGGTCTTCAGAGACCAATTTGCTCTCAAATGTTAGCACATTTTATGTAACTTAAAAATTATTTAATAATCTCCTTCTTCTTCTTTATCTTCCTCCTTTGTGCCTCTCAGCGTGGAGGTTCCTCAGTCCAAGCCAGCCAGGTATCACAATCCCAAGCCAGCGCTCTCGTGGAGTTCAGATTCTTCCCATTTTTCTGTCCTATCCTGGAAATGTGATCGGTCCATAACAGCCTGGGTCTTCCTCGAGGGCGGCGTCCAATGGGCCTGGCTTCAGAAAACTTTGGTGGATTCCGGTCTTCATTCATTCGGCTTAGATGACCTAACACTTTAGCTGCTTCTTTTTGGCAGTGTCCCTCAAGGCGGGTACTTCCAGGTCTCCACGTATCAGGTCATTTCTGACTTGATCTCTCCTTGTTCGGCCTGCCACTCTCCGAAGATACTTCATTTCAGCTTTACTCCAGTGCCTGTCCAGCGGAACCCAGCTTTCACTGTCATAAAGGAGGATAGGTTGGTAGATGGCCTTCAATATGTGTAGTTTTAAACTGTTTTCTATCTCCCTTTTCCCCACTACTGAGCTGCAAAACTGATAATATATTTGCTTTTTTGATCCTGTTAGAAAACTCTTGGGCATTTTTTCCATTTCTGCTGAGCACAATCCCAAGATAAGTGTAGTCCTCCAATGTTTCCAATAACTCCTCCTTGCAGCGAACTTCTCAATAATTGACCTGAGCGAGATATGGTCTTGTGTCGCGGTGGTGTCTAAATGCAGTTTGCTCTTCTTCCAGCTGGCCTTCAGCAATTGCCCTGAGCTTCTTTTCCAAAATAGAGGAGTAAAGCTTATAGACTACTTGGGAGAGACATATAGGCCGATAGTTATCACAGTCACTTGTGCTTCTTTTCTTTTATTGAATAATCTGTGTTGAAAAATTGTTCCTTCATGGTCTCAAAATGGTCAAAAAAAACCTATCCTATTTCACATAAGATGGTGGCCCACCTTTAGATCACAAGGGGACAGGGTTAATAAACCTTAGGGATTACTTTAGCTATTGAGCAGTAGTTATGGCCTTTCTAATGTTATATCAGTATTTGTTTAAATTGCAACAAAAAATATTCTTGACGTAATAAGTATATCACAGCTTTCAACTTCTGCATGCTCAAGATACAAATGAATCCTCAAGGAATACTCGCTCATGTGGCTTTTGATATTTTTTGGTGGCACCATACAATTTTTATTTTTATTATTACTTTTAGGTATCCTTTAAACAATTTTAATTTTTGTCAACTTATAAGTTTTTACTTTTTTTTTAAAGTAAGTGTATTGGTCTGTTGGAAAAGGACTTTAAACTATTTAATAAAAATATTATTTTTCAATTATTCCCGGCAGTGCTTGATTTTTCACTTATTTTTTAGCTGCTGTGGTGCTGGTACTGCTGCAGACACAGAAATGACAACTATGACAATCATGTCACAACTGGAATTACATCGTCTCAATACTGGACGCCCTGTCAGAGTTTCTACAGCCAAGCAACTTCTGAAACAGCTACTCTTCAGGTATCAGGTTAGTTATGCTTAACTAAATTTTCAACTGATGATATTTTGAATTAACAGGCCTAATTCTCTGGCATTTTAAACTGTTTAATCATGACTAAAGACCCAATTTATATAGAGCAAAAAAGGTTAAAATATACCATTTAAAATGCAATAAGGCCATTTCTGTGCCGATATAATTGAGATATTTTTGTGCCTATAAAATTAAGATATTGTTTTTAAATTACCGATATTTCACTGCTGATATCATTAAGATATTGTTTTTTTTTAAAGTTCATTTACCTATGGAAGACTTTAAATATTAAGAAACAGATTATGTCCTTAATGTCATTCTGATTTGTTAAGAAGTTATTTTTTAATTTAATAAAAAAAAAAATTGACGATATATCGAAATATCGATATTTCAATGACAATATAATTAAGATATTGTTTTTATAATATCGATATTTCTGTGCCGATATCTTCATGATATTGTTTTTATTATGTTTATTTACAGTAGGATTTAAGTAATAAGGAAAATGTTACCTCCTAATCTTTCTTCAGTTCGTTCCGAATTTTTTTTTTAATTTTATAAAAACATTAACAATATATTAAAATATCATTAGCTTGAATTAGTGATACGCTTCCATTGATATTGTCAGGATATGGATATTGCTAACTGAAATGGATGTCAATATCAATAACAATATTTTGCCTCCAATATTCATTCCCTAGATCACAGTCACTATAGATAATAACAAAAACACACCACACTGTATTTTATTGGTTATTTGTTTTGTTTTGTTGGGTACCAGCTGTTCTTGAAGATGTAGATATATATCGTATTGAAAGTTTTTCAACTATATCGCTATAGCAGTTCGATATATTAATAAAAATATCGTTATTTTTAACCATTTAAAGAAGGAGAAAAGGGTTGACATTGAATTGAAGAGGTTCTTTCTGTTATAGGCAGGGATGTTGCTACAATTCGTTGGATAGAAATTGAGATTTTATTAATGTAATGTTGAGCTCAAGTAGAAAAAAAAAATTATTTTTGAGTCAACATTCACAACAGGTAAGTGAAAAGTTCAAATCCTAAAAAGTTAAGGAAATAATGTGTAAGGTAGAATGAAATAGCGTGTGATACAATTATGGACGTCGGGTAGGTTTGGACACATTTCGTATCTATCGGCATGAGCGGAAACGCGAGTCAAGAGTCTTTTGTCATTCCATAGAAAGTTCTAGTTCCTTCTATAACTTTTTATTATTTCCTTCTTCTCTTTAATAATTTGACACTGAAGCCAACACTAATTTTTTCACTGATGAAAATATTCATTAAGTGTACTATAAAAATTCGATTATTTAGTAACCTGCCCCTTATGACATGATTAGAGTGCGAGAATTGATGTCATAAACAATTTTCAATTATGAATCTGATCAACTTTCTGTCGTCAAATTAGTGGCTCAAAATAGGGGCCATGTTGTTTTATCCCTCCAAAAAAATTGAACTTCCTACGACAAATAGTTTGGGCACAGTATCTGTGTGACACAAAATAATCCTTTTTCATATATGTGTGTGTTTGTTTGTGTGCGGGGTGTGTGTATAAAATTTATTATATTTATAAATCCTATGATATGTTATAGACATAGACTGTTTTATTTTAAATAAATTTTCATTAGGGGCACATTGGAGCAGCTCTTGTTGTTGGTGGGGTTGATGTGACTGGACCTCTTCTTTATTCTATACATCCTCATGGCTCTTCTGAGTGCTTACCCTTCACAACAATGGGCTCTGGGTCTCTTGCTGCTATGACAGTACTTGAGTCATCATGGAAACCTGATTTGACTGTAAGTGCTTATATACTAAATTATTTTAATTTTAATTCGAACATCTTATTTAAATTTGCCTATGTTAATTTTTTTATGTACATTTGATTGCTTGAACAGCTTAATTCATAATCTGTGCTATAACATTCAGTGGACAGTTTCTGGTATGGAATTGTCTGCTTCTTCAAACTTAAAATATGCATGCTAATTTTGATCCACTTCCCTTGATTTTTGGAATATCTGCTTAAGGATATTAATTTAGTCTGATATGCTTTCTTCTGAATCCCTCATTCCATATGGTTTATTACTTTAAATAATAATTTTTTGTAATAGCCAAAAAAAATTTATAATCCTCCCCCTCAAAATTTGGAGTTTTAAGTTTTAAGTGTTACTTCTACTAATCAATGTTGGTAAGTTAAGGGATCAGTCTTTAACCCTTTCGCTGGTATGAGCTCATATAGAAGTCTGGCGGTTGCAGTGCCCCGTGTGCTATGAGCTCATATAGAAGTCCGGCGGTTGCAGTGCCCCGTGTCCTATGAGGTTCTATAGTAGTTCGACTTGTTTTGCGCCTGGCTGCTACTAGCTTATAAGTTAGTTCTTCAACTATCGCCATCTGTAGACTATTTAAAGAAGTAGCAATGTCCTTCAAAGATGACAGAGGGCGTGGGAATTCATTTTTGTCATTTATAGATTCCTTCTACTCTGCCAATCCTCGTACCTGCTCCGTCTCTTTTTTTATGACCATATACGGTTTCTCTTTACCTGACATTTTTCCTATTCTCTTCAGTATATTTTCTACTTTGGTAGTGAATAGTTAAGTGCGTAAAGATGCCAAAAATAATTTATTCTGAAGAAGAATTATTAGAGCTTTTGGCGGGTGCGAGTGAAAATGAAGGGGAGTCTTCTTCAGATTACGACGAGGAATATGAAGATAGATCCCAAAATGTCTCTGTTGGAGAAAGGCCTGGAACTAGTGGGGTTTCAAGGAAATTATCAGGAAAACATGATTAGAAAACCTAAATTGTTAAAAATGATAAATGCTAAACGCAAAAAGTATTCTGCACACTGCACGCGCTAGACTATTCCGCACAACCATATCCTCCCACCGCACGAGTATTCCGCATCTAAAGGGTTAAATTACGAGTGCTAAAAACGAGCAAGAGGATCAACTCCCAGAACTCGTAGAGGCTAGGTTTTTGTGATGCTTGATCTCAAGTAGCAAGTCAAGTTATAGAGTTGTATCAGAGATTAAGCCGATGATCGACAAGAAAATGGAAAGAGGACAGTATCTGCGATCAAACTGGCCACTGAAGGAAGGAGACAGATACTAGGGATAGATTAGGTTGTATCAATCAGATACTGAAAAGCATCTGTTACAAGGAGTTGATCCAGTCAGAATGAACTGGGTACAGATACTCAATGGATACAACTTCTGAGTCGAAAGTGGGAGTTGGTGTCCCACCAATATGAATTTCTCAGTTCCAATTGGTGTCCCACCAATCTGAATTTCTCAGTTCCAATTGGTGTCCCACCAATCTGAATTTCTCAGTTCTAATCGGTGTCCCACCAATCTGAATTTCTCAGTTCCAATCAGTGTTCCACCATCCTGAATTTCTCAGTTCTTAACAGCTTTTTCTTTTGCAAGATTGAAGAATTGGCAGGCAGGGGCATCACTCTTCATTTCACCCCTGTCTGTGTCTATACTGAACTCGTCCGAGATGTCAGATTCAATTTGCACACTCTGATCCTTTCATGGTCACTTTTACAAGACAAATGAGCTTCTTGGTTTTATTCATCTCTTCCAGGGCTTTTTTTATTATATTATATTTATTTGGACTTATTCCAGGACTTATTAGAGGTTATCCCTCTGCAGGAATTTAATTCATTTTAATCTACATTATCATAGACTGCTTTAAAGTCTTCAAAGAGCTGGTATTTTACCACATTATACTCTTTGCACTTCTCCAGAATTAGCTTTATTGAAAATATCTGGTCTACCGTTGACCGTCCCTTTCTGAAACCTGCCGGGGGAGCTGGTAAACACAAAATGTTCGACAAAACTTTATAGGCACCGAAGAGAAGAGTGGTCCCTTGCTAGTTCTCACACTCTGTCTTGTCTCCCTTTTTATGGATTGAACATATTACTGCCTTACTCCACTCTAAAGGCATCTGCTCCTCTTTACATACATCAAGAATTAAGGTTGTGTAGTACTTTCTTGAATCCTTCTCCACTATATCTAAACATCTCAGACTGAATGTTATATCCATTCCGGGTGCTTTATTATTTTTCAACTTTTTAACGGTATCTTCGAGCTCATCCTCATCCAGGGGTTCTACATCCTCCAACTCAGCCTGCTTTGATATAGGTTCTACTCTGCTCAAAACTTTTTTGAAGTGCCTAACCTACCCATCTCTTAAGGACCTACGTCTCTTTGGGTAAGGAGGGTTCCATCTTCATTTTTGTAGCATGTTACCTTGGGCTTGCAGGCGGGTTTTCCTTCATTTACTCTTTGGAAGAATAGTCAGTTTTTAGTTGTGCTTCTGAGGTTCTCTATGTCTTACATTTGGTTCCTCTCCCATGTGCTCTTCTTCCTTTGATGAACATTTCTCTCTGCTTTTCTCTATAAGGATATAGAGAATATCATTGTAGTTCTGTATCATTTTCTTATATGCCTCATTTTTCTTATTTGCATAATTTGCCATTCTTTATCAAACTATTGTGATCTAGCTGCTATAAGCTTAAATCCTTTGCAGTAGATCTTATGGCATTTTTGATATATTTCAATTATTCATCAATCACCATCTATGCACTCCAGTTCACCCACCAGTTTCTCTTCCACTCTTTATTGATAAGCTGCAAGCTGATTAGATTCCTTGAGATTTGCTACATTAAACAATCTTCCAACCTGATTTCGACGATTGCCTACAGCTGGCATCCTGGTTCGAATTTTGGCAATACTCAAGTAGTGGTCTGTGTCTAGGTTTTTTTTATTGACATTTTTTTTCATATTTCATGTATAAATATTTTTCGAAGAAAGGACAGAAGTAAGCTACATTCATTACCTGCTGCTTCAATTTTTCATTTATTTCAATGCATATTTTTATTGTTTCAATTCATTCGAATTGTTTCATATTCTCTCATGTATTTGCTACTATATCTATATTTATTCTTCATTTCTTTTATGTATCTTGTTTTACTTTCTCCCTATGAAGATCTACAACTTAGGCTAAAAAGTCGTATATATTAAAAGGGGCACTATATTTATTGTGTTTTCTTTCTTGATCATACCCCAGTCCAGCCCTTGATTACATCTACAGCCAACAATAGCTCCACTATTATTTATTTTTTATGTTTATATTAGCATTTTCAATCATTAAGTAATTTTTTTTTTTTTTTTTTTATTCCCAGGAAGAAGAAGGTAAAGTAATAGTCCGTAATGCTATTGCTGCTGGTATATTCAATGATCTTGGTTCTGGGAGCAATGTGGACATTTGTATCATCCGCAAAGGTTCTGTTGATTATATCCGTCCCTTTGATGTTGCTAATCTCAAAGGACAGAAGTAAGCTACATTCACACTCCTCAAATTAAAAATTAATAATTTTAAAATGCCATTTGTATGTTATTAGATGCTTAGAAACTCTATTCATAAAAGTATAACTAATATTTTGATAATTCCTTTAAGGAAAATTAAGATAAAGATGTTTTACAATACTTTTATCTTCTATTGTGGGCTAGTTTCCCTTTACTTTTGCTGTTTTACATGACTTAAGAGTTAGAAATTTCATAAACAGTTCAGTAAAATTAGACTCTGTTGGGAATGTAGAAAAGCAGGAGATGGTTTTGATCATTTTATTTGATGTCAATTAGAAGTGCTAGGTTTCCACAATACAACTTGAACTTAAGCTACAGCATAAAAAAAAAAATGTTCGCACTTTTTTCAGTTATTGATTTATAACTCCAAAGCGGTGCTTTCTAGTGAAAACTTTTCCATTTTATGAATTACAGAACACTAAGGTCCGCATTGGATGATCATCTAACAGTATAAATTCAGTTCAGGAATATGGTTGAAACCGATGGTTAAAAAACATAATTTTTTTACCAACTTTGCCAAACAATTCAATATAGTGACTTTTAAACGTCTGTGCCATGAAAACGGCTATTTTAAATTAAAAAACTTGTAGAGGATCAAGTTTTGTGTTTAGAGAGTATCTTATACTTAAAATCTAAATACTATACAATCCATTGTACGACTTACTCACTCAATGATCTGACAAAACTCTTATAATATAATAATAAAAAAGAAATATAATAATAAATTCTGACTTACTTATCAGATGAGCTTTGAAATTTAAAATTGGCAAACTTGTAGCTTTTAGCCTCCAACCGATGAGAAAATCCCAAAAAGTAAATTTTTTAATGTGGAACCCCCAAAAAAATAAAAATAATGGATGCAACTTAAAAATCTGTATGATTATCTTTGAAGGTCTATTATGATTAATCGGTAATACCTATCAACAAACGATTATGGTTGTGCATACAATTTATGAAAAAAACAAAAAAAAACAGTAATTCTAACTAACAGTTTTGGACTTAGGTGGTTTCATAGTTTTCCTGATGATATTATGAGCTAAAAACATTTATTATCAAAACATAGTTTGTTGATTAAAAAGAGGATTTTTTGGATTTTTAAATACAGCTAAATTGTTACTAATATGCAACCTCATTGGTTTATTGTTCTTAATTTTTAATATTTTACAGGCAAAATAATTATCGTTTTCGTCGAGGAACTACAGGAGTTCTTTCAACTAGGATAATCCCTTTGGTGACAGAATCAGAAGAAATAAAAAAAACTGAAGTGGAATCAATGGATACATCTGCTTGATCACTTTATAATGCATTCATATTTTATTCTTTTATTGTTTCTTTATCTAGAAGTGAAAATAAATAATATTTCTAAAAGCATGTGTTCAAAAATCGTATTTATTTTTTAATATTATTTGACTTTTTTAAGTAAGTTAAATAATAATTATGGATGATATATAAATAAACAATATCTCACACCAATTGGAGGGAAAAGTGATTTGATTATATGTTGTAAACAGAGAACATTGGTATTGTTTAATATTGAAGAACCAGGTAAACTTACATAGTCCAATCAAATTATCCGAAAGTTTTGAAACTTTGAAAATTTGTTTGGTAGGATCTATTAATGAACATACTAAAAGTCTTGATGGATGAAGGGTAAGTGGAGATTGAGGGAGTAAAAGAATACACCTTTTTGTTGTTTTTTTGCTAATATCTCGTAATCTATTTGACTTATGGAAAAAAATTGTTTTAACCGAAAATAAAGATAATTAAATTATCTGCTAAAAATGTTATATTCATTTTATCTGTAGAGTCCATAGTTTATGAGTTAATCTCATTCCAAAATGAAGAAAATTGGTAAGTCATATCAGCACTAGAAATCAACTCAACAGCACTTACATTGTACCTGTTCAACTCAGATGAGCTTTAATTAATGTTGTGGTCAGATGGATGGAAGAATGAACAATAACTTCTAGAAATGACATTTTGTATTAACTAAAACCATTCGAAAATGAAAAATAAGTAAAATACAATAATGTATGAATGAGTGGGACAATATTGTTGAAGGATATTGTTAATATATTTCAACAATGTCCTCAATCATTTTGAATAACCTGGCTTCAATAGAAAAAATCAAAATTTGCCGATTTCCAATTCATCTTCCATGGTGAGTGAGCGAGAGGGTTACGGGGAGTAAAATAATGCACCTTTTCTTGGTTTTTTGCTAATATTTCATAATCTATTGGCTCCACAGAAAAAATCTTTCTTAGCAAAAGTAAATACGAATCAATATTCTACAAAAAGCTTTCTATTTTTTTTTTGTTGGTCTTTTTTTTATGATATGGGGTGCCATATAAATTGAAGAAGTGACACAACTGTTTACAGTTTTTAGTATTAGAGTTTAGGTCTTAATATTGAGCAAATAGGATGTGGAGATAAAAGTACATGTGGGAAAAAAGTGCAACTGGTATTTTAAAAACTTAAACATAGTTTCTTGAACCCGCAACCAGTCTGTATATGTGCTTGTTCAGTGCCAGTTGTGAAACGGAATTCCATGGTGTTACTTATAGTGTTACATATCTCGAGTAGGTACTTCAACAATGTGCATGATGTCCGGACCTACCGAGGCCCCGATGTAGAATCAGACCATTACCTGGTAGTTACCAAGATGGCATGCCAAATATATCAGGCACTGAGAAGATATTATGACCAGGTGCACAGGCGGGACAGAGAGAAGATAAATCGAGCGGAGATAAAAGGTATGTTCCGAAACTGCATTGAGAGAGGGGTCGAGATTATACCAGTGAGTGAAGATGGTAGGAATGCTCAGGAAGAATGGGACATACTTAACCAAGTAATAGAGGAAGCCGCAAGGAAAAAAAATGCAATGTTGCAAGGAAAATAAGAGAACTACTGCATTCTGGTATGATCAAGAATGTGAAGAAGCAGTAAAAATAAAGAATATTAAGAGAGCAAAATACCTGAATAGAGATACCTAGAATTGCAAATACACAAGAATCCATGCTAAGAAAGTTTTACGGCAGAAAAAAAGACCTTTCTAGAAAAAGTTAAAAAACATTGAAGAGGCAGGGCTTAAGAATGAAACAAAAACGTTTTTTAAGGACTAAAGGCCACTAAAGTAGGTTATTTTAATGAGTCAGGTACACTGAAAGATAAAAATGGTAAGGTGCTTGTTGTGGATAACTAGGTGTAAGAAAGATAGAAAGAGCATTTTCAGGAGTTACTTAATCTTGCTGAAAGAGAAAAGAAAACCTACAGAACATGATGTTGATGAAGTCATCCCACCTGATTCTGACGACATCGAATATATTCTGGGAAAATTAAGGAATAACAATTCTCCAGGATCAGATAGGATTCCTGGAGAGTTTGTCAAACAAGGCGAGAGTCCCCTTTCAGATGAATTATGTAAATTAATATCAAACATTTGGGAAACAGAAAATTAACCAGAAGAATGGAAAGAGTCGCTCATTGTATACATTGTAATTTTTAAGAGGAAAGGAGATGCAAGTCATTGCAGAAATTATTGAGGCATCACTTTACTTAATTCTGCATATTAGGTTTTCTCTATTGCTCTGTATAATCGCATCGTTCCATACATGAGAGACAGCTCAGAGACTATCAAGGTGGTATTAAAACAAATCGATTTACGATTGATAAAATATTTGCCCTTAGACAGACTGTGGAAAAAATGAAAGAGTATAATAACTCCATGTGGATGCTCTTCATTGATTTTAAGGCGCCGTACTAAACAGTGGTTAGGAAAGAACTTTATAATGCCATGAAAGAACTGGGCATACGTTTGACGATGGAGGGCACTGTCAGTAGAGTTAAGGAGAAAGGAAGCATTGGCAACTCCTTCGAAGTTTGCTCGAGTCTGAGACAGGGTGATTCATTAGCCCCACTCCTGTTTAATGTTGTCCTAGAGACCATCGTGAGAAGGGCAGGATTTAATAATGGAGGAACAATATTTATAAACAGGGCGATAGCCTGAGCCCCCTCCTACTGTTCATAATTTTCATGGATTCCATTTGGAAATTTTGTAGAAAGGAGGAAACCCAGAGCAATAGTGGGATACTGGAATATGACCCCAGTGATGGTACAAGCATTGATGTACGCAGATGATGTGGTATTGGTGGTGGATATTGCTGAATCTCTTCAGGTCGCTTCAGGATGAGTGGGAAGAAGAACTGCAACTAAGAAGCATGCAGATCAATTTATTGAACATAATACAAGCTGCCACACTCAAGGGCAATGAGTATTAGGGCTGAAGTACCCATTCATACTGTATGTACAACTAGTTACACAATAAAATGAATATAAAGAAAAATAAATTGATAAAGTAAAGGACACTGGAGATAAATAAATATACAATGTTAACAAAGGAAGAAAGAATAAAATAAAGTAAATAAATAAAATAAAATAAATAAAAATTCTAGATTACATTCATACATATTTACATTCTGCCCGGGGAGTTCCCAGCCATGCCCTGCTCTCCACTTGTAGATGACAAGGCAAGACTCAAAGACTGGAACCTCTTTGAGTCCTGGCTTGCTTCTCTCTGAGCCGCATCACTGGATTAAAGCCAGTGGAGACTGAGAGAGAGCACTATTGAGACCACAGTCGCTGAGGACTTGAGTGGAGGATCTGGCCATTGCCAGGACTCCAATAGCGTACCCACTCAGAAAAATGTCCTCTAAAAGATAGCCGAATGATCTCTGTAAGATATCTAAAAGACGTCTAATGCGCCGTTTTCAGCCCTCTATGAGATTTCAAAAAGATGGCTTACAACTGCATCCAAAAGATATCAGAAAAGTATCTTACAGATTTCTAAAAGACATCTTTTTATCCAAAAGATATCAGAAAGATATCTGCATGATGTCCGAAAGACATTTTTTAATCTTTTCGTCCATAAGACCTCTATAAGCCATCTAAAAGATATCAGAAACATGTATGAAAGACATCTTTTTTTTAACCTTTTTGTCCAAAAGATCTCTATCCGTCATCCAAAAGATATCTGAAAGACATCTTTTTTTTTTACCTTTCTTCCAAAAGATCTCTAAAAGCCATCAAAAAAGATATCAGAAAAATATCTTTTTTAAAAATCTTTTTGTCTAAAAGATCTCTATAAATCATCCGAAAGACATCATTTTTTCCGCCTTTCCGTCCAAAAGATCTCTATAATTCATCTGAAAGACATCTTTGTAATATCTTATTTTTCTTTACCTTTTCATCCAAAATATCTCTATAAGTCATCTGAAAGACATCTGTTTTTTTTTTTTAACTTTTCGCCCAAAAGATCTCTATAAGTCGTCTTTCCCATGGTAAACTAACGAATGTGGAAATTATTACTTTTTAGGACAGCAGAAAAACAGTCGTAAACTTCTGCTTATATGAGGCACCGTTAATAATTTTAATTTTTCTGTTAATAAATGTAACAGGAACAAAAAAAATTAAATTATCGAAGGTTTCCCTTAAACACAGTTTTTTTTTGCTCTGTTAAAAAGTAATGATTTTCGCATTCATTAGTTTATCATGGGAACGATGAAGTCATCTAAAAGGCATCTGAAATATATTATTAATATCAAAGAAAAAATACTTAAATACTTGTTAAAATAAAATTTATTTGAACAACATTAGTACAGTATTTTTTATTTTATGGAAGTCGATCACCCGCTTTTTGGAGATCATTTGGAGGATCACCTGATTTTCACTAATTTCAGTATGACTTTGTCGACATTAACAACAGTATCTGAAATTATTAAATTAATGAAACTATCCTCTTAACATTTTCAGACAAACTGAGTAACTTCAAAATCTAAATTAATTAAATTAAACTTTAACCATAGCGAAAATAATTTCTCAATGGAACTCTACGAGTTTCTATTCAGCCTGGAGTAGCGAGTAGAGACCGTCTTTATTTGCTTCTTTGATTTCACTGTCTGCATTTTAATAGAGCTCTCTGTACACGTTTCGAGGGAAATATACCGGCATAGGCATTGGGGGCTGTTTTCTCTTGAAGTGTACGATTGATTTCCATTACCAATATCTTCATCAAAATCTTCACTGTGTGTGTATATCTTTATAACAATGTTCTATATTAATCTCTGAATCGTCATCACAATCACTAGTACCATCATACTGAGCATATGTTGCTCCACTTTATTCAGCACATCCTTTTTCGCAATCTTCATCGAAATCCGAAGAATTTTTCGGACGTAATCTTGTTCCACATTTTGATAAATATTTGCAGGCACGATGTTTTCCTCAGTATTTTTTTCACGAAGAGGCTCTGTTTTTCTGACGTTTATACAATTCATTCTTCAAACATTCAAACATTAATACAACATTCTTTTGGGCATCTTATTTTATTCTAGAAACAAAAATTAATTAAATCAATTTTGATTTTTTTGCTTGTAAACTATTCCTAATCTAACATAACAATATATGTATCCAAAAACATAAATTTACCTGATTTTTTTTCCATTGGTTGAAATACATAAACGTTTCACAATGATTTTTAATTCTATAGGTTAGGTAAATTATAACGATGAGGTCCATATGATTTTTTTGCGCATGCTCTCTAGTGCTATCAAATGTTCATTATGTAAAATATATCATTTACATATCCGATTTAAGATACCAAGATATTGTTCGGAAGTGCCCCCAATATAGCGAGTGGGCACAAAACCTTAGAGCCTCAATGCAGGTAGAATTCCAAGCGTTTCCGACAGTAGGTCCCCATTGGCACCTTCGTCAGATATATATAATAACAATAATTGATAAAACTGTATGCGTTGCCGTACGGTAACGTTGGAGTAATAAAGTAGTGGCTCCTTGCGGGACTCTGGGTGATTCGATGTTGCGAGGACCCCCTGGGCTAGGGCGGAGGGCTACCGGGAGTTAGAAAGGTATGGAATACCAATCAAGAGGAAGGGGGAGTCCAGAGACCTCCTAAAACTATAAATTCATTTGTATTGTATGTCATTTAATTAATATTTCTATGACGCGGGGCCCCCAAGAGTGAGGGGTCCTGATCCTGAGCGATAGCCCTCTTCGCTACTCCTCGGGTCCGCCCCTGGAGTTATGGATGACATCTACTGGCTCGCCGTCATATCATGTACGTTTAGGGTACTCTGGCAGTGCAGGCTAATTTATAAATATATATGTTATTCATAGTTTAGAGAGAAAAAAGTGTAGTCTAATGAGTATATGTTATCAATATTGATAATATTAAATAACATTAAATTTTGACTCGATTATTCAAACTTTCTCAGTAGGCAGTAAAAGTAGTATGAATAATAATTGTAGCTGCAAATATAAAGTAGTTCAAGCTTTACAAGTATTATTATGAACCAAGGAGAGAGACGAGCTTAATTTTTCCGCTCCTCCAGGGGATCAGTGGGAGACGGTCTATCCAGATTTTTTTCTCAAGAAAATAATTTATATTATGGCAATTATCGTAACACCACTTATGACTTTATAAGACTTTTTTTTCCTCATAAAAATTTTTTTTGTTAGCGAAATATTTTTTAGAGTTCGTCCCCTCGCATCGTGCCTCGCATCTTAGGGGGCTAAGAGGCATTTTTCGGTGTCCAAGCCCGACCTCAGCTGACGGCAGCCATTGGCGTAGCCTACCAGATTTTCTAGGAGGGCCTGGCTGAGGTCAGAGGGTCCTAGATACCGAGGCAGATAGCTATCTACGTCCATGACGGCGGCTCTGGCCTTCTACAGTGAGACCATAAGATCTTGTGCCCACCCGCCTTGTTGGAGTGATACTTTGGAACATCTTTTAGCCATTTGTAGAAAATATCTTGAATATGTAATCCGGTAGATCTCTTTTTTAGAATGACTATTAGACATCTTTAAAAAGATATCTTTTAGATATCTTTTGTAAGATGTCTGATAGACGTCTAAAAAAAGGTATCTTTTAGATGTCCTTTTAAAGATGTCTAATAGACATCCCAAAAAAGATATCTTTTAGATGTCTTTTTAAAGAGTCTAATAGACATCCCAAAAAAGATATCTTTTAGATGTCTAATGGACTTCCCAAAAAAGATATCTTTTAGATGTCTAATAGACTTCCCAAAAAAGATATCTTTTAGATGTCTTTTTTAAGATGTCTAATAGACATCCTAAAAAAGACATCTTAAAGATCTCTTTCAGAGATCGATGCTGTGTGGGTGTTGGGATGAGCGATGTTATAAAACAAACATAAGTCTCGACCCCGTTTCTACTAGCGCCGGTCTTTGAGCAAAAAAAAAAGATGAAGGAATAATGTTGGAAAAAAAATAGTTGCGAAACAGAAAAATAAATTAATTTTAATTTTGAATCGAGAGAATTACAGAGAAGTATAAGCAAAAACTGTAAATTCATTAATACAAACAAAAGGTGATATACAACTATACATAAATTAAACTAAAATCAATTTTCCTTTAAAATCATAATAAAAACTAATAAAACTAGAGAATTTGAAACTAACTTTTTATGAATAAAAAAAATTGTTCTACTATTATAAAAATTAATATGTGTAATAAAATTAAACAGATTGATTTTCCATTAAATCTATAACACTTAATAGTTTATTAAATTCACAGATTTCTTCATGTGAATTAAGTTGGGTACCACCAACGCAAAAATGTCGACGAAATAAAAAAAGTCTTTGTTACCTTGCTAGTGTTATAACTGTGGTATGGAGAGGAAGGCTTTATTTTCAACTTCCATCGACGAGAGGTGCAGCTGGCAGCTGGTAGACGTCGTTCGTCGGAAGAAATTACGATGTCCAAAATGACGAACGATGTCTGACAACAAAATTGTGGCTCCTCACTCTTCCGCCTTCCTAAGGAAACTGCCCGTAGGGCAAGGGGGGGCACAGTTATCTCTTAATCCTAAACTGTGTGTACCGTGTAAACAAAACAATAGCAACTTAACTTTCTCTCGTTTCAATATAAAACAAAAAAAGGATATTACTGTTATTTAATTAAAAGTAACCAAATAAAAAAAATAAAATATACGGCTCAAACAGTGGGTATTTACAGAAGGTCTCGTGGCCACTGCCGCTTCAACGTACGAGGAGGATTATAGGGATGGCATGAGCTGGATAGGGATTGTGCTAAGGGATTAGGATGGCAGCTAAGATTCTGGTGAAAGTTTGAAAATTTGAATGGAATAAGGTCAAGTACAAATGGGATGTATAGGTCATGATGTAAGGTCTTGCTTGAAACATAATAGGGAGCGTTGAACATTGTTCGAAAGATTTTGGACTGGAAGGATTGGATACGTTTGATGTTCGAAGATTTTTCTGTCCCCCACAGTTCAAGTCCGTAGGTCCAAATAGGTTTTAGTATGGTCTTGTAGATTAATAGTTTGTTGTCTATTGAAAGATGTGATGTTCTGTTCAATAGTCTATATAACTGGCCATATCTTCGGTTGAGTTCTTGTCTTTTAAGCCTGGTATGTGGTTCCATGTCAGTCTTTTGTCTAAAAGGAAACCAAGATACCGGACTGTGTCGGAGGTGGGAAGTGGAATGGAATTGAAATGGACTGGAGGACAAGGTCTGCGACGGAGTGTGAAGGTGACCTTTTTACATTTGGATTCGTTGACTTTGATGCGCCAATGGTCGCACCACTGTTCAATCGAGGAGAGGTGTTTTTGGAGATTAAAGGATGCTATTTCAGGGTCTGGGTGAGAAGATAGGATGGTTGTATCATCAGCAAATGTTGCTAGAAAGATATCGGGGTTTGTGGGAATGTCCGCGGTGTACAGATATAGAGGATAGAACCTAAGACGCTGCCTTGTGAAACTCCGGCTTTGATTGGGTAAAAATCGGAATATTCAGTGCCACAGCGAACTCTAAAGGTTCGGTTAGAAAGGTAGTATCGGAGGATTAAGTATAAGGATTTGGGGTAGATGGATTTTGAGCTTGAAAAGCCATGCAAGCCATCGTGCCACACCCGGTCGAAAGCTACGTCCAGAAAGGCACTAGAGCAATATTGCTTGCTTTCAAGTAATAAGGATATATGGTCCACAACGCGAAGACCTTGTTGGACCGTGGAATGTCTAGGGCGGAATCCGAACTGGTGTGAAGGGATTATATGGGATTCAAGGAAGGGTAGGATGTGTTTGAGAAGTATTTTTTCAAATACTTTTGAAAGGATTGGAAGCAGGCTTATTGGTCTATAACATGAGGTATTATTGACAGGTTTGCCTGGTTTAAGAAAAAGGATGATTGTAGAGGGTTTCCATATTAGGGGAAAGTGGGTTGTGCGAAGGATGCAGTTGTATAGGTAGGCAAGGAATATAATTGCTTTTTTTGGAAGCTGTCGCAGGATTTGGGATGTGAGGAGATCGTGACCAGGAGATTTTCGGGATTTTAATCTATTTATAAGGAATTTAACCTCAGAGGGATTAATAGCTTTAGGAGGTGGAGAGAGTGGGATCGGTGAGAAGAGGAATTATTTTACTTCAGCTGTAAGGGTGGGTGGTGTTCAGGATGGGGAGTGAATATATTGGATAGATGTCTGGCAAAATACCTCTGTTCTATTTTCATCTGAAGAAGCCCAGGAGCCATCATCACGTCGGAGGGGATGGGAAATATAGTGGTATTTTAGGATTTTTTTGGTTACTTTCCAGAGGGAGTTATCAGTAGCAGATGATGAGGAAAGGTAGGAATTGTAGGATTGGAATCTATGGGTTCCTAGTTTCTTATTAACCAGCCTGGAATAATAATTACATGATTTCCGATCGTCAGGATGCCTGGTTCTTTGCCAGAGAGTCCTAGAACGTCTTTTGCTTTGGATAAGATCTCGGAGTTCTTGGGGTAAAGGATTCTTGCGGTCATTAGTGGAAGAAAGAGGTTGGGATGCTGACCAAACTGCTTGTTGGATCAGGGTGGTATAGGAATTTACAGCTTCATCTAGGTCTTGAGGGGTTTTTAGGGAGACTCTGAGGTCTATTTTATGGTTTATGATCTGACGGAAGCGGTTCCAGTTAACTGGACCTCTGATGAATGAAGGCGGAAGTGTTTTTGGAATAGGTGATAAGGAAAGTGTTAGGATTAGAGGGCTATGGTCTGAGGATAGGTCATCTAGCCGTTGGACGGAACAATTTAATGGCCCTAGACCTTTGTGCATAAAGAAGTCTAGGAAATCGGGGTTGCGGTTGGGTTCGATTGGCCGATTAAGTGCAGTTGGCAATGTTCGCCCTCGGGAGTTTGTGGTTCTGGCTCCCCACTGCTGATACTTGGCATTCAAGTCTGCGCTTATAAGGAATCGATGGCCTAAGGAGTTCAGGAAGGAATTGGCTTGCGATTCGGAAAATTGTGTTTTTGGTGGGAAATATGCTGCAACAAATGTTAATGGAAAAAGTGAGGTTTGGATTGATACGGCTGTGGTCTGAAAGAAGTTGTGATTTGTTAAGGGGACCATGTGATGGGAGAGGGATTGGTGAATGATGGCTGCGGTGCCAGCGTGCGCAGTTCCATCGGGATGATCAGTTCGGTCCTCATCTAAAGATTCCAAGGCTTCAAACCTATTCTTGATATCTACCGCGAATTGATTTCTAATTGAAGGTTTTTTTAATTTATCTAGATCAAAATTTTCGGGACAAATACGGCTTTCTTTTCTGTTTTTTTTATATTAAGTTTTCGTCGAAGTTTCGCGATTACTAATTCATGATCTGACACACATTCTGCCCCACGATAAAACTTCACGTTAATTTTACTATTTTGCCATCTTTGTTGTATCAAAACAGGATCAATTTGATTTCGTGTTTGTGAATTCGGCGATGTCCACGTATACTTATGAAAATAAGTGAATGATACGTAGTAATTTTGATTGTTAGGTTTTTCGAGACAGCAAAGTTTATTAGACGGATCCCATTATCATTACTATGTTCGTGCAAACTTTCTTTACAGGTCGTCGGATAATATACTTCTTCCCTTCCCACCTTTGCATTAAGTAAAAAGGTTGTGGATTAATTTTTATTTTTTTTTTCGCGACTGGGTTAAGGGCACAATATTACACACTCCCGTCGGGAGACGGAATGTGGTAGACACTCTGCCTAGCCAAAGCTGATCAAGCTACATTTGAAAAACACGCCGCTGCACAGTGGTTCAAAACGCACTTTTTCGGGACAAAACTCCGCACTGGTCTATTTATGATAGAGCAACCATCTCAACTTCATTTTACTCCTAAGTAAATTTACTTTAAATGTTTAGATTATTAAATTGTTAGCTAATTTTAATTTGATAAAAATCTATAATTCTTTTTGTATTTTTCATAAAAAAAATTTGGTTACTAATAATTCTTGTATATATCAACATTTTCTGTATTTCCCTTTGTTTTTAATTGTTATTAGATAAATTAAAAAAAATATAGGGTTTTATATCACAACTTGCAGATTTTTTACGATTTTTCCAAAAATGTCGTCAAAAGTAAATTTATTTGCATATCTCAATATATACATAACAATTGGAGAGCGAAGTGTGCGTATTTTTGTTTCTAGATGTTACCATGAAAATTTTAAAACTATGCATCAATTTCTACACTTTAGACGAAGCGTAACGGGTATTTCGCAATAGAAATTTTTTCAATGAGTAGACCAAAAAAAAGTTTAATAATAGTTTAATCCTTAAATTAAGGTTTTCAGTAGGAAAATCATAGTGGAGTTCTGCCCCCAAGTACAAATGTGTTTTTGTAGGGTATTTATTTATTTATTTTTTTATTTTATTCATCCAATTATGTAATGTGATAGCTACTGTTAAAATGAAAAAGTAGAATGTCAGATGTAATTAATATTAAAAATAAGAAAAATTCTGCCCCGAAACGTGATACACCTATTTTTTATTTTATTTTTTTGATTAATTATGACTTAACTAAAATTATGACGAGTTTAACTCTTGATGGATAGGACAGACAGCCGGAAGAGCTCGTGAATATCTGCTTATCTTCAGGCGGGAATAAATTGGAATCCTTATTGTGCCATTTTTCAAATAAGTACGAGGATTGTCCAGAACTTTTTCAAAGCCTATCTGAAGAACTTAAAGAACTGAAGGCTGGTTTAAAATTTCTAAAAAAATTTAAAGCGAGAAGATTAGATTGGAACGGAATGACGAAACGTTTTTTTCACAATTAATCTTAATCGATTAAAAAAATGTCATGAAGGGTCATACATGTCATGGAGTAATCGATTGCAGGTAAATAAATCTACGGCAGGTGGTGAACCGGAAGGTAGGTGGAAAATTTTTTTCTTTGATTGCTACAAAGAAACAACAACAAAGAAGAACATAAGAAGTTAATGCCACGTTTTCAAGAAATGAAATTCAATTAACTCGTGAATACATTCTTTGTCATGCTAATGATGGCAATGTCGCAAACAAAATAAGTACCTTTATAATTGCTGAAGAACCTGCAAAACGTAAAAGTAAAGACTACTTTAATAAAGAAGATGCATTAGCATTATCTGTCGATGCTAAACTTTGAAAATTTCGAAGTAAACAATGTTTTTACTATGTAAGCCATCAGCTCCATTTAACCATGCTGGACTTCTTCCATTTGTGGCGATAAACCTTATGATATGAACGATTTATCCCATGTAAACGATTAAGATTAATTGCGAAAAAATGTTTCGTCATTTCGTTTCAATCTAACCCTCTCGCTTTGAATTTTTTTAGAAATTTTAAATTAAGTTCTTCAGATAGGCTTTGAAAATGTTCTGGACAATCCTCGTACTTATTTGAAAAATGGCTCAATAAGGATTACAATTTATTCACACCTGAAGATAAGCAGATATTCACGAGCTCTTAAGATAAGCAGAGATAAGCTGATACTCACGGGCTGTCTGTCCTTTCCTTCAAGAGTTGCACTCGTCAAAAGTTTAGTTAAGTCATAAATAATCAAAAAATAAAATAAAAAATAGCTGTATCACGTTTCGGGGCAGAATTTTTCTTATTTTTAGTATTAATTACATGTTATCTGACATTCTAGTTTATCATTTTAACAGTAGCTATCACATTACGTAATTGTATGAATAAAATAAAAAATTAAATAAAAAATACCCTACAAAAACACATTTGTAGCTATATCTCTTTTTGGGGCAGAACCACACTATGATTCTTCTACTAAAAACCTTAAGGTAATTTCTACTGAAGTCCTTAAATTAATTAAGGATTTAACTATTTTTGTATGACAAATTTTTTTTGGTCTACTCATTGAAAAAATTTCTATAGTGAAATACGCGTTACGCTTCGTCTAAAGCGTAGAAATTGTTGCATAGTTTTAAAATTTTCATGGTAAAATCTAGAAATAAAACTAAAATTTTACGCACACTTCGCACTCCAAAATATTATGTATATATTGAGATAAGCAAATAAATTATAATTTTGAGGAGATTTTTTGGAAAAATCGTAAAAAATCAGCAAGTTGTGATATAAAACCCTATATTTTCTTAAACTTATTTAATAACAATTAAAAACAAAGGGAAATACAGAAAATATTGATATATACAAGAATTATTAGTAACCAAATTTTTTTATGAAAAATACAAAAAGAATTATAGATTTTTATCAAATTAAAATTAGCTAAAAATTTGATAATCTAAACATTTAAAATAAATTTACTTAGGAGTAAAATGACGTTGAGATGGTTGCTTTATCATAAATAGAACGACCAGTGCGTTTTGAACCACTGTTAACAAGGACAAAGACGAACAGGATAATAAGAAAAGCAAAAGGAGAATTCCTCAAAGAAAGACTGCAAACAATTGAGGATAACTGGCAGGCCGGAAATATATGCGAATTCTGCGCAGACTAATCAAGAAAGAAAGAAAGAAAGGGTAGGATATTAAGCGAGAAACACACAAATGCAAGGAAAATATGACTAACTGGCGGCATCAAAAGAAAAGATATTAAGCATCTGGAAAGAACATTTCCAGCAGTTTCTCAACCAAGGGAATCCCACAAAGGAAGAAGACATGGACCACGCGGAAGATCTCGACCCACAAGAGCTTGAAAAACCAGACATTCTATGATTCCGTGGACAGAAAATGCCTATGGAAAATCATGAATAAGCTGGGTAATCCCGAGAAATTGGTGAGATTGATTAAGGCGTGTACAAACGACCTCAAATGCAGAGTCCTGATACAAAGAGATGTTTTTGAAGCCGCTGTAGTTAGAACAGGTCTGAGGTAGGGAGATGGACTCTCGCCAATGTTGTTTAATTTAGCCCTTGAGAAGGCGATTAGAACAACATCAAGCGAAAATGGAGGGGTGCACGTGGGAATGAAACACAAAATCCTAGCGTACGCGGACGACATAGCTGTCCTTGGAAGCAATGAAGAGGATATTGAGAGACTCGCTAAGACTCTGTTAAGAGAAGCAGAGCATTTGGCTTGCAAGTAAGTGAAGATATAACAAAATATATGATAATTAGCCGAAAAATCGACCCCAACAATAGTATCTGCGTGGATGACAGAACATTCCCGAAAGTAGACAGCTTTAAAACGGAAAAATTAGAGCAGATCGTCAACGGCAAGCGTCGACAAATAATCTGGAAATCCAGGACTTCCGGGTTGATGAAGATCGAGTATACTCGGTATGGGAATAGTCGTATCATGATCATCTGGTCACAGCCGAGAGCTAGGGACAACCAAATCTGCAGATCACTGAAAGATGCATCCAAACCTGGAAAAATCCATCACCTATAGTCGGGAACAACACCATTTGGGAAAAAATTAAACGAATATGGCGATCCGAGTGAACAACTTAGGTATGCCGAGCAACAGAGGGAGGTGACGCTCGCAAATCACCAGGACAAAACGAACCACCGCGGGGTGCAAGAAACATTGCAATCGTTGTGGAGAAGGTACTTTGGTGGGAGATGAAAAAAAACGATTGAAGAAACCATAAGGGGTAGACAGCTTTAAATACCTCGACTCAACAATAACAGTAAATGACCAGCATACAGAGATAACAAACGCAAATAGAGCTTTCTTTTCTCTTTCCAGAGTACTGAAATCCCGAAAAATCTCTAGAAACCTCAAATTAAGGATGTACAATGCCGTAAAACCAGTTCTGATATACGGCTGTGAGACCTGAGCGCTAACCGGCACCCAAGAAAGAGGAAAGTCCTCCGCCCGATAACCGGTGCTATATGGGATCAGAATCAAAACTCATGAAGAAGAAAGATCAATAAAGAATTGCTTACAGAAACTGGCCAGTCAATATCTCATGATATGAAGGCAAGGAGGTTAAGATGGGCGGGGCATGTAGCTCGAAGCAATCCATCAGAACGCATCGTCACAACAATGAATGTCACAATAGTTGGCAAGAGACAACGTGGAAGGCCAAAAACCAGATGGATAAATAGGATCAACAAAGATGCGAAACAGCTGCATGCAGCAAACTAGCTCAAATAAAGCAGTAGCCCAAGATAGGCAGAGGTGGAGAAGGCTGGTTTAGGCGGCCAAAGATCTACAAGGTCTGTAGAGCCAACCGAAAAAAAAATGTATATATTTTAAGTTTAAGTTTAAGTTTATATTTTAAGTTACGTATCAGCGAGTGAAAACTGATAAAAAAAAAAAGAAAAAGGTTAAAGAAAGAACAGGCACGGAGACAAAATCAAGACTTCTTTATTCCTCCTTACATACATTATGCTCTTGTTTACATAAGAGATTTGATATTAAGTGTAATAATACTATGCTCCAGACTATAACTCTCCCTCCCCCTCTTCGCCAGTTTACGTACATTCTTCGTAAACTTCTTACATAAAAATAAAAACAATCTTTGTCTATCCTGTCATGACATAAAAATAAATATATATACATACAAAGAAAATAAGGAGTCATATACACAAAAATGAAATCGAAAGTTTTGCTAGTTTAAAATGGACAAACTTACATTTTACCACTAAAAAGAAACGTACAACACAAAAAAAAAAAAATTCTTATAACTATCTGCACCTAAAAACAAACTTTCTTGGCCATGGGGCCGTTTTACGCATTTATCGCACTCTTGCACACTTAAGGCCAAAAAACAAAATTATAATAATATTTAAAAAAATCTAGAAAAATTTTGTGTGCTGAGACGAGGGTACTACAGCTTAAGAAGGTGTTGCAGTCGTTGGAAGCTTTAATTGCTCGATATGAACTGCCCAACGTTTTGTGGGTTTTTTAACACTCTCAATGGTGGCAATATTGTGCTCTCTAATTACCACCACCGTGAATGGTCCCTCGTAACGCAGTAACTCTTTATCTCTATCTATTGAGTCGAGGTATTTAAAGCTGTCTACCCCTTATGGTCGGGCATGGCCGAACGAGTTAACGAGCTTGCAAAAGTGCATCTACTCACAAACCCAAAGGTTGTGAGTTGGAAACCCGGTACCGGCACTACTTTAATTTAATTAATAATTCAAGCAATTGGGCATATTCAAGCAATCTCTCCTGAATATTTGAGGCCCCTCAGCCTACTAGAGGCAACTCACATTGACCGAGCGTAGGAGTGATGACCCTACCCCGTGTTGGTGTGGTTTTCCAGGACGTAAAATAGCCTACCGGAGGTTTGGTCCATGGACGGTCTGCTTCGGGGAAAGAAATATAGGTCCTCGTGCGCCTGCTGACTCTGAACAGCCATAATCCGTGGATCTTGACCGGGTAGTCACTGTCCTAGAACCCGAGTGAGTCGGTGGGAAGGACACTGCCACATCGGCCACAAAGGTATCGGTTATGGAGCTATGGATAGCCTGCCGCTGCACCATGGAAACCATGGTTCGTAGCAAAGTGAGGTTGGGTGACCTCCTCCAGGCTGTCTGTTCTCCTGCAAGCAATACATGTCTGTTTGAGTACCACACCGCGCGGCCAAAGATCTCTATGATCTATAGCGCCAACTGAAAAAAAAATATATGTTATAACTATTATAATTATTATCATAAATAAATACTATGAAATACTAATATGCAACAACACATAATAATCTAATATATACAAACTAGTATACCCGGGCGAGAACTCTCGCACTAGATATCAATCCTTCTTCTAAACCCTAATACATTAGAAGTATAAGCGATATTAGGAAAACATATTTACTCTTGTAAACAATATAATATTACCGAAAAAGTTTATTTAACACACACATTTGGGGAAACTACATAGTTTGTAATGACTATGTTGAAGTTACAGTTCATACTTAATAAGTAATAAGCTTATCCTACTGGAAAACATCTCTTCAATCTGTCAGTAATGCAATTAGATTCAGCTATACCATTTTCTATGTGTATTCATATTTAACAGTGCCCTTTAGGGTTGGGCCTGGGAAACAATATATAATTTCTCACTCCTTAAAAGTTTTTGTTAACAGACTCAAATTGATATAAAGTTGCCATGACAACGGCACGTACGCAAGATGGCATTGGGTCCGTGCGGAAATATATCGTACCTTATCTCGAAAACAGTAGGTTTTTAAGCTTTAAAACGCTGGACCAATACGTACCGTCGGAACGTATATGGTCTTAATGCCCGCGTCAAAATCTTTAAAACCCAACTTATCCCGTCTCGATCCGCCGACTTTTAATGATCAAAACTTTGAAACCTCCTAGTTTTTTCATCACTTTATCACTTAATCATCCTAGTCAGAATTCAAGAAACAAAATTGGTATTCGTCACACCTCTATGAAATTCTAATTCTTTTGATACCTCACTCGTCAAAATCCATCGCTCCTGAGAGCCGGAAAAGGGATCTATACTACCGTAATAAAATATAGTAGTGATTTGTGATCGTCATAAGAGCATAACGCAATACTGACACTTGAAAGAAATTTTTAAAAAGTTTACAACAACCATGACTAAAAAAAATGAAATTTTTTGTGATATTTCGGTGTTACTGTAAAAAAACAACAGCAACCTTTTAGCCAGCCTTTTAGAAATTTCGTCGTCTGTCGCCGTTCCCCCACTATCCCTACGTCCTCCCCGGAGCCCAAAGTGAATTTCGAATAGAGCGAATCCCGTTACGGTGTGAATTGAATGGTAATATGCCGCCACTTCTTTCGGCATCGCCGCCTCTGGTGTCAGACCATTATCTCCGTGGTACACGCGTAGGAGTTCATCCAGCGTGCTATGCAGCCGCTCGATGCCTCTTCTGCTCTTTGGGTGACCTGGGGTGTAGGAATGTCATATCACATCCAGTGCCTTCATTTCCTTTCTGATGTTAGTGCTCTCGAATTCTCTGCCGCAGTCTGACGAGATCCGATCTGGTACTCCATAAAACTGAAAGCACAAGCGCAGAGTTCCTACCACCGCCTCAGAGGCCCGTTCGTACACTGGATATGCCATGACCACTTTTCTTAATAGGTCGATGATAGTGGCCCACTTGTGCCCTCTCCATGTGAACCTGTCTATTTGTAACTCAGTTAACGGTGTTTCTGCTCGCTGCGTTTTTGGCGGGTGCCGGTCCTACTTAGTAATTTGTCAAATTTTACACATCCCGATCACTCCTTTGATCGTCTTTTTCATTCCCTCCCCTTCCTCCTGAAATATCTGTGCTTTAGTGTCTATAGTGTTTCCCGCTCGCCTCGGTGGTTGGTTTTCCCCTGGTGGTACACTAGCGTCACTTTCTTCTGCTGGTTCTCGTCTCGAATCGTCTCTATCATCAGATTGCACCGGATGAATGTTCTGTCAACTCCGATCTGTTCCGTTCGTCATAACCTCTTTATCTTGTCCCAAATTGTCTCGATTCCCACGTACAAGTAATGGGTTTTCCCAGGTCTCGATGCATCCTTGAGTACCCGGCTAATCTGATCGGGCCTTGCCCCCGGGTGAGACCAACTGGTAGCGATTTTACGCCCTTCGTAAAAATTCTATTTTTAGTAGACCCGCAGTCCTCGTTTTCCAAATGATCTGACATCCTCTGTCATTAATTATTTCATCTTTCTCCTCCATATCTGTAGATCTCTCGTCTGTAGAGCTCTCTCTGCTGTCGATTGTTCCGCATCAATAGCTTCTGGTTCATCTTGTTCCCCTTCTCTGTCTGGTGTCCACTCCCGCAGGAACCGTCGTTCATCTGTGAATGACTCAACTCCGTCCTCCTCAACCGCATTGATCATCATCGCTCTGGACAGCCAAACTGCCACAACGTTCTCTTTTCTCGGCTTTTGCTCCACCTCTATGTTGTATTGGCTGAGGAGTTCTTTCCATCGTGTGAATCTCGCGGAAGATTCCTTTAATTTTCCGAACTACTGCAAGGTCTGTAGTCTGTGCGTACTGGGAATTTCCTTCCAAACACGTATGCCCCAAAATGGACTAAGGCCCATACGATGCCAAGTAGTTCTCTCTCCAACGCGCTACTTCTCGTTTCTGCGTCCGTGAGGCGCTTACTGGCCTACGCCACCGGTCGTACCCCTTTTCCCCCTTCCTGCGCCAGTACCGCCCCCAACACGTATTCACTCGCGTCCGTCGTAAGTATAAACCATATACACGTATACTATATTATAAACGTAATTATAAAAAGTTGGCCAAATAAATGGCTTTTCAAAATCGGAGTCGTAGAGTCGTGTCATGCACCTCCGAATGTTATCTTTCATGTCAGGCGTTATAACCACTTTCTGGACCTTTTTAAGCAGATTATTGATGGGTATGAAGCATTCAGCCATCTTTATAAGGAATCTTCTCTAATAATTTAGCCTCCCTAATACCCTTCGGATCCCTTGTACATCTCTCGGCCCGAATCGCCTCCTCTTTCGCCCTGTTGGGTTTCACTCTCTCTTTCGATATGGTGTGACCTAAAAAGTTCTGTTATGGTCTTGATCCAACTGTGATTTTTCTGGGGACAACTTCAACCCGAATTTTCTTATCTGTTTGAATACACTGCGCAAATGGTCCACGTGCTGATCTTTGTTCTTGCTAAATACAACGAAATCATTCATGTACACCTGGTAGATTCGTCTATTCCCCGCAAAAATTCGTCCATAAGGCACTGAAATGTAATGGGTGCGTTTTTTAGGCCATACGGTATTCTTGTAAATTCGTAGTGGCCCTTCTCGAAGGTAAAAGCCGTCTTAAGTTGTCCTTGGGGTGCACTCTCACTGGATGGTATTCTCCCTTCAAATCTAATGTGCTGAATACGGTCGCCCAACTGAATCTATCTAAAATATCCTCGAATCTTGGTATGAGATATCTCTCGTCTACCGTATTCTCGTTCAACTTCCTGTAATCCTCCACGACCCTCTATACTTTTCCTCGCCTGCCGCGCTCTATTTCTTAACTGTCCAGATGGAACAATAGTCCGTATAATAATACGGAGACGTACTGTCCACGATAATCCCTTGCCTCTCCAGGTTTTCCGATTTCAGCCGGATATGCTGACGCAGGGCCTGCAAGAATCGCCGTTCTTTTACGTAACTCACTTTATATTGCTTCAGCGGAATCTCGTGCACAGTTTTTCCCGTTGCCTCCAATATCTCGCCAACTTTAAAGAAAATATCGGGATATTCTTTCTTTATTCCATACCTTTATTCCTTCCCCCCTTGACTGATTGCTCCTACTCGCGCTCCACCATCCTTTAGGGATCTCAGACATCGATATTTCCTTCCCGCTATGCGAATGTCGATATTTCCTTTCCGCTGTTCCAAACTCTGGCTCCTGTCTTTCCCAGCAGGTCAAACCCTACAATCCCCCCGTATTCTCTGGACATTCTCTCTACTATATGGATCTTTAATTTATCCTCCTTTTGCCCCATCCATCTAGGTCTGTTATAGCCTCTCCCCCTACTCTAAAGGGCCCACCTAGGGTGATTAATTTACAAGAACATACCATTCTTTGGGACATCTTCTCTCCGTTTTACATCCTCTTCAGCGTTCTCCTGCACAATATTGGGTGAGAACTCCCTGTACCCACTATATGCAGCCTGCTACACTCACTTTCCACACTGTTACTCACTATTGTGCGCGGTTGCCTCTCCGGTGCCCTTCTCTCAGATCTCCTCTCATTTTCTCCTCTCCGATGCTGCCTGTCATCCTCGGCTCCTTCGGACACTACCACTTCCCTCGCCTCTTCTACTCCCTGATTCTTGTACCTCTTCTTCTGTCTCGGACGGGCAGACGATTCGGTCGATTCCCACTGCGGTCTGTCTATTCTCCACATTTTCTGTGCATTCACCTTCATAGGCTCTGGCAGTCGGAGCCGTTCTCTCCTCCGATTCATATAGGGGCATTGTCTGGCAATATGCCCTTCTGTTCCACATTCGAAGCACTTGGTGTGCGGGCATTGTGCGACCAAGTAGCCAACCTTTCCGCATCCCTGGCATCTCCAATTTTCACGCCTTCCGTTATTTCGCGCCTTCCCTTGTCACCTTTCTCCGACTGTTGCTCGCTCCTTTCCGACGTATTCGAGTTCCCCTTTTCCCCATATTGTTCTGGATTTTCTGTGTACCACTCTATTCCCGCGTCTTCCTATCCGTTCCTGGGTTCCTCTCCTCTGGTGCTCGTGTCTATTATCTCCTTGGGCACTTTCTACAAAAGTGCGATCTATCGATAGGCCCACCTTCCTCCCGATCTCCTTTGCCAACTGCACCTTCAATATCGTTGAAAAGAACGCCATTCTGGCCTCCATTTCTGCTTCGTTCACCGTCTCTCTCATCTTCTCAGTGGTCCCATTGTACTGAGCCAATAGCGCTACAGCTGTTCGACTGATGCGCTCGTTTCGTCTCCCGGAACATGTAAAAAATATCTTCCTCCGGGGTCCATCTGCCGCCTCCGAACGCTTTTTTTCAAACGGTCCTTTACCAAGTTCTATAGAATTTCTTCATAGACTTGGATTAAATTCAAAATGCTTCTTTTGACCCTGCATATTAGTGCCTCTTCCAAGGAGTCTGCGTCTCTTTGATTTAGCATGTTTTCTGTTTTCATCTCTATAGCCCTCAGCCGGTCTCCGGCCTTTAATCACTCTCCTCGGTGAACCTTTCCAAGTCCGAGATCGCCCGTCTCATGTCTTCCGTTTTTATTGTATAATACCTTCAAAAATGTCTTTCTTTTTATTTCATTAACAATTAATATGTAATATATTTAAAAAAAAAAAGCTTTTGGTTTATTATTTTCAATAATAGACCTTTGGAATCGACCAAAGAAAATTTTTTTGTAACCCCCCCCCTCTCCACCCCTCAAATTTTGAGGTTTTACGTTTAGAGATTCGGTCACCCCGGGAGGATCCTCGGAACTCGACATTATAATCCGTCTGTTTGTTTCAAAAGGGCGGCCGATTAGAGATCTCATAAGTCCATAACTCGGTCATTCATAAAGATAGAGAGAAAATATGTAAGGTGTTTTGGAATCAGCATAACGAGAAATAAAAAAAAAAAAAAAAAAAAAAAAAATTGAAAAACAAAAAATCTATAATAATTGCCGATTAAAGATCTTATATACCCATAACTTGGCCATTTATGAACATAGAGGAGAAATGTAAGGTGTTTTGGAATCAGCATAACGAGAAATCAAAAAAAAAAAAAAAAAAAATTTAAAACAAAAAATCTATAATAATTGCCGATTAAAGATCTTATATACCCATAACTTGGCCATTTATGAACATAGAGGAGAAATGTAAGGTGTTTTGGAATCAGCATAACGAGAAATGAAAAAAAATAAAAAAAAAATTGAAAAACAAAAAATCTGTGTAATTACCGATTAAATATCTAATAAGCCCATAACTCGGTCATTTATAAAGATAGAGAGAAAATGTAAGGTGTTTTGGAATCAGCAGAACGAGGAATAAAAAAAAAAAAAAAAATTGAAAAACAAAAGATCTATTATAATTGCCCATTAAAGATCTTATATACCCATAACTTGGCCATTTATGAACATAGAGGAGAAATATAAGGTGTTTTGGAATCAGCATAACGAGAAATCACTAAAAAAAAAAAAAAAAATATTGAAAAACAAAAAATCTATAATAATTGCCGATTAAAGATCTTATATACCCATAACTTGGCCATTTATGAACATAGAGGAGAAATGTAAGGTGTTTTGGAATCAGCATAACAAGGCATTAAAATAACAAAAAAGATAAAAGAAAAAAAACGAAAAATAAAAAAATCTCTATCTGTAAATGCTTTTGGTTTATTATTTTCAATAATAGACCTTTATCGAATAGAAAAAAAAATCCGTCCGTCCGCCGTCCGCCGTACGCCGTCCGCGGCTTTTCTCCAAGACTACTGGACCGATTTTCTTGAGATTCGGTACCAAAGTAGAGATTCGGTCACCCCGGGAGGATCCTCGGAACTCGACATTATAATCCGTCTGTTTGTTTCAAAATGGCGGTCGATTAGAGATCTCATAAGTCCATAACTCGGTCATTCATAAAGATAGAGTGAAAATGTAAGGTGTTTTGGAATCAGCATAACGAGAAATAAAAAAAAAAAAAAAAAAAAAAAAAAAAATTGAAAAACAAAAAATCTATAATAATTGCCGATTAAAGATCTTATATACCCATAACTTGGCCATTTATGAACATAGAGGAGAAATGTAAGGTGTTTTGGAATCAGCAGAACGAGAAATGAAAAAAAAAAAAAAAAAATTGAAAAACCAAAAACTGTGTAATTACCGATTAAATATCTAATAAGCCCATAACTCGGTCATTCATAAAGATAGAGTGAAAATGTAAGGTGTTTTGGAATCAGCATAACGAGAAATAAAAAAAAAAAAAAAAAAAAAAAAAAATTGAAAAACAAAAAATCTATAATAATTGCCGATTAAAGATCTTATATACCCATAACTTGGCCATTTATGAACATAGAGGAGAAATGTAAGGTGTTTTGGAATCAGCAGAACGAGAAATGAAAAAAAAAAAAAAAAATTGAAAAACCAAAAACTGTGTAATTACCGATTAAATATCTAATAAGCCCATAACTCGGTCATTCATAAAGATAGAGTGAAAATGTAAGGTGTTTTGGAATCAGCATAACGAGAAATAAAAAAAAAAAAAAAAAAAAAAAAAAATTGAAAAACAAAAAATCTATAATAATTGCCGATTAAAGATCTTATATACCCATAACTTGGCCATTTATGAACATAGAGGAGAAATGTAAGGTGTTTTGGAATCAGCAGAACGAGAAATGAAAAAAAAAAAAAAAAAATTGAAAAACCAAAAACTGTGTAATTACCGATTAAATATCTAATAAGCCCATAACTCGGTCATTTATAAAGATAGAGAGAAAATGTAAGGTGTTTTGGAATCAGCATAACGAGAAATAAAAAAAAAAAAAAAAAAAAAAAATTGAAAAACAAAAATTCTGAATAACTACCGATTAAATATCTAATAAGCCCATAACTCGGTCATTTATAAAGATAGAGAGAAAATGTAAGGTGTTTTGGAATCAGCAGAACGAGAAATAAAAAAAAATAAAAAAATTGAAAAACAAAAATTCTGTATAACTACCGATTAAATATCTAATAAGCCCATAACTCGGTCATTTATAAAGATAAAGAGAAAATGTAAGGTGTTTTGGAATCAGCATAACGAGGAATAAAAAAAAAAAAATATATATATTTATCAAATATTTCTTCTGTATCATTTTACATCACAGCCTACTTGCATTGACGCAGTTTTTTTAATTAACACAGTTCGGCACTCTCACGGCGAACATCTTGTGACAAGCTTCAAATTTCTTTTCCTTTGGTACCTACTGCTTCATATTTTTTATTTGACAGAATAGATATTTTTGTGGAATAATAAACAAGTGGAATAAATAAGTGGAAATAATAAACCATTGTGTAATAATTTTCAGCGTTTATTTTAATTATATGCTATAAATCAAAATAATTAAAAAAATAATTAAAACACGCGGAACAGCTGTAAGGCTAGTCACCACTGGAGACGACTTCCCTTTGAAGACAAGTAAAGCAATGCGAGGGCCAATGGACCTTGGGAAACGGATGGCAGCGCCACCTAGGACCGGCTAGGCGAACTAATCCTCTCTCCCCCTTCTCTCAGTTCAGCGTATCTGCTTATTTGAACAATAACTAATGTATTTATTAACATTTTATGTTTAAAAAAATGTACAATGATATGTATTGGAGTTATAACAATAAACATTGGACTAAAAGATGCTCTGATCTATCCAGAAAAATTGTATAATCGTTAAACTTCTCAGGGTAAGGATTACTCAGCAGTCAGTGGGAAGTGGTAAAATAGAGGAGCTTTTCGCTGGCCCAATCAGAGCATCCTGGGGTCTAGATAGAGTGATATTCTCTTTATTTCCGCCAGTATTCTCATTCCTCCTTTTACCTATTCCTTTCTTCCTCGGGTAGTCGAGCATGTTCACCGGCTCTCGGCCTACAATTATACAAAAATACAATATTATATTGTATATATACCATATATATATATATATATATATATATATATATATATATATATATATATATATATATATATATATATACTAGTATGCCCGAGCGAGAACTCTCGCATTACATATCTTAATGAATCCTTGATGAAATCGAAGTATAAGCAATAAACAATATAATATTATCAAGAAAGTTTATTTAACACAGACATTTGGTGAAGCTTTATAATAGTTTATAGTGACTATGTTCAAGTAATAGTTAATACTTACTAAGTAATTAACTTGCCCTACTGGAAAGTGCCCCCTCAGTTTAACATTTAAGCAAGAAGACTCTACTATACCACTTTCTGTTCGTAGTAATCTATCATTCATGGAAACATAAAAGCAATATTTTATTTACAAAACGTTTTCGCAGTTATTAATACGTTTTTGTTGACAGTCTCAACTGGCTTTAAAAGATATAAAGTTGCCATGACAACGCGGCATGTACGCAAGATAACATGAGGCCCGTGCGGACCTATATCGTGCGTTATCTCAAAAACGATAGGTTTTTACTTTCCCTTACCTATATACGAAGTATATAGTAAGGGGAAGTATTGCGATCGTGAAAATTTTCGAATTCGAGTTTTCAACGGAAATACATGTTTTAAGGTCCCCTGAGTCCAAATGAACAAGTCTCGCAAAATGGTCTGTGTGTCTGTGTGTCCGTGTGTCTGTGTGTCTGTGTGTATGTGATCAGTCTAGCTCAAAAACGGAAAGCTGTACGATACTGAAATTACATATTTAAGGTTAGCACATGCATGTGATCTTACAGCAACATTTTCGTCAAAATCGACTAACCGGAAGTGCCACTTTATATAATCGATTTTACACATTTTTACAATTTTCTCGAAAACGGCTCCAACGATTTTGATTAAACTTGCCTAAATTATTCTTCATAAATACCTTTAACTTTTCATTTATGTAGTAAATCACCGAGGAATTGCAGGGAAAAGAGTTATGATGAAAAAAATATTTTATTTACGCATAACTTCAAAAGCGTGCAATTTATGGTAAATCGTCTATGCACTTGTATGAAAGATAATTAAATTATCTAAAAAGATAAAAGAATCATGAAAATCGGACCAGTATTAGCAAAGATACAGCGCATCGGACTAACCGGAAATAGCTATTATATCATGGATTTTACACTTTTTTACAATTTTCTCGAAAACGGCTCTAACGATTTTGATGAAACTTGGCTAAATTATTCTTCATAAAGGCCTTTAACTTTTCCTTTATGTAGTAAATCAACGAGAAAATGCAGGAAAAAAAGTTATGAAGAAAAGAATATTTTATTTTCGCATAACTTCAAAAGCGTGCAATTTATGGTAAATTATGTACAGAATTATATGAAAGGTTTAAAGGATCTAAAAAAAAAAAAAAAAAATCATCAAAATCAGACAAGTATTAGCAACGATACAATGTACTTTATGAGGAGCATAAAATAGATGGATAACCGAGCGCATCCGAAAGGAGATAGATGCGACCGAACCTTCTCCCACCAATCCGCCAATCTGTTGTAAACAATACGCTCTGAAATAAAGTAATTTAAGAATACAAAAACGGAAATTAACTTAATAATTTCTACTTTCACATTATTTAATGGAAAGAAAATGTTTGCATAGAAACTAAACCAGCAACTTTTAAAATATGTTTGCAACTTGACAAAGTTAAAATATATAGGAATTGTTGTACTAAAATTGTTTTAAAAACTATTTTATTATACTCAAGTGGGAGAAGAATTGAATGCTGCTGAGTTTATTTCAAGTATTCTTTATGTGAACTCTTTAGAATTATATTAAAAAGATAATTATTATAGGGCGGTAAGGGAAAGTTGTGTGATGCGCGCATCGAACCAGATTTTTTACTTTCCCTTACCTATATACCAAGTATATAGTAAGGGGAAGTATTGCGATCGTGAAAATTTTTGACCGTCCTATAATAATTATCTTTTTAATACAATTTTAAAGAGTTCACATCAAGAAAATGTTTCGAGAAAAATGTAAAAAATTGTAAAATCCATGATATAATAGCTATTTCCAGTTAGTCTGATGCGCTGTATCTTTGCTAATACTGGTCCGATTTTGATGATTCTTTTATTGTTTTTTAGATAGTTTAATTATCTTTCATACACGTGCATAGATGATTTACCATAAATTGCACGCTTTTGAAGTTATGCGTATATATTATCCCTGCAATTCCTCGGTGATGTACCATACATATGAAAAGTTAAAGATCTTTATGAAGAATAATTTAGGCAATTTTCATCAAAATCGTTAGAGCCGTTTTCGAGAAAATTGTAAACAATTGTACTATCCATCATATAATAACCATTTCCGGGTAGTCCGATGCGCTGTATCTTTGCTAATACTAGTCCGATTTTCATGATTCTTTTATTGCTTTTTAGATAATTTAATTACCTTTCATACAATACTACACATAATTTACCATAAAATGCATACTTTTTAAGCTATGCGCAAATAAATATTCATCATAACTTTTTTCCCTGCAATTCCTCGGTGATTTACTTCATAGATGAAAAGTTAAAGGTCTTTATGAAGAATAATTTAGGCAAGTTTCATCAAAATCGTTAGAGCCGTTTTCGAGAAAATTGTAAAAAAGTGTAAAATCCATGATATAATTGATATTTCCGGTTAGTCCGATGCGCTGTATCTTTGCTAATACTAGTCCGATTTTCATGATTCTTTTATTGCTTTTTAGATAATTTAATTACCTTTCATACAATACTACACATAATTTACCATAAAATGCATACTTTTTAAGCTATGCGCAAATAAATATTCATCATAACTTTTTTCCCTTCAATTCCTCGGTGATTTACTTCATAGATGAAAAGTTAAAGGTCTTTATGAAGAATAATTTAGGCAAGTTTCATCAAAATCGTTAGAGCCGTTTTCGAGAAAATTGTAAAAAAGTGTAAAATCCATGATATAATTGATATTTCCGGTTAGTCCGATGCGCTGTATCTTTGCTAATACTGGTCCGATTGTCATGATTCTTTTATTGCTTTTTTGATAATTTAATTACCTTTCATACAATACTACACATAATGTACCGTAAAATGCATACTTTTTAAGCTATGGGCAAATAAAATATTCTTTTCATCATAACTAAAAAGTTATGCGTTATGCAGGAAAAATCCCTGCAAATCCTCGGTGATGTACCGTATGTATGAAAAGTTGAAGGTCTTTATGAAGAATAAATTAGGCAAGTTTAATCAAAATCGTTAGAGCCGTTTTCGAGAAAATTGTAAAAAAGTGTAAAATCCATGATATAATAGCTATTTCCGGTTAGTCCGATGCGCTGTATCTTTGCTATTATTGGTCCTATTTTGATGATTCTTTTATTGCTTTTTAGATAATTTAATTACCTTTCATACAATTCTACACATAATTTACCGTAAAATGCATACTTTTTAAGCTATGGGCAAATAAAATATTCTATTCATCATAACTTTTTTCCTTGCAATTCCTCGGTGATGTACCGTATGTATGAAAAGTTAAAGGTCTTTATGAAGAATAATTTAGGCGAGTTTAATCAAAATCGTTAGAGCCGTTTTCAAGAAAATTGTAAAAAAGTGTAAAATCCATGATATAATTACCATTTCCGGTTAGTCCGATGCGCTGTATCTTTGCTATTATTGGTCCAATTTTGATGATTCTTCTTGATTATTCTTTTTTAGACGATTTAATTACCTTTCCTAAAAATCTATAGATAAATTACTGTAAAATGCATACTTTTTAAGCTATGCGCAAAAAAACATTCATCATAACTTTTTTCCCTGCAATTCCTCGGTGATTTACTTCATAGATGAAAAGTTAAAGGTCTTTATGAAGAATAATTTAGGCAAGTTTAATCAAAATCGTTAGAGCCGTTTTCGAGAAAATTGTAAAAAAGTGTAAAATGCATGATTTAATAGCTCGGTTAGTCCGATGCGCTGTATCTTTGCTAATACTGGTCCGACTTTGATGATTATTTTATTGTTTTTTAGATAATTAAATTATCTTTCATACATGTCTATATATGATTTACCATAAATTGCACGCTTTTAAGTTATGCGTAAATAAAATACTCTTTTCATCATAACTTTTTCCCTGCAATTCCCCGGTGATGTACCATATATATGAAAAGTTAAAGGTCTTCATGAAGAATAATTTAGGCAAGTTTCATCAAAATCGTTTGTGCCGTTTTCGAGAAAATTGTAAAAAAGTGTAAAATCCATGATATAATTGCTATTTCCGGTTAGTCCGATGCGCTGTATCTTTGCTAATACTAGTCCGATTTTCATGATTCTTTTATTGCTTTTTAGATAATTTAATTACCTTTCATACAATACTACACATAATTTACCGTAAAATGCATACTTTTTAAGCTATGCGCAAATAAATATTCATCATAACTTTTTTCCCTGCAATTCCTCGGTGATTTACTTCATAGATGAAAAGTTAAAGGTCTTTATGAAGAATAATTTAGGCAAGTTTAATCAAAATCGTTAGAGCCGTTTTCGAGAAAATTGTAAAAAAGTGTAAAATCCATGATATAATAGCTCGGTTAGTCCGATGCGCTGTATCTTTGCTAATACTGGTCCGACTTTGATGATTATTTTATTGTTTTTTAGATAATTTAATTATCTTTCATACATGTCTATATATGATTTACCATAAATTGCACGCTTTTAAGTTATGCGTAAATAAAATACTCTTTTCATCATAACTTTTTTCCCTGCAATTCCCCGGTGATGTACCATATATATGAAAATTTAAAGGTCTTTATGAAGAATAATTTAGGCAAGTTTAATCAAAATCGTTAGAGCCGTTTTCGAGAAAATTGTAAAAAAGTGTAAAATCCATGATATAATTGCTATTTCCGGTTAGTCCGATGCGCTGTATATTTGCTAATACTAGTCCGATTTTCATGATTCTTTTATTGCTTTTTAGATAATTTAATTACCTTTCATACAATACTACACATAATTTACCGTAAAATGCATACTTTTTAAGCTATGGGCAAATAAAATATTCTTTTCATCATAACTTTTTTCCCTGCAATTCCTCGGTGATGTACCGTATGTATGAAAAGTTAAAGGTCTTTATGAAGAATAATTTAGGCAAGTTTAATCAAAATCGTTATAGCCGTTTTCGAGAAAATTGTATAAAAGTGTAAAATCCATGATATAATAGCTATTTCCGGTTAGTCCGATGCGCTGTAGCTTTGCTAATACTGGTCCGATTTTGATGATTCTTTTATTCTTTTTTAGATAATTTAATTATCTTTCATACATGTCTATATATGATTTACCATAAATTGCACGCTATTGAAGTTATGCGTAAATAAAATATTCTTTTCATCATAACGTTTTTCCCTGCAATTCCTCGGTGATGTACCATATATATGAAAAGTTAAAGGTCTTTATGAAGAATAATTTAGGCAAGTTTAATCAAAATCGTTAGATCCGTTTTCGAGAAAATTGTAAAAATGTGTAAAATCGATTATATAAAGTGGCACTTCTGGTTAGTCGATTTTGACGAAAATGTTGCTGTAACATCACATGCATGTGCTAACCTTAAATATGGAATTTCAGTATCGTACAGCTTTCCGTTTTTGGGCTAGACTGATCACATACACACTGACACTCAGACACACGGACACACAGACACACAGACCATTTTGCGAGACTTAGTCATTTGGACTCAGGGGACCTTAAAACATGTATTTCCGTTGGAAACTCGAATTCAAAAATTTTCACGATCGCAATACTTCCCCTTACTATATACTTCGTATATAGGTAAGGGAAAGTAAAAAATCTGGTTCGGTGTGCGCATCACACAACTTTCCCTTACCGCCCTATAATAATTATATTTTTAATATAATTCTAAAGAGTTCACATAAACAATACTTGAAATAAACTCAGCGGCATTCAATTCTTCTCCCACTTAAGTATAATAAAATAGTTTTTAAAACAATTTTAGTACAACAATTATGTACACTACCTCTATATTTTAACTTTGTAAAGTTGCAAATATATTTTAAAAGTTGCTGGTTTAGTTTCTATGGAAAAAGTTTCTTTACATTAAATAATGTGAAAGTAGAAATTATTAAGTTAATTTCCGTTTTTGTATTCTTAAATTACTTTGTTACAGAGCGTAAATGTTTACAACAGATTGGCGGATTGGTGGGAGGAGGTTCGGTCGCATCTATCTCATTTCGGATGCGCTCGGTTATCCATCTATTTTATGCTCCTCATAAAATACACTGTATCGTTGCTAATACTTGTCCGATTTTGATGATTTTTTTTTTATTTTTTTTTTAGATACTTTGAAACCTTTCATATAATTCTGTACATAATTTACTATAAATTGCATACTTTTTAAGCCATGCGAAAATGAAAATAAAAAGTTAAAGATCTTTATGAAGAATAATTTAGGCAAGTTTCATCAAAATCGTTATAGCCGTTTTCGAGAAAATTGTAAACAATTGTACTATCCATGATATAATTACCATTTCCGGTTAGTCCGATGCGCTGTATCTTTGCTAATACTAGTCCGATTTTCATGATTCTTTTATTGCTTTTTAGATAATTTAATTACCTTTCATACAATGCTACACATAATTTACCGTAAAATGCATACTTTTTAAGCTATGGGCAAATAAAATATTCTTTTCATCATAACTTTTTTCCCTGCAATTCCTCGGTGATTTACTTCATAGATGAAAAGTTAAAGGTCTTTATGAAGAATAATTTAGGCAAGTTTAATCAAAATCGTTAGAGCAGTTTTCGAGAAAATTGTAAAAAAGTGTAAAATGCATGATATAATAGCTCGGTTAGTCCGATGCGCTGTATCTTTGCTAATACTGGTCCGACTTTGATGATTATTTTATTGTTTTTTAGATAATTAAATTATCTTTCATACATGTCTATATATGATTTACCATAAATTGCACGCTTTTAAGTTATGCGTAAATAAAATATTCTTTTCATCATAACGTTTTTCCCTGCAATTCCTCGGTGATGTACCATATATATGAAAAGTTAAAGGTCTTTATGAAGAATAATTTAGGCAAGTTTAATCAAAATCGTTAGATCCGTTTTCGAGAAAATTGTAAAAAAGTGTAAAATCCATGATATAATTGCTATTTCCGGTTAGTCCGATGCGCTGTATCTTTGCTAATACTAGTCCGATTTTCATGATTCTTTTATTGCTTTTTAGATAATTTAATTACCTTTCATACAATACTACACATAATTTACCGTAAAATGCATACTTTTTAAGCTATGGGTAAATAAAATATTCTTTTCATCCTAACTTTTTTCCCTGCAATTCCTCGGTGATTTACTTCATAGATGAAAACTTATAGGTCTTTATGAAGAATAATTTAGGCAAGTTTAATCAAAATCGTTAGAGCCGTTTTCGAGAAAATTGTAAAAAAGTGTAAAATCCATGATATAATAGCTCGGTTAGTCCGATGCGCTGTATCTTTGCTAATACTAGTCCGACTTTGATGATTATTTTATTGTTTTTTAGATAATTAAATTATCTTTCATACATGTCTATATATGATTTACCATAAATTGCACGCTTTTAAGTTATGCGTAAATAAAATACTCTTTTCATCATAACTTTTTCCCTGCAATTCCCCGGTGATGTACCATATATATGAAAAGTTAAAGGTCTTCATGAAGAATAATTTAGGCAAGTTTCATCAAAATCGTTTGAGCCGTTTTCGAGAAAATTGTAAAAAAGTGTAAAATCCATGATATAATTGCTATTTCCGGTTAGTCCGATGCGCTGTATCTTTGCTAATACTTGTCCGATTTTCATGATTCTTTTATTGCTTTTTAGATAATTTAATTACCTTTCATACAATACTACACATAATTTACCGTAAAATGCATACTTTTTAAGCTATGCGCAAATAAATATTCATCATAACTTTTTTCCCTGCAATTCCTCGGTGATTTACTTCATAGATGAAAAGTTAAAGGTCTTTATGAAGAATAATTTAGGAAAGTTTCATCAAAATCGTTAGAGCAGTTTTCGAGAAAATTGTAAAAAAGTGTAAAATGCATGATATAATAGCTCGGTTAGTCCGATGCGCTGTATCTTTGCTAATACTGGTCCGACTTTGATGATTATTTTATTGTTTTTTAGATAATTAAATTATCTTTCATACATGTCTATATATGATTTACCATAAATTGCACGCTTTTAAGTTATGCGTAAATAAAATACTCTTTTCATCATAACTTTTTCCCTGCAATTCCCCGGTGATGTACCATATATATGAAAAGTTAAAGGTCTTCATGAAGAATAATTTAGGCAAGTTTCATCAAAATCGTTTGAGCCGTTTTCGAGAAAATTGTAAAAAAGTGTAAAATCCATGATATAATTGCTATTTCCGGTTAGTCCGATGCGCTGTATCTTTGCTAATACTAGTCCGATTTTCATGATTCTTTTATTGCTTTTTAGATAATTTAATTACCTTTCATACAATACTACACATAATTTACCGTAAAATGCATACTTTTTAAGCTATGGGTAAATAAAATATTCTTTTCATCCTAACTTTTTTCCCTGCAATTCCTCGGTGATTTACTTCATAGATGAAAACTTATAGGTCTTTATGAAGAATAATTTAGGCAAGTTTAATCAAAATCGTTAGAGCCGTTTTCGAGAAAATTGTAAAAAAGTGTAAAATCCATGATATAATAGCTCGGTTAGTCCGATGCGCTGTATCTTTGCTAATACTAGTCCGACTTTGATGATTATTTTATTGTTTTTTAGATAATTAAATTATCTTTCATACATGTCTATATATGATTTACCATAAATTGCACGCTTTTAAGTTATGCGTAAATAAAATACTCTTTTCATCATAACTTTTTCCCTGCAATTCCCCGGTGATGTACCATATATATGAAAAGTTAAAGGTCTTCATGAAGAATAATTTAGGCAAGTTTCATCAAAATCGTTTGAGCCGTTTTCGAGAAAATTGTAAAAAAGTGTAAAATCCATGATATAATTGCTATTTCCGGTTAGTCCGATGCGCTGTATCTTTGCTAATACTAGTCCGATTTTCATGATTCTTTTATTGCTTTTTAGATAATTTAATTACCTTTCATACAATACTACACATAATTTACCGTAAAATGCATACTTTTTAAGCTATGGGTAAATAAAATATTCTTTTCATCCTAACTTTTTTCCCTGCAATTCCTCGGTGATTTACTTCATAGATGAAAACTTATAGGTCTTTATGAAGAATAATTTAGGCAAGTTTAATCAAAATCGTTAGAGCCGTTTTCGAGAAAATTGTAAAAAAGTGTAAAATCCATGATATAATAGCTCGGTTAGTCCGATGCGCTGTATCTTTGCTAATACTGGTCAAACATTGATGATTCTTATATTGTTTTTTAGATAATTTAATTATCTTTCATACATGTCTATATATGATTTACCATAAATTGCACGCTTATAAGTTATGCGTAAATAAAATACTCTTTTCATCATAACTTTTTTCCCTGCAATTCCCTGGTGATGTACCATATATATGAATAGTTAAAGGTCTTTATGAAGAATTATTTAGGCAAGTTTCATCAAAATCTTTAGAGACGTTTTCGAGAAAATTGTAAACAATTGTACTATCCATGATATAATTACCATTTCCGGTTAGTCCGATGCGCTGTATCTTTGCTATTATTGGTCCTATTTTGATGATTCTTTTATTTTTTTTTTAGATAATTTGATTATCTTTCATACAAGTCTATAGATGATTTACCATAAATTGCACTCTTTTGAAGTTATGCGTAAATAAAATATTCTTTTCATCATAACTTGTTTCCCTGCAATTCCTCGGTGATGTACCATACATATGAAAAGTTAAAGGTCTTTATGAAGAATAATTTAGGCAAGTTTCATCAAAATCGTTAGAGCCGTTTTCGAGAAAATTGTAAAAAATTGTTCTATCCATAATATAATTACCATTTCCGGTTAGTCCGATGCGCTGTATCTTTGCTATTATTGGTCCAATTTTGATGATTCTTCTTGATTATTCTTTATTAGATGATTTAATTAACTTTCCTAAAAATCTATAGATAAATTACTGTAAAATGCATACTTTTTAAGCTATGCGCAAAAAAACATTCATCATAACTTTTTTCCCTGCAATTCCTCGGTGATTTACTTCATAGATGAAAAGTTAAAGGTCTTTATGAAGAATAATTTAGGCAAGCTTCATTAAAATCGTTAGAGCCGTTTTCGAGAAAATTGCAAAAAAGTGTAAAATCCATGATATAATTGCTATTTCCGGTTAGTCCGATGCGCTGTATCTTTGCTAATACTTGTCCGATTTTCATGATTCTTTTATTGCTTTTTAGATAATTTAATTACCTTTCATACAATACTACACATAATTTACCGTAAAATGCATACTTTTTAAGCTATGCGCAAATAAATATTCATCATAACTTTTTTCCCTGCAATTCCTCGGTGATTTACTTCATAGATGAAAAGTTAAAGGTCTTTATGAAGAATAATTTAGGCAAGTTTCATCAAAATCGTTAGAGCAGTTTTCGAGAAAATTGTAAAAAAGTGTAAAATGCATGATATAATAGCTCGGTTAGTCCGATGCGCTGTATCTTTGCTAATACTGGTCCGACTTTGATGATTATTTTATTGTTTTTTAGATAATTAAATTATCTTTCATACATGTCTATATATGATTTACCATAAATTGCACGCTTTTAAGTTATGCGTAAATAAAATACTCTTTTCATCATAACTTTTTCCCTGCAATTCCCCGGTGATGTACCATATATATGAAAAGTTAAAGGTCTTCATGAAGAATAATTTAGGCAAGTTTCATCAAAATCGTTTGAGCCGTTTTCGAGAAAATTGTAAAAAAGTGTAAAATCCATGATATAATTGCTATTTCCGGTTAGTCCGATGCGCTGTATCTTTGCTAATACTAGTCCGATTTTCATGATTCTTTTATTGCTTTTTAGATAATTTAATTACCTTTCATACAATACTACACATAATTTACCGTAAAATGCATACTTTTTAAGCTATGGGTAAATAAAATATTCTTTTCATCCTAACTTTTTTCCCTGCAATTCCTCGGTGATTTACTTCATAGATGAAAACTTATAGGTCTTTATGAAGAATAATTTAGGCAAGTTTAATCAAAATCGTTAGAGCCGTTTTCGAGAAAATTGTAAAAAAGTGTAAAATCCATGATATAATAGCTCGGTTAGTCCGATGCGCTGTATCTTTGCTAATACTGGTCAAACATTGATGATTCTTATATTGTTTTTTAGATAATTTAATTATCTTTCATACATGTCTATATATGATTTACCATAAATTGCACGCTTATAAGTTATGCGTAAATAAAATACTCTTTTCATCATAACTTTTTTCCCTGCAATTCCCTGGTGATGTACCATATATATGAATAGTTAAAGGTCTTTATGAAGAATTATTTAGGCAAGTTTCATCAAAATCTTTAGAGACGTTTTCGAGAAAATTGTAAACAATTGTACTATCCATGATATAATTACCATTTCCGGTTAGTCCGATGCGCTGTATCTTTGCTATTATTGGTCCTATTTTGATGATTCTTTTATTTTTTTTTTAGATAATTTGATTATCTTTCATACAAGTCTATAGATGATTTACCATAAATTGCACTCTTTTGAAGTTATGCGTAAATAAAATATTCTTTTCATCATAACTTGTTTCCCTGCAATTCCTCGGTGATGTACCATACATATGAAAAGTTAAAGGTCTTTATGAAGAATAATTTAGGCAAGTTTCATCAAAATCGTTAGAGCCGTTTTCGAGAAAATTGTAAAAAATTGTTCTATCCATAATATAATTACCATTTCCGGTTAGTCCGATGCGCTGTATCTTTGCTATTATTGGTCCAATTTTGATGATTCTTCTTGATTATTCTTTATTAGATGATTTAATTAACTTTCCTAAAAATCTATAGATAAATTACTGTAAAATGCATACTTTTTAAGCTATGCGCAAAAAAACATTCATCATAACTTTTTTCCCTGCAATTCCTCGGTGATTTACTTCATAGATGAAAAGTTAAAGGTCTTTATGAAGAATAATTTAGGCAAGCTTCATTAAAATCGTTAGAGCCGTTTTCGAGAAAATTGCAAAAAAGTGTAAAATCCATGATATAATTGCTATTTCTGGTTAGTCCGATGCGCTGTATCTTTGCTAATACTAGTCCGATTTTCATGATTCTTTTATTGCTTTTTAGATAATTTAATTACCTTTCATACAATACTACACATAATTTACCGTAAAATGCATACTTTTTAAGCTATGGGTAAATAAAATATTCTTTTCATCATAACTTTTTTCCCTGCAATTCCTCGGTGATGTACCATACATATGAAAAGTTAAAGATCATTATGAAGAATAATTTAGGCAAGTTTCATCAAAATCGTTAGAGCCGTTTTCGAGAAAATTGTAAACAATTGTACTATCCATGATATAATTACCATTTCCGGTTAGTCCGATGCGCTGTATCTTTGCTATTATTGGTCCAATTTTGATGATTCTTCTTGATTATTCTTTTTTAGATGATTTAATTACCTTTCCTAAAAATCTATAGATATATTACTGTAAAATGCATACTTTTTAAGCTATGCGCAAAAAAACATTCATCATAACTTTTTTCCCTGCAATTCCTCGGTGATTTACTTCATAGATGAAAAGTTAAAGGTATTTATGAAGAATAATTTAGGCAAGTTTCATCAAAATCGTTAGAGCCGTTTTCGAGAAAATTGTAAACAATTGTACTATCCATGATATAATTACCATTTCCGGTTAGTCCGATGCGCTGTATCTTTGCTATTATTGGTCCTATTTTGATGATTCTTTTATTTTTTTTTTAGATAATTTGATTATCTTTCATACAAGTCTATAGATGATTTACCATAAATTGCACTCTTTTGAAGTTATGCGTAAATAAATTATTCTTTTCATAATAACTTGTTTCCCTGCAATTCCCCGGTGATGTACCATACATATGAAAAGTTAAAGGTCTTTATGAAGAATAATTTAGGCAAGTTTCATCAAAATCGTTGGAGCCGTTTTCGAGAAAATTGTAAAAAATTGTACTATCCATGATATAATTACCATTTCCGGTTAGTCCGATGCGCTGTATCTTTGCTATTATTGGTCCAATTTTGATGATTCTTCTTGATTATTTTTTTTTAGATGATTTAATTACCTTTCCTAAAAATCTATAGATAAATTACTGTAAAATGCATACTTTTTAAGCTATGCGCAAAAAAACATTCATCATAACTTTTTTCCCTGCAATTCCTCGGTGATTTACTTCATAGATAAAAAGTTAAAGGTCTTTATGAAGAATAATTTAGGCAAGTTTAATCAAAATCGTTAGAGCCGTTTTCGAGAAAATTGTAAAAAAGTGTAAAATCCATGATATAATAGCTCGGTTAGTCCGATGCGCTGTATCTTTGCTAATACTGGTCCGACATTGATGATTCCTTTATTGTTTTTTAGATAATTTAAATATCTTTCATACATGTCTATATATGATTTACCATAAATTGCACGCTTTTAAGTTATGCGTAAATAAAATACTCTTTTCATCATAACTTTTTTCCCTGCAATTCCCTGGTGATGTACCATATATATGAATAGTTAAAGGTCTTTATGAAGAATTATTTAGGCAAGTTTAATCAAAATCGTTAGATCCGTTTTCGAGAAAATTGTAAAAAAAGTGTAAAATCCATGATATAATTGCTATTTCCGGTTAGTCCGATGCGCTGTATCTTTGCTAATACTAGTCTGATTTTCATGATTCTTTTATTGCTTTTTAGATAATTTAATTACCTTTCATACAATACTACACATAATTTACCGTAAAATGCATACTTTTTAAGCTATGCGCAAATAAATATTCATCATAACTTTTTTCCCTGCAATTCCTCGGTGATTTACTTCATAGATGAAAAGTTAAAGGTCTTTATGAAGAATAATTTAGGCAAGTTTAATCAAAATCGTTAGAGCCGTTTTCGAGAAAATTGTAAAAAAGTGTAAAATCCATGATATAATAGCTCGGTTAGTCCGATGCGCTGTATCTTTGCTAATACTGGTCCGACTTTGATGATTATTTTATTGTTTTTTAGATAATTTAATTATCTTTCATACATGTCTATATATGATTTACCATAAATTGCACGCTTTTAAGTTATGCGTAAATAAAATACTCTTTTCATCATAACTTTTTTCCCTGCAATTCCCCGGTGATGTACCATATATATGAAAATTTAAAGGTCTTTATGAAGAATAATTTAGGCAAGTTTAATCAAAATCGTTAGAGCCGTTTTCGATAAAATTGTAAAAAAGTGTAAAATCCATGATATAATTGCTATTTCCGGTTAGTCCGATGCGCTGTATCTTTGCTAATACTGGTCCGATTTTCATGATTCTTTTATTGCTTTTTAGATAATTTAATTACCTTTCATACAATACTACACATAATTTACCGTAAAATGCATACTTTTTAAGCTATGGGCAAATAAAATATTCTTTTCATCATAACTTTTTTCCCTGCAATTCCTCGGTGATGTACCGTATGTATGAAAAGTTAAAGGTCTTTATGAAGAATAATTTAGGCAAGTTTAATCAAAATCGTTATAGCCGTTTTCGAGAAAATTGTATAAAAGTGTAAAATCCATGATATAATAGCTATTTCCGGTTAGTCCGATGCGCTGTAGCTTTGCTAATACTGGTCCGATTTTGATGATTCTTTTATTCTTTTTTAGATAATTTAATTATCTTTCATACATGTCTATATATGATTTACCATAAATTGCACGCTATTGAAGTTATGCGTAAATAAAATATTCTTTTCATCATAACGTTTTTCCCTGCAATTCCTCGGTGATGTACCATATATATGAAAAGTTAAAGGTCTTTATGAAGAATAATTTAGGCAAGTTTAATCAAAATCGTTAGATCCGTTTTCGAGAAAATTGTAAAAATGTGTAAAATCGATTATATAAAGTGGCACTTCTGGTTAGTCGATTTTGACGAAAATGTTGCTGTAACATCACATGCATGTGCTAACCTTAAATATGGAATTTCAGTATCGTACAGCTTTCCGTTTTTGGGCTAGACTGATCACATACACACAGACACTCAGACAAACGGACACACAGACACACAGACCATTTTGCGAGACTTAGTCATTTGGACTCAGGGGACCTTAAAACATGTATTTCCGTTGAAAACTCGAATTCAAAAATTTTCACGATCGCAATACTTCCCCTTACTATATACTTCGTATATAGGTAAGGGAAAGTAAAAAATCTGGTTCGGTGTGCGCATCACACAACTTTCCCTTACCGCCCTATAATAATTATATTTTTAATATAATTCTAAAGAGTTCACATAAACAATACTTGAAATAAACTCAGCGGCATTCAATTCTTCTCCCACTTAAGTATAATAAAATAGTTTTTAAAACAATTTTAGTACAACAATTATGTACACTACCTCTATATTTTAACTTTGTAAAGTTGCAAATATATTTTAAAAGTTGCTGGTTTAGTTTCTATGGAAAAAGTTTCTTTACATTAAATAATGTGAAAGTAGAAATTATTAAGTTAATTTCCGTTTTTGTATTCTTAAATTACTTTGTTACAGAGCGTAAATGTTTACAACAGATTGGCGGATTGGTGGGAGGAGGTTCGGTCGCATATATCTCATTTCGGATGCGCTCGGTTATCCATCTATTTTATGCTCCTCATAAAATACACTGTATCGTTGCTAATACTTGTCCGATTTTGATGATTTTTTTTTTATTTTTTTTTTAGATACTTTGAAACCTTTCATATAATTCTGTACATAATTTACTATAAATTGCATACTTTTTAAGCCATGCGAAAATGAAAATGAAAAGTTAAAGATCTTTATAAAGAATAATTTAGGCAAGTTTCATCAAAATCGTTATAGCCGTTTTCGAGAAAATTGTAAACAATTGTACTATCCATGATATAATTACCATTTCCGGTTAGTCCGATGCGCTGTATCTTTGCTAATACTAGTCCGATTTTCATGATTCTTTTATTGCTTTTTAGATAATTTAATTACCTTTCATACAATGATACACATAATTTACCGTAAAATGCATACTTTTTAAGCTATGGGCAAATAAAATATTCTTTTCATCATAACTTTTTTCCCTGCAATTCCTCGGTGATTTACTTCATAGATGAAAAGTTAAAGGTCTTTATGAAGAATAATTTAGGCAAGTTTAATCAAAATCGTTAGAGCAGTTTTCGAGAAAATTGTAAAAAAGTGTAAAATGCATGATATAATAGCTCGGTTAGTCCGATGCGCTGTATCTTTGCTAATACTGGTCCGACTTTGATGATTATTTTATTGTTTTTTAGATAATTAAATTATCTTTCATACATGTCTATATATGATTTACCATAAATTGCACGCTTTTAAGTTATGCGTAAATAAAATACTCTTTTCATCATAACTTTTTCCCTGCAATTCCCCAGTGATGTACCATATATATGAAAAGTTAAAGGTCTTCATGAAGAATAATTTAGACAAGTTTCATCAAAATCGTTTGAGCCGTTTTCGAGAAAATTGTAAAAAAGTGTAAAATCCATGATATAATTGCTATTTCCGGTTAGTCCGATGCGCTGTATCTTTGCTAATACTAGTCCGATTTTCATGATTCTTTTATTGCTTTTTAGATAATTTAATTACCTTTCATACAATACTACACATAATTTACAGTAAAATGCATACATTTTAAGCTATGGGTAAATAAAATATTCTTTTCATCATAACTTTTTTCCCTGCAATTCCTCGGTGATGTACCGTATGTATGAAAAGTTAAAGATCTTTATGAAGAATAATTTAGGCAAGTTTAATCAAAATCGTTAGAGCCGTTTTCGAGAAAATTGTAAAAAAGAGTAAAATCCATGATATAATTGATATTTCCGGTTAGTCCGATGCGCTGTATCTTTGCTAATACTAGTCCGATTTTCATGATTCTTTTATTGCTTTTTAGATAATTTAATTACCTTTCATACAATACTACACATAATTTACCGTAAAATGCATACTTTTTAAGCTATGGGTAAATAAAATATTCTTTTCATCATAACTTTTTTCCCTGCAATTCCTCGGTGATTTACTTCATAGATGAAAACTTATAGGTCTTTATGAAGAATAATTTAGGCAAGTTTAATCAAAATCGTTAGAGCCGTTTTCGAGAAAATTGTAAAAAAGTGTAAAATCCATGATATAATAGCTCGGTTAGTCCGATGCGCTGTATCTTTGCTAATACTGGTCCAACATTGATGATTCTTATATTGTTTTTTAGATAATTTAATTATCTTTCATACATGTCTATATATGATTTACCATAAATTGCACGCTTATAAGTTATGCGTAAATAAAATACTCTTTTCATCATAACTTTTTTCCCTGCAATTCCCTGGTGATGTACCATATATATGAATAGTTAAAGGTCTTTATGAAGAATTATTTAGGCAAGTTAAATCAAAATCGTTAGATCTGTTTTCGAGAAAATTGTAAAAAAGTGTTAAATCCATGATATAATTGCTATTTCCGGTTAGTCCGATGCGCTGTATCTTTGCTAATACTTGTCCGATTTTCATGATTCTTTTATTGCTTTTTAGATAATTTAATTACCTTTCATACAATACTACACATAATTTACCGTAAAATGCATACTTTTTAAGCTATGCGCAAATAAATATTCATCATAACTTTTTTCCCTGCAATTCCTCGGTGATTTACTTCATAGATGAAAAGTTAAAGGTCTTTATGAAGAATAATTTAGGCAAGTTTCATCAAAATCGTTAGAGCCGTTTTCGAGAAAATTGTAAACAATTGTACTATCCATGATATAATTACCATTTCCGATTAGTCCGATGCGCTGTATCTTTGCTATTATTGGTCCTATTTTGATGATTCTTTTATTGTTTTTTTAGATAATTTGATTATCTTTCATACAAGTCTATAGATGATTTACCATAAATTGCACTCTTTTGAAGTTATGCGTAAATAAAATATTCTTTTCATCATAACTTGTTTCCCTGCAATTCCCCGGTGATGTACCATACATATGAAAAGTTAAAGGTCTTTATGAAGAATAATTTAGGCAAGTTTCATCAAAATCGTTAGAGCCGTTTTCGAGAAAATTGTAAAAAATTGTACTATCCATGATATAATTACCATTTCCGGTTAGTCCAATGCGCTGTATCTTTGCTATTATTGGTCCAATTTTGATGATTCTTCTTGATTATTCTTTTTTAGATGATTTAATTACCTTTCCTAAAAATCTATAGATAAATTACTGTAAAATGCATACTGTTTAAGCTATGCGCAAAAAAACATTCATCATAACTTTTTTCCCTGCAATTCCTCGGTGATTTACTTCATAGATGAAAAGTTAAAGGTCTTTATGAAGAATAATTTAGGCAAGTTTAATCAAAATCGTTATAGCCGTTTTCGAGAAAATTGTAAAAAAGTGTAAAATCCATGATATAATTGCTATTTCCGGTTAGTCCGATGCGCTGTATCTTTGCTAATACTAGTCCGATTTTCATGATTATTTTATTGCTCTTTAGATAATTTAATTACCTTGCATACAATACTACTCATAATTTACCGTAAAATGCATACTTTTTAAGCTATGCGCAAATAATTATTCATCATAACTTTTTTCTCTGCAATTCCTCGGTGATTTACTTCATAGATGAAAAGTTAAAGGTCTTTATGAAGAATAATTTAGGCAAGTTTCATCAAAATCGTTGGAGCCGTTTTCGAGAAAATTGTAAAAAAGTGTAAAATCCATGATATAATTGCTATTTCCGGTTAGTCCCGATGCGCTGTATCTTTGCTAATACTAGTCGGATATTCATGATTCTTTTATTGCTTTTTAGATAATTTAATTACCTTTTATACAATACTACACATAATTTACCGTAAAATGCATACTTTTTAAGCTATGGGCAAATAAAATATTCTTTTCATCATAACTTTTTTTCCTGCAATTCCTCGGTGATGTACCGTATGTATGAAAAGTTAAAGGTCTTTATGAAGAATAATTTAGGCAAGTTTCATCAAAATCGTTAGAGCCGTTTTCGAGAAAATTGTAAAAAAGTGTAAAATCCATGATATAATTACCATTTCCGGTTAGTCCGATGCGCTGTATCTTTGCTATTATTGGTCCAATTTTGATGATTCTTCTTGATTATTCATTTTTAGATGATTCAATTACCTTTCCTAAAAATCTATAGATAAATTACTGTAAAATGCATACTGTTTAAGCTATGCGCAAAAAAACATTCATCATAACTTTTTTCCCTGCAATTCCTCGGTGATTTACTTCATAGATGAAAAGTTAAAGGTCTTTATGAAGAATAATTTAGGCAAGTTTAATCAAAATCGTTATAGCCGTTTTCGAGAAAATTGTAAAAAAGTGTAAAATCCATGATATAATTGATATTTCCGGTTAGTCCGATGCGCTGTATCTTTGCTAATACTAGTCCGATTTTCATGATTCTTTTATTGCTTTTTAGATAATTTAATTACCTTTCATACAATACTACACATAATTTACCGTAAAATGCATACTTTTTAAGCTATGGGTAAATAAAATATTCTTTTCATCATAACTTTTTTCCCTGCAATTCCTCGGTGATTTACTTCATAGATGAAAACTTATAGGTCTTTATGAAGAATAATTTAGGCAAGTTTAATCAAAATCGTTAGAGCCGTTTTCGAGAAAATTGTAAAAAAGTGTAAAATCCATGATATAATAGCTCGGTTAGTCCGATGCGCTGTATCTTTGCTAATACTGGTCCAACATTGATGATTCTTATATTGTTTTTTAGATAATTTAATTATCTTTCATACATGTCTATATATGATTTACCATAAATTGCACGCTTATAAGTTATGCGTAAATAAAATACTCTTTTCATCATAACTTTTTTCCCTGCAATTCCCTGGTGATGTACCATATATATGAATAGTTAAAGGTCTTTATGAAGAATTATTTAGGCAAGTTAAATCAAAATCGTTAGATCTGTTTTCGAGAAAATTGTAAAAAAGTGTAAAATCCATGATATAATTGCTATTTCCGGTTAGTCCGATGCGCTGTTTCTTTGCTAATACTTGTCCGATTTTCATGATTCTTTTATTGCTTTTTAGATAATTTAATTACCTTTCATACAATACTACACATAATTTACCGTAAAATGCATACTTTTTAAGCTATGCGCAAATAAATATTCATCATAACTTTTTTCCCTGCAATTCCTCGGTGATTTACTTCATAGATCAAAAGTTAAAGGTCTTTATGAAGAATAATTTAGGCAAGTTTCATCAAAATCGTTAGAGCCGTTTTCGAGAAAATTGTAAACAATTGTACTATCCATGATATAATTACCATTTCCGATTAGTCCGATGCGCTGTATCTTTGCTATTATTGGTCCTATTTTGATGATTCTTTTATTGTTTTTTTAGATAATTTGATTATCTTTCATACAAGTCTATAGATGATTTACCATAAATTGCACGCTTATAAGTTATGCGTAAATAAAATACTCTTTTCATCATAACTTTTTTCCCTGCAATTCCCTGGTGATGTACCATATATATGAATAGTTAAAGGTCTTTATGAAGAATTATTTAGGCAAGTTTCATCAAAATCGTTAGAGCCGTTTTCGAGAAAATTGTAAAAAATTGTACTATCCATGATATAATTACCATTTCCGGTTAGTCCAATGCGCTGTATCTTTGCTATTATTGGTCCAATTTTGATGATTCTTCTTGATTATTCTTTTTTAGATGATTTAATTACCTTTCCTAAAAATCTATAGATAAATTACTGTAAAATGCATACTGTTTAAGCTATGCGCAAAAAAACATTCATCATAACTTTTTTCCCTGCAATTCCTCGGTGATTTACTTCATAGATGAAAAGTTAAAGGTCTTTATGAAGAATAATTTAGGCAAGTTTAATCAAAATCGTTATAGCCGTTTTCGAGAAAATTGTAAAAAAGTGTAAAATCCATGATATAATTGCTATTTCCGGTTAGTCCGATGCGCTGTATCTTTGCTAATACTAGTCCGATTTTCATGATTATTTTATTGCTTTTTAGATAATTTAATTACCTTGCATACAATACTACTCATAATTTACCGTAAAATGCATACTTTTTAAGCTATGCGCAAATAATTATTCATCATAACTTTTTTCTCTGCAATTCCTCGGTGATTTACTTCATAGATGAAAAGTTAAAGGTCTTTATGAAGAATAATTTAGGCAAGTTTCATCAAAATCGTTAGAGCCGTTTTCGAGAAAATTGTAAAAAAGTGTAAAATCCATGATATAATTGCTATTTCCGGTTAGTCCCGATGCGCTGTATCTTTGCTAATACTAGTCGGATATTCATGATTCTTTTATTGCTTTTTAGATAATTTAATTACCTTTTATACAATACTACACATAATTTACCGTAAAATGCATACTTTATAAGCTATGGGTAAATAAAATATTCTTTTCATCATAACTTTTTTCCCTGCAATTCCTCGGAGATGTACCATACATATGAAAAGTTAAAGATCTTTATGAAGAATAATTTAGGCAAGTTTCATCAAAATCGTTAGAGCCGTTTTCGAGAAAATTGTAAAAAAGTGTAAAATCCATGATATAATTACCATTTCCGGTTAGTCCGATGCGCTGTATCTTTGCTATTATTGGTCCAATTTTGATGATTCTTCTTGATTATTCTTTTTTAGATGATTTAATTACCTTTCCTAAAAATCTATAGATAAATTACTGTAAAATGCATACTTTTTAAGCTATGCGCAAAAAAACATTCATCATAACTTTTTTCCCTGCAATTCCCCGGTGATGTACCATATGTATGAAAAGTTAAAGGTCTTCATGAAGAATAATTTAGGCAAGTTTAATCAAAATCGTTAGAGCCGTTTTCGAGAAAATTGTAAAAAAGTGTAAAATCCATGATATAATAGCTCGGTTAGTCCGATGCGCTGTATCTTTGCTAATACTGGTCCGATTTTCATGATTTTTTTATTGCTTTTTAGATAATTTAATTACCTTTAATACAATACTACACATAATTTACCGTAAAATGCATACTTTTTAAGCTATGGGCAAATAAAATATTCTTTTCATCATAACTTTTTTTCCTGCAATTCCTCGGTGATGTACCGTATGTATAAAAAGTTAAAGGTCTTTATGAAGAATAATTTAGGCAAGTTTCATCAAAATCGTTAGAGCCGTTTTCGAGAAAATTGTAAAAAAGTGTAAAATCCATGATATAATTACCATTTCCGGTTAGTCCGATGCGCTGTATCTTTGCTATTATTGGTCCAATTTTGATGATTCTTCTTGATTATTCTTTTTTAGATGATTCAATTACCTTTCCTAAAAATCTATAGATAAATTACTGTAAAATGCATACTGTTTAAGCTATGCGCAAAAAAACATTCATCATAACTTTTTTCCCTGCAATTCCTCGGTGATTTACTTCATAGATGAAAAGTTAAAGTTCTTTATGAAGAATAATTTAGGCAAGTTTAATCAAAATCGTTATAGCCGTTTTCGAGAAAATTGTAAAAAAGTGTAAAATCCATGATATAATTGCTATTTCCGGTTAGTCCGATGCGCTGTATCTTTGCTAATACTGGTCCGACATTGATGATTCTTTTATTGTTTTTTAGATAATTTAAATATCTTTCATACATGTCTATATATGATTTACCATAAATTGCACGCTTTTAAGTTATGCGTAAATAAAATACTCTTTTCATCATAACTTTTTTCCCTGCAATTCCCTGGTGATGTACCATATATATGAATAGTTAAAGGTCTTTATGAAGAATTATTTAGGCAAGTTTAATCAAAATCGTTAGATCCGTTTTCGAGAAAATTGTAAAAAAGTGTAAAATCCATGATATAATTGCTACTTCCGGTTAGTCCGATGCGCTGTATCTTTGCTAATACTAGTCCGATTTTCATGATTCTTTTATTGCTTTTTAGATAATCTAATTACCTTGCATACAATACTACTCATAATTTACCGTAAAATGCATACTTTTTAAGCTATGCGCAAATAATTATTCATCATAACTTTTTTCTCTGCAATTCCTCGGTGATTTACTTCATAGATGAAAAGTTAAAGGTCTTTATGAAGAATAATTTAGGCAAGTTTCATCAAAATCGTTAGAGCCGTTTTCGAGAAAATTGTAAAAAAGTGTAAAATCCATGATATAATTACCATTTCCGGTTAGTCCGATGCGCTGTATCTTTGCTATTATTGGTCCAATTTTGATGATTCTTCTTGATTATTCTTTTTTAGATGATTTAATTACCTTTCCTAAAAATCTATAGATAAATTACTGTAAAATGCATACTTTTTAAGCTATGCGCAAAAAAACATTCATCATAACTTTTTTCCCTGCAATTCCTCGGTGATTTACTTCATAGATGAAAAGTTAAAGGTCTTTATGAAGAATAATTTAGGCAAGTTTAATCAAAATCGTTAGAGCCGTTATCGAGAAAATTGTAAAAAAGTATAAAATCCATGATATAATAGCTCGGTTAGTCCGAGCTGTATCTTTGCTAATACTGGTCCGACATTGATGATTCTTTTATTGTTTTTTAGATAATTTTAATATCTTTCATACATGTCTTTATATGATTTACCATAAATTGCACGCTTTTAAGTTATGCGTAAATAAAATACTCTTTTCATCATAACTTTTTTCCCTGCAATTCCCTGGTGATGTACCATATATATCAATTGTTAAAGGTCTTTATGAAGAATTATTTAGGCAAGTTAAATCAAAATCGTTAGATCCGTTTTCGAGAAAATTGTAAAAAAGTGTAAAATCCATGATATAATTGCTATTTCCGGTTAGTCCGATGCGCTGTATCTTTGCTAATACTAGTCCGATTTTCATGATTCTTTTATTGCTTTTTAGATAATTTAATTACCTTTCATACAATACTACACATAATTTACCGTAAAATGCATACTTTTTAAGCTATGCGCAAATAAATATTCATCATAACTTTTTTCCCTGCAATTCCTCGGTGATTTACTTCATAGATGAAAAGTTAAAGGTCTTTATGAAGAATAATTTAGGCAAGTTTCATCAAAATCGTTAGAGCCGTTTTCGAGAAAATTGTTAAGAATTGTACTATCCATGATATAATTACCATTTCCGGTTAGTCCGATGCGCTGTATCTTTGCTATTATTGGTCCTATTTTGATGATTCTTTTATTTTTTTTTTAGATAATTTGATTATCTTTCATACAAGTCTATAGATGATTTACCATAAATTGCACTCTTTTGAAGTTATGCGTAAATAAAATATTCTTTTCATCATAACTTGTTTCCCTGCAATTCCTCGGTGATGTACCATACATATGAAAAGTTAAAGATCTTTATGAAGAATAATTTAGGCAAGTTTCATCAAAATCGTTAGAGCCGTTTTCGAGAAAATTGTAAAAAAGTGTAAAATCCATGATATAATTGCTATTTCCGGTTAGTCCGATGCGCTGTATCTTTGCTAATACTAGTCCGATTTTCATGATTCTTTTATTGCTTTTTAGATAATTTAATTACCTTTCATACAATACTACACATAATTTACCGTAAAATGCATACTTTTTTAGCTATGGGTAAATAAAATATTCTTTTCATCATAACTTTTTTTCCTGCAATTCCTCGGTGATGTACCATACATATGAAAAGTTAAAGATCTTTATGAAGAATAATTTAGGCAAGTTTCATCAAAATCGTTAGAGCCGTTTTCGTGAAAATTGTAAACAATTGTACTATCCATGATATAATTACCATTTCCGGTTAGTCCAATGCGCTGTATCTTTGCTATTATTGGTCCAATTTTGATGATTCTTCTTGATTATTCTTTTTTAGATGATTTAATTACCTTTCCTAAAAATCTATAGATAAATTTCTGTAAAATGCATACTTTTTAAGCTATGCGCAAAAAAACATTCATCATAACTTTTTTCCCTGCAATTCCTCGGTGATTTACTTCATAGATGAAAAGTTAAAGGTCTTTATGAAGAATAATTTAGGCAAGTTTAATCAAAATCGTTAGAGCCGTTTTCGAGAAAATTGTAAAAAAGTGTAAAATCCATGATATAATAGCTCGGTTAGTCCGATGCGCTGTATCTTTGCTAATACTGGTCCGACTTTGATGATTATTTTATTGTTTTTTAGATAATTAAATTATCTTTCATACATGTCTATATATGATTTACCATAAATTGCACGCTTTTAAGTTATGCGTAAATATAATACTCTTTTCATCATAACTTTTTCCCTGCAATTCCCAGGTGATGTGCCATATATATGAAAAGTTAAAGGTCTTCATGAAGAATAATTTAGGCAAGTTTAATCAAAATCGTTAGAGCCGTTTTCGAGAAAATTGTAAAAAAAGTGTAAAATCCATGATATAATTGCTATTTCCGGTTAGTCTGATGCGCTGTATCTTTGCTAATACTAGTCCGATTTTCATGATTCTTTTATTGCTTTTGAGATAATTTAATTATCTTTCATACATGTCTATATATGATTTACCTTAAATTGCACGCTTTTAAGTTATGCGTAAATAAAATACTCTTTTCATCATAACTTTTTTCCCTAAAATTCCCCGGTGATGTACCATATAAATGAAAATTTAAAGGTCTTTATGAAGAATAATTTAGGCAAGATTCATCAAAATCGTTAGAGCCGTTTTCGAGAAAATTGTAAACAATTGTACTATCCATGATATAATTACCATTTCCGGTTAGTCCGATGCGCTGTATCATTGCTATTATTGGTCCAATTTTGATGATTCTTCTTGATTATTCTTTTTTAGATGATTTAATTACCTTTCCTAAAAATCTATAGATAAATGCAAACTTTTTAAGCTATGCGCAAAAAAACATTCATCATAACTTTTTTACCTTCAATTCCTCGGTGATTTACTTCATAAATGAAAAGTTAAAGGTCTTTATGAAGAATAATTTAGGCAAGTTTAATCAAAATCGTTAGAGCCGTTATCGAGAAAATTGTAAAAAAGTGTAAAATCCATGATATAATAGCTCGGTTAGTCCGATGCGCTGTATCTTTGCTAATACTTGTCCGACTTTGATGATTCTTTTATTGTTTTTTAGATAATTTAATTATCTTTCATACATGTCTGTATATGATTTACCATAAATTGCACGCTTTTAAGTTATGCGTAAATAAAATACTCTTTTCATCATAACTTTTTTCCCTGCAATTCCCCGGTGATGTACCATATATATGAAAATTTAAAGGTCTTTATGAAGAATAAATTAGGCAAGTTTAATCAAAATCGTTAGAGCCGTTTTCGAGAAAATTGTAAAAAAGTGTAAAATCCATGATATAATAGCTATTTCCGGTTAGTCCGATGCGCTGTATCTTTGCTATTATTGGTCCTATTTTGATGATTCTTTTATTGCTTTTTAGATAATTTAATTACCTTTCATACAATTCTACACATAATTTACCGTAAAATGCATACTTTTTAAGCTATGGGCAAATAAAATATTCTATTCATCATAACTTTTTTCCTTGCAATTCCTCGGTGATGTACCGTATGTATGAAAAGTTAAAGGTCTTTATGAAGAATAATTTAGGCGAGTTTAATCAAAATCGTTAGAGCCGTTTTCAAGAAAATTGTAAAAAAGTGTAAAATCCATGATATAATTGCTATTTCCGGTTAGTCCGATGCGCTGTATATTTGCTAATACTAGTCCGATTTTCATGATTCTTTTATTGCTTTTTAGATAATTTAATTACCTTTCATACAATACTACACATAATTTACCGTAAAATGCATACTTTTTAAGCTATGGGCAAATAAAATATTCTTTTCATCATAACTTTTTTCCCTGCAATTCCTCGGTGATGTACCGTATGTATGAAAAGTTAAAGGTCTTTATGAAGAATAATTTAGGCAAGTTTAATCAAAATCGTTATAGCCGTTTTCGAGAAAATTGTATAAAAGTGTAAAATCCATGATATAATAGCTATTTCCGGTTAGTCCGATGCGCTGTAGCTTTGCTAATACTGGTCCGATTTTGATGATTCTTTTATTCTTTTTTAGATAATTTAATTATCTTTCATACATGTCTATATATGATTTACCATAAATTGCACGCTATTGAAGTTATGCGTAAATAAAATATTCTTTTCATCATAACGTTTTTCCCTGCAATTCCTCGGTGATGTACCATATATATGAAAAGTTAAAGGTCTTTATGAAGAATAATTTAGGCAAGTTTAATCAAAATCGTTAGATCCGTTTTCGAGAAAATTGTAAAAATGTGTAAAATCGATTATATAAAGTGGCACTTCTGGTTAGTCGATTTTGACGAAAATGTTGCTGTAACATCACATGCATGTGCTAACCTTAAATATGGAATTTCAGTATCGTACAGCTTTCCGTTTTTGGGCTAGACTGATCACATACACACAGACACTCAGACACACGGACACACAGACACACAGACCATTTTGCGAGACTTAGTCATTTGGACTCAGGGGACCTTAAAACATGTATTTCCGTTGGAAACTCGAATTCAAAAATTTTCACGATCGCAATACTTCCCCTTACTATATACTTCGTATATAGGTAAGGGAAAGTAAAAAATCTGGTTCGGTGTGCGCATCACACAACTTTCCCTTACCGCCCTATAATAATTATATTTTTAATATAATTCTAAAGAGTTCACATAAACAATACTTGAAATAAACTCAGCGGCATTCAATTCTTCTCCCACTTAAGTATAATAAAATAGTTTTTAAAACAATTTTAGTACAACAATTATGTACACTACCTCTATATTTTAACTTTGTAAAGTTGCAAATATATTTTAAAAGTTGCTGGTTTAGTTTCTATGGAAAAAGTTTCTTTACATTAAATAATGTGAAAGTAGAAATTATTAAGTTAATTTCCGTTTTTGTATTCTTAAATTACTTTGTTACAGAGCGTAAATGTTTACAACAGATTGGCGGATTGGTGGGAGGAGGTTCGGTCGCATCTATCTCATTTCGGATGCGCTCGGTTATCCATCTATTTTATGCTCCTCATAAAATACACTGTATCGTTGCTAATACTTGTCCGACTTTGATGATTCTTTTATTGTTTTTTAGATAATTTAATTATCTTTCATACATGTCTGTATATGATTTACCATAAATTGCACGCTTTTAAGTTATGCGTAAATAAAATACTCTTTTCATCATAACTTTTTTCCCTGAAATTCCCCGGTGATGTACCATATATATGAAAATTTAAAGGTCTTTATGAAGAATATTTTAGGCAAGTTTAATCAAAATCGTTTGAGCCGTTTTTGAGAAAAATGTAAAAAAGTGTAAAATCCATGATATAATAGCTATTTCCGGTTAGTCCGATGCGCTGTATCTTTACTAATACTAGTCCGATTTTCATGATTCTTTTATTGCTTTTTAGATAATTTAATTACCTTTCATACAATACTACACATAATTTACCGTAAAATGCATACTTTTTAAGCTATGGGTAAATAAAATATTCTTTTCATCATAACTTTTTTCTCTGCAATTCCTTGGTGATGTACCATACATATGAAGAGTTAAAGATCTTTATGAAGAATAATTTTGGCAAGTTTCATCAAAATCGTTAGAGCCGTTTTCGAGAAAATCGTAAACAATTGTACTATCCATGATATAATTACAATTTCCGGGTTAGTCCGATGCGCTGTATCTTTGCTATTATTGGTCCAATTTTGATGATTCTTCTTGATTATTCTTTTTTAGATGATTTAATTACCTTTCATAAAAGACTATAGATAAATTACCGTAAAATGCATACTTTTTAAGCTATGCGCAAATAAAATATTCTTTTCATCATAACGTTTTTCCCTGCAATTCCTCGATGATTTACTTCATAAATGGAAAGTTAAAAACCTTTATGAAAAATAATTTAGCAAGTTTCATCAAAATCGTTAAAGCCGTTTTCGAGAAAATTGTAAAAAAGTGTAAAATCCATGACATAATTGCTATTTCCGGTTGGTCCGATGCGCTGTATCTTTGCTAATACTAGTCCGATTTTGATGATTCTTCTTGATTATTCTTTTTTAGATGATTTAATTACCTTTCCTAAAATCTATAGATAAATTACTGTAAAATGCATACTTTTTAAGCTATGCGCAAAAAAACATTCATCATAACTTTTTTCCCTGCAATTCCTCGGTGATTTACTTTATAGATGAAAAGTTAAAGGTCTTTATGAAGAATAATTTAGGCAAGTTCAATCAAAATCGTTAGACCCGTTTTCGAGAAAATTGTAAAAAAATGTAAAATCCATGATATAATAGCTCGGTTAGTCCGATGCGCTGTATCTTTGCTAATACTGGTCCGACATTGATGATTCTTGTATTGTTTTTTAGATAATTTAAATATCTTTCATACACGTGCATAGATGATTTACCATAAATTGCACGCTTTTGAAGTTATGCGTATATATTATCCCTGCAATTCCTCGGTGATGTACCATACATATGAAAAGTTAAAGATCTTTATGAAGAATAATTTAGGCAATTTTCATCAAAATCGTTAGAGCCGTATTCGAGAAAATTGTAAACAATTGTACTATCCATCATATAATAACCATTTCCGGGTAGTCCGATGCGCTGTATCTTTGCTAATACTAGTCCGATTTTCATGATTCTTTTATTGCTTTTTAGATAATTTAATTACCTTTCATACAATACTACACATAATTTACCATAAAATGCATACTTTTTAAGCTATGCGCAAATAAATATTCATCATAACTTTTTTCCCTGCAATTCCTCGGTGATTTACTTCATAGATGAAAAGTTAAAGGTCTTTATGAAGAATAATTTAGGCAAGTTTCATCAAAATCGTTAGAGCCGTTTTCGAGAAAATTGTAAAAAAGTGTAAAATCCATGATATAATTGATATTTCCGGTTAGTCCGATGCGCTGTATCTTTGCTAATACTGGTCCGATTGTCATGATTCTTTTATTGCTTTTTTGATAATTTAATTACCTTTCATACAATACTACACATAATGTACCGTAAAATGCATACTTTTTAAGCTATGGGCAAATAAAATATTCTTTTCATCATAACTAAAAAGTTATGCGTTATGCAGGAAAAATCCCTGCAAATCCTCGGTGATGTACCGTATGTATGAAAAGTTGAAGGTCTTTATGAAGAATAAATTAGGCAAGTTTAATCAAAATCGTTAGAGCCGTTTTCGAGAAAATTGTAAAAAGTGTAAAATCCATGATATAATAGCTATTTCCGGTTAGTCCGATGCGCTGTATCTTTGCTATTATTGGTCCTATTTTGATGATTCTTTTATTGCTTTTTAGATAATTTAATTACCTTTCATACAATTCTACACATAATTTACCGTAAAATGCATACTTTTTAAGCTATGGGCAAATAAAATATTCTATTCATCATAACTTTTTTCCTTGCAATTCCTCGGTGATGTACCGTATGTATGAAAAGTTAAAGGTCTTTATGAAGAATAATTTAGGCGAGTTTAATCAAAATCGTTAGAGCCGTTTTCAAGAAAATTGTAAAAAAGTGTAAAATCCATGATATAATTGCTATTTCCGGTTAGTCCGATGCGCTGTATATTTGCTAATACTAGTCCGATTTTCATGATTCTTTTATTGCTTTTTAGATAATTTAATTACCTTTCATACAATACTACACATAATTTACCGTAAAATGCATACTTTTTAAGCTATGGGCAAATAAAATATTCTTTTCATCATAACTTTTTTCCCTGCAATTCCTCGGTGATGTACCGTATGTATGAAAAGTTAAAGGTCTTTATGAAGAATAATTTAGGCAAGTTTAATCAAAATCGTTATAGCCGTTTTCGAGAAAATTGTATAAAAGTGTAAAATCCATGATATAATAGCTATTTCCGGTTAGTCCGATGCGCTGTAGCTTTGCTAATACTGGTCCGATTTTGATGATTCTTTTATTCTTTTTTAGATAATTTAATTATCTTTCATACATGTCTATATATGATTTACCATAAATTGCACGCTATTGAAGTTATGCGTAAATAAAATATTCTTTTCATCATAACGTTTTTCCCTGCAATTCCTCGGTGATGTACCATATATATGAAAAGTTAAAGGTCTTTATGAAGAATAATTTAGGCAAGTTTAATCAAAATCGTTAGATCCGTTTTCGAGAAAATTGTAAAAATGTGTAAAATCGATTATATAAAGTGGCACTTCTGGTTAGTCGATTTTGACGAAAATGTTGCTGTAACATCACATGCATGTGCTAACCTTAAATATGGAATTTCAGTATCGTACAGCTTTCCGTTTTTGGGCTAGACTGATCACATACACACAGACACTCAGACACACGGACACACAGACACACAGACCATTTTGCGAGACTTAGTCATTTGGACTCAGGGGACCTTAAAACATGTATTTCCGTTGGAAACTCGAATTCAAAAATTTTCACGATCGCAATACTTCCCCTTACTATATACTTCGTATATAGGTAAGGGAAAGTAAAAAATCTGGTTCGGTGTGCGCATCACACAACTTTCCCTTACCGCCCTATAATAATTATATTTTTAATATAATTCTAAAGAGTTCACATAAACAATACTTGAAATAAACTCAGCGGCATTCAATTCTTCTCCCACTTAAGTATAATAAAATAGTTTTTAAAACAATTTTAGTACAACAATTATGTACACTACCTCTATATTTTAACTTTGTAAAGTTGCAAATATATTTTAAAAGTTGCTGGTTTAGTTTCTATGGAAAAAGTTTCTTTACATTAAATAATGTGAAAGTAGAAATTATTAAGTTAATTTCCGTTTTTGTATTCTTAAATTACTTTGTTACAGAGCGTAAATGTTTACAACAGATTGGCGGATTGGTGGGAGGAGGTTCGGTCGCATCTATCTCATTTCGGATGCGCTCGGTTATCCATCTATTTTATGCTCCTCATAAAATACACTGTATCGCTGCTAATACTTGTCCGATTTTGATGATTTTTTTTTTATTTTTTTTTTAGATACTTTGAAACCTTTCATATAATTCTGTACATAATTTACTATAAATTGCATACTTTTTAAGCCATGCGAAAATGAAAATAAAAAGTTAAAGATCTTTATGAAGAATAATTTAGGCAAGTTTCATCAAAATCGTTATAGCCGTTTTCGAGAAAATTGTAAACAATTGTACTATCCATGATATAATTACCATTTCCGGTTAGTCCGATGCGCTGTATCTTTGCTAATACTAGTCCGATTTTCATGATTCTTTTATTGCTTTTTAGATAATTTAATTACCTTTCATACAATGCTACACATAATTTACCGTAAAATGCATACTTTTTAAGCTATGGGCAAATAAAATATTCTTTTCATCATAACTTTTTTCCCTGCAATTCCTCGGTGATTTACTTCATAGATGAAAAGTTAAAGGTCTTTATGAAGAATAATTTAGGCAAGTTTAATCAAAATCGTTAGAGCAGTTTTCGAGAAAATTGTAAAAAAGTGTAAAATGCATGATATAATAGCTCGGTTAGTCCGATGCGCTGTATCTTTGCTAATACTGGTCCGACTTTGATGATTATTTTATTGTTTTTTAGATAATTAAATTATCTTTCATACATGTCTGTATATGATTTACCATAAATTGCACGGTTTTAAGTTATGCGTAAATAAAATACTCTTTTCATCATAACTTTTTCCCTGCAATTCCCCGGTGATGTACCATATATATGAAAAGTTAAAGGTCTTCATGAAGAATAATTTAGGCAAGTTTCATCAAAATCGTTTGAGCCGTTTTCGAGAAAATTGTAAAAAAGTGTAAAATCCATGATATAATTGCTATTTCCGGTTAGTCCGATGCGCTGTATCTTTGCTAATACTAGTCCGATTTTCATGATTCTTTTATTGCTTTTTAGATAATTTAATTACCTTTCATACAATACTACACATAATTTACCGTAAAATGCATACTTTTTAAGCTATGGGTAAATAAAATATTCTTTTCATCCTAACTTTTTTCCCTGCAATTCCTCGGTGATTTACTTCATAGATGAAAACTTATAGGTCTTTATGAAGAATAATTTAGGCAAGTTTAATCAAAATCGTTAGAGCCGTTTTCGAGAAAATTGTAAAAAAGTGTAAAATCCATGATATAATAGCTCGGTTAGTCCGATGCGCTGTATCTTTGCTAATACTAGTCCGACTTTGATGATTATTTTATTGTTTTTTAGATAATTAAATTATCTTTCATACATGTCTATATATGATTTACCATAAATTGCACGCTTTTAAGTTATGCGTAAATAAAATACTCTTTTCATCATAACTTTTTCCCTGCAATTCCCCGGTGATGTACCATATATATGAAAAGTTAAAGGTCTTCATGAAGAATAATTTAGGCAAGTTTCATCAAAATCGTTTGAGCCGTTTTCGAGAAAATTGTAAAAAAGTGTAAAATCCATGATATAATTGCTATTTCCGGTTAGTCCGATGCGCTGTATCTTTGCTAATACTAGTCCGATTTTCATGATTCTTTTATTGCTTTTTAGATAATTTAATTACCTTTCATACAATACTACACATAATTTACCGTAAAATGCATACTTTTTAAGCTATGGGTAAATAAAATATTCTTTTCATCCTAACTTTTTTCCCTGCAATTCCTCGGTGATTTACTTCATAGATGAAAACTTATAGGTCTTTATGAAGAATAATTTAGGCAAGTTTAATCAAAATCGTTAGAGCCGTTTTCGAGAAAATTGTAAAAAAGTGTAAAATCCATGATATAATAGCTCGGTTAGTCCGATGCGCTGTATCTTTGCTAATACTGGTCCAACATTGATGATTCTTATATTGTTTTTTAGATAATTTAATTATCTTTCATACATGTCTATATATGATTTACCATAAATTGCACGCTTATAAGTTATGCGTAAATAAAATACTCTTTTCATCATAACTTTTTTCCCTGCAATTCCCTGGTGATGTACCATATATATGAATAGTTAAAGGTCTATATGAAGAATTATTTAGGCAAGTTTCATCAAAATCTTTAGAGACGTTTTCGAGAAAATTGTAAACAATTGTACTATCCATGATATAATTACCATTTCCGGTTAGTCCGATGCGCTGTATCTTTGCTATTATTGGTCCTATTTTGATGATTCTTTTATTTTTTTTTTAGATAATTTGATTATCTTTCATACAAGTCTATAGATGATTTACCATAAATTGCACTCTTTTGAAGTTATGCGTAAATAAAATATTCTTTTCATCATAACTTGTTTCCCTGCAATTCCTCGGTGATGTACCATACATATGAAAAGTTAAAGGTCTTTATGAAGAATAATTTAGGCAAGTTTCATCAAAATCGTTAGAGCCGTTTTCGAGAAAATTGTAAAAAATTGTTCTATCCATAATATAATTACCATTTCCGGTTAGTCCGATGCGCTGTATCTTTGCTATTATTGGTCCAATTTTGATGATTCTTCTTGATTATTCTTTATTAGATGATTTAATTAACTTTCCTAAAAATCTATAGATAAATTACTGTAAAATGCATACTTTTTAAGCTATGCGCAAAAAAACATTCATCATAACTTTTTTCCCTGCAATTCCTCGGTGATTTACTTCATAGATGAAAAGTTAAAGGTCTTTATGAAGAATAATTTAGGCAAGCTTCATTAAAATCGTTAGAGCCGTTTTCGAGAAAATTGCAAAAAAGTGTAAAATCCATGATATAATTGCTATTTCTGGTTAGTCCGATGCGCTGTATCTTTGCTAATACTAGTCCGATTTTCATGATTCTTTTATTGCTTTTTAGATAATTTAATTACCTTTCATACAATACTACACATAATTTACCGTAAAATGCATACTTTTTAAGCTATGGGTAAATAAAATATTCTTTTCATCATAACTTTTTTCCCTGCAATTCCTCGGTGATGTACCATACATATGAAAAGTTAAAGATCATTATGAAGAATAATTTAGGCAAGTTTCATCAAAATCGTTAGAGCCGTTTTCGAGAAAATTGTAAACAATTGTACTATCCATGATATAATTACCATTTCCGGTTAGTCCGATGCGCTGTATCTTTGCTATTATTGGTCCAATTTTGATGATTCTTCTTGATTATTCTTTTTTAGATGATTTAATTACCTTTCCTAAAAATCTATAGATATATTACTGTAAAATGCATACTTTTTAAGCTATGCGCAAAAAAACATTCATCATAACTTTTTTCCCTGCAATTCCTCGGTGATTTACTTCATAGATGAAAAGTTAAAGGTCTTTATGAAGAATAATTTAGGCAAGTTTCATCAAAATCGTTAGAGCCGTTTTCGAGAAAATTGTAAACAATTGTACTATCCATGATATAATTACCATTTCCGGTTAGTCCGATGCGCTGTATCTTTGCTATTATTGGTCCTATTTTGATGATTCTTTTATTTTTTTTTTAGATAATTTGATTATCTTTCATACAAGTCTATAGATGATTTACCATAAATTGCACTCTTTTGAAGTTATGCGTAAATAAAATATTCTTTTCATCATAACTTGTTTCCCTGCAATTCCCCGGTGATGTACCATACATATGAAAAGTTAAAGGTCTTTATGAAGAATAATTTAGGCAAGTTTCATCAAAATCGTTAGAGCCGTTTTCGAGAAAATTGTAAAAAATTGTACTATCCATGATATAATTACCATTTCCGGTTAGTCCGATGCGCTGTATCTTTGCTATTATTGGTCCAATTTTGATGATTCTTCTTGATTATTTTTTTTTAGATGATTTAATTACCTTTCCTAAAAATCTATAGATAAATTACTGTAAAATGCATACTTTTTAAGCTATGCGCAAAAAAACATTCATCATAACTTTTTTCCCTGCAATTCCTCGGTGATTTACTTCATAGATAAAAAGTTAAAGGTCTTTATGAAGAATAATTTAGGCAAGTTTAATCAAAATCGTTAGAGCCGTTTTCGAGAAAATTGTAAAAAAGTGTAAAATCCATGATATAATAGCTCGGTTAGTCCGATGCGCTGTATCTTTGCTAATACTGGTCCGACATTGATGATTCCTTTATTGTTTTTTAGATAATTTAAATATCTTTCATACATGTCTATATATGATTTACCATAAATTGCACGCTTTTAAGTTATGCGTAAATAAAATACTCTTTTCATCATAACTTTTTTCCCTGCAATTCCCTGGTGATGTACCATATATATGAATAGTTAAAGGTCTTTATGAAGAATTATTTAGGCAAGTTTAATCAAAATCGTTAGATCCGTTTTCGAGAAAATTGTAAAAAAAGTGTAAAATCCATGATATAATTGCTATTTCCGGTTAGTCCGATGCGCTGTATCTTTGCTAATACTGGTCCGATTTTCATGATTCTTTTATTGCTTTTTAGATAATTTAATTACCTTTCATACAATACTACACATAATTTACCGTAAAATGCATACTTTTTAAGCTATGGGCAAATAAAATATTCTTTTCATCATAACTTTTTTCCCTGCAATTCCTCGGTGATGTACCGTATGTATGAAAAGTTAAAGGTCTTTATGAAGAATAATTTAGGCAAGTTTAATCAAAATCGTTATAGCCGTTTTCGAGAAAATTGTATAAAAGTGTAAAATCCATGATATAATAGCTATTTCCGGTTAGTCCGATGCGCTGTAGCTTTGCTAATACTGGTCCGATTTTGATGATTCTTTTATTCTTTTTTAGATAATTTAATTATCTTTCATACATGTCTATATATGATTTACCATAAATTGCACGCTATTGAAGTTATGCGTAAATAAAATATTCTTTTCATCATAACGTTTTTCCCTGCAATTCCTCGGTGATGTACCATATATATGAAAAGTTAAAGGTCTTTATGAAGAATAATTTAGGCAAGTTTAATCAAAATCGTTAGATCCGTTTTCGAGAAAATTGTAAAAATGTGTAAAATCGATTATATAAAGTGGCACTTCTGGTTAGTCGATTTTGACGAAAATGTTGCTGTAACATCACATGCATGTGCTAACCTTAAATATGGAATTTCAGTATCGTACAGCTTTCCGTTTTTGGGCTAGACTGATCACATACACACAGACACTCAGACAAACGGACACACAGACACACAGACCATTTTGCGAGACTTAGTCATTTGGACTCAGGGGACCTTAAAACATGTATTTCCGTTGAAAACTCGAATTCAAAAATTTTCACGATCGCAATACTTCCCCTTACTATATACTTCGTATATAGGTAAGGGAAAGTAAAAAATCTGGTTCGGTGTGCGCATCACACAACTTTCCCTTACCGCCCTATAATAATTATATTTTTAATATAATTCTAAAGAGTTCACATAAACAATACTTGAAATAAACTCAGCGGCATTCAATTCTTCTCCCACTTAAGTATAATAAAATAGTTTTTAAAACAATTTTAGTACAACAATTATGTACACTACCTCTATATTTTAACTTTGTAAAGTTGCAAATATATTTTAAAAGTTGCTGGTTTAGTTTCTATGGAAAAAGTTTCTTTACATTAAATAATGTGAAAGTAGAAATTATTAAGTTAATTTCCGTTTTTGTATTCTTAAATTACTTTGTTACAGAGCGTAAATGTTTACAACAGATTGGCGGATTGGTGGGAGGAGGTTCGGTCGCATATATCTCATTTCGGATGCGCTCGGTTATCCATCTATTTTATGCTCCTCATAAAATACACTGTATCGTTGCTAATACTTGTCCGATTTTGATGATTTTTTTTTTATTTTTTTTTTAGATACTTTGAAACCTTTCATATAATTCTGTACATAATTTACTGTAAATTGCATACTTTTTAAGCCATGCGAAAATGAAAATGAAAAGTTAAAGATCTTTATAAAGAATAATTTAGGCAAGTTTCATCAAAATCGTTATAGCCGTTTTCGAGAAAATTGTAAACAATTGTACTATCCATGATATAATTACCATTTCCGGTTAGTCCGATGCGCTGTATCTTTGCTAATACTAGTCCGATTTTCATGATTCTTTTATTGCTTTTTAGATAATTTAATTACCTTTCATACAATGATACACATAATTTACCGTAAAATGCATACTTTTTAAGCTATGGGCAAATAAAATATTCTTTTCATCATAACTTTTTTCCCTGCAATTCCTCGGTGATTTACTTCATAGATGAAAAGTTAAAGGTCTTTATGAAGAATAATTTAGGCAAGTTTAATCAAAATCGTTAGAGCAGTTTTCGAGAAAATTGTAAAAAAGTGTAAAATGCATGATATAATAGCTCGGTTAGTCCGATGCGCTGTATCTTTGCTAATACTGGTCCGACTTTGATGATTATTTTATTGTTTTTTAGATAATTAAATTATCTTTCATACATGTCTATATATGATTTACCATAAATTGCACGCTTTTAAGTTATGCGTAAATAAAATACTCTTTTCATCATAACTTTTTCCCTGCAATTCCCCAGTGATGTACCATATATATGAAAAGTTAAAGGTCTTCATGAAGAATAATTTAGGCAAGTTTCATCAAAATCGTTTGAGCCGTTTTCGAGAAAATTGTAAAAAAGTGTAAAATCCATGATATAATTGCTATTTCCGGTTAGTCCGATGCGCTGTATCTTTGCTAATACTAGTCCGATTTTCATGATTCTTTTATTGCTTTTTAGATAATTTAATTACCTTTCATACAATACTACACATAATTTACAGTAAAATGCATACATTTTAAGCTATGGGTAAATAAAATATTCTTTTCATCATAACTTTTTTCCCTGCAATTCCTCGGTGATGTACCGTATGTATGAAAAGTTAAAGATCTTTATGAAGAATAATTTAGGCAAGTTTAATCAAAATCGTTAGAGCCGTTTTTGAGAAAATTGTAAAAAAGAGTAAAATCCATGATATAATTGATATTTCCGGTTAGTCCGATGCGCTGTATCTTTGCTAATACTAGTCCGATTTTCATGATTCTTTTATTGCTTTTTAGATAATTTAATTACCTTTCATACAATACTACACATAATTTACCGTAAAATGCATACTTTTTAAGCTATGGGTAAATAAAATATTCTTTTCATCATAACTTTTTTCCCTGCAATTCCTCGGTGATTTACTTCATAGATGAAAACTTATAGGTCTTTATGAAGAATAATTTAGGCAAGTTTAATCAAAATCGTTAGAGCCGTTTTCGAGAAAATTGTAAAAAAGTGTAAAATCCATGATATAATAGCTCGGTTAGTCCGATGCGCTGTATCTTTGCTAATACTGGTCCAACATTGATGATTCTTATATTGTTTTTTAGATAATTTAATTATCTTTCATACATGTCTATATATGATTTACCATAAATTGCACGCTTATAAGTTATGCGTAAATAAAATACTCTTTTCATCATAACTTTTTTCCCTGCAATTCCCTGGTGATGTACCATATATATGAATAGTTAAAGGTCTTTATGAAGAATTATTTAGGCAAGTTAAATCAAAATCGTTAGATCTGTTTTCGAGAAAATTGTAAAAAAGTGTTAAATCCATGATATAATTGCTATTTCCGGTTAGTCCGATGCGCTGTATCTTTGCTAATACTTGTCCGATTTTCATGATTCTTTTATTGCTTTTTAGATAATTTAATTACCTTTCATACAATACTACACATAATTTACCGTAAAATGCATACTTTTTAAGCTATACGCAAATAAATATTCATCATAACTTTTTTCCCTGCAATTCCTCGGTGATTTACTTCATAGATGAAAAGTTAAAGGTCTTTATGAAGAATAATTTAGGCAAGTTTCATCAAAATCGTTAGAGCCGTTTTCGAGAAAATTGTAAACAATTGTACTATCCATGATATAATTACCATTTCCGATTAGTCCGATGCGCTGTATCTTTGCTATTATTGGTCCTATTTTGATGATTCTTTTATTGTTTTTTTAGATAATTTGATTATCTTTCATACAAGTCTATAGATGATTTACCATAAATTGCACTCTTTTGAAGTTATGCGTAAATAAAATATTCTTTTCATCATAACTTGTTTCCCTGCAATTCCCCGGTGATGTACCATACATATGAAAAGTTAAAGGTCTTTATGAAGAATAATTTAGGCAAGTTTCATCAAAATCGTTAGAGCCGTTTTCGAGAAAATTGTAAAAAATTGTACTATCCATGATATAATTACCATTTCCGGTTAGTCCAATGCGCTGTATCTTTGCTATTATTGGTCCAATTTTGATGATTCTTCTTGATTATTCTTTTTTAGATGATTTAATTACCTTTCCTAAAAATCTATAGATAAATTACTGTAAAATGCATACTGTTTAAGCTATGCGCAAAAAAACATTCATCATAACTTTTTTCCCTGCAATTCCTCGGTGATTTACTTCATAGATGAAAAGTTAAAGGTCTTTATGAAGAATAATTTAGGCAAGTTTAATCAAAATCGTTATAGCCGTTTTCGAGAAAATTGTAAAAAAGTGTAAAATCCATGATATAATTGCTATTTCCGGTTAGTCCGATGCGCTGTATCTTTGCTAATACTAGTCCGATTTTCATGATTATTTTATTGCTTTTTAGATAATTTAATTACCTTGCATACAATACTACTCATAATTTACCGTAAAATGCATACTTTTTAAGCTATGCGCAAATAATTATTCATCATAACTTTTTTCTCTGCAATTCCTCGGTGATTTACTTCATAGATGAAAAGTTAAAGGTCTTTATGAAGAATAATTTAGGCAAGTTTCATCAAAATCGTTAGAGCCGTTTTCGAGAAAATTGTAAAAAAGTGTAAAATCCATGATATAATTGCTATTTCCGGTTAGTCCCGATGCGCTGTATCTTTGCTAATACTAGTCGGATATTCATGATTCTTTTATTGCTTTTTAGATAATTTAATTACCTTTTATACAATACTACACATAATTTACCGTAAAATGCATACTTTTTAAGCTATGGGCAAATAAAATATTCTTTTCATCATAACTTTTTTTCCTGCAATTCCTCGGTGATGTACCGTATGTATGAAAAGTTAAAGGTCTTTATGAAGAATAATTTAGGCAAGTTTCATCAAAATCGTTAGAGCCGTTTTCGAGAAAATTGTAAAAAAGTGTAAAATCCATGATATAATTACCATTTCCGGTTAGTCCGATGCGCTGTATCTTTGCTATTATTGGTCCAATTTTGATGATTCTTCTTGATTATTCTTTTTTAGATGATTCAATTACCTTTCCTAAAAATCTATAGATAAATTACTGTAAAATGCATACTGTTTAAGCTATGCGCAAAAAAACATTCATCATAACTTTTTTCCCTGCAATTCCTCGGTGATTTACTTCATAGATGAAAAGTTAAAGGTCTTTATGAAGAATAATTTAGGCAAGTTTAATCAAAATCGTTATAGCCGTTTTCGAGAAAATTGTAAAAAAGTGTAAAATCCATGATATAATTGATATTTCCGGTTAGTCCGATGCGCTGTATCTTTGCTAATACTAGTCCGATTTTCATGATTCTTTTATTGCTTTTTAGATAATTTAATTACCTTTCATACAATACTACACATAATTTACCGTAAAATGCATACTTTTTAAGCTATGGGTAAATAAAATATTCTTTTCATCATAACTTTTTTCCCTGCAATTCCTCGGTGATTTACTTCATAGATGAAAACTTATAGGTCTTTATGAAGAATAATTTAGGCAAGTTTAATCAAAATCGTTAGAGCCGTTTTCGAGAAAATTGTAAAAAAGTGTAAAATCCATGATATAATAGCTCGGCTAGTCCGATGCGCTGTATCTTTGCTAATACTGGTCCAACATTGATGATTCTTATATTGTTTTTTAGATAATTTAATTATCTTTCATACATGTCTATATATGATTTACCATAAATTGCACGCTTATAAGTTATGCGTAAATAAAATACTCTTTTCATCATAACTTTTTTCCCTGCAATTCCCTGGTGATGTACCATATATATGAATAGTTAAAGGTCTTTATGAAGAATTATTTAGGCAAGTTAAATCAAAATCGTTAGATCTGTTTTCGAGAAAATTGTAAAAAAGTGTTAAATCCATGATATAATTGCTATTTCCGGTTAGTCCGATGCGCTGTATCTTTGCTAATACTTGTCCGATTTTCATGATTCTTTTATTGCTTTTTAGATAATTTAATTACCTTTCATACAATACTACACATAATTTACCGTAAAATGCATACTTTTTAAGCTATACGCAAATAAATATTCATCATAACTTTTTTCCCTGCAATTCCTCGGTGATTTACTTCATAGATGAAAAGTTAAAGGTCTTTATGAAGAATAATTTAGGCAAGTTTCATCAAAATCGTTAGAGCCGTTTTCGAGAAAATTGTAAACAATTGTACTATCCATGATATAATTACCATTTCCGATTAGTCCGATGCGCTGTATCTTTGCTATTATTGGTCCTATTTTGATGATTCTTTTATTGTTTTTTTAGATAATTTGATTATCTTTCATACAAGTCTATAGATGATTTACCATAAATTGCACTCTTTTGAAGTTATGCGTAAATAAAATATTCTTTTCATCATAACTTGTTTCCCTGCAATTCCCCGGTGATGTACCATACATATGAAAAGTTAAAGGTCTTTATGAAGAATAATTTAGGCAAGTTTCATCAAAATCGTTAGAGCCGTTTTCGAGAAAATTGTAAAAAATTGTACTATCCATGATATAATTACCATTTCCGGTTAGTCCAATGCGCTGTATCTTTGCTATTATTGGTCCAATTTTGATGATTCTTCTTGATTATTCTTTTTTAGATGATTTAATTACCTTTCCTAAAAATCTATAGATAAATTACTGTAAAATGCATACTGTTTAAGCTATGCGCAAAAAAACATTCATCATAACTTTTTTCCCTGCAATTCCTCGGTGATTTACTTCATAGATGAAAAGTTAAAGGTCTTTATGAAGAATAATTTAGGCAAGTTTAATCAAAATCGTTATAGCCGTTTTCGAGAAAATTGTAAAAAAGTGTAAAATCCATGATATAATTGCTATTTCCGGTTAGTCCGATGCGCTGTATCTTTGCTAATACTAGTCCGATTTTCATGATTATTTTATTGCTTTTTAGATAATTTAATTACCTTGCATACAATACTACTCATAATTTACCGTAAAATGCATACTTTTTAAGCTATGCGCAAATAATTATTCATCATAACTTTTTTCTCTGCAATTCCTCGGTGATTTACTTCATAGATGAAAAGTTAAAGGTCTTTATGAAGAATAATTTAGGCAAGTTTCATCAAAATCGTTAGAGCCGTTTTCGAGAAAATTGTAAAAAAGTGTAAAATCCATGATATAATTGCTATTTCCGGTTAGTCCCGATGCGCTGTATCTTTGCTAATACTAGTCGGATATTCATGATTCTTTTATTGCTTTTTAGATAATTTAATTACCTTTTATACAATACTACACATAATTTACCGTAAAATGCATACTTTTTAAGCTATGGGCAAATAAAATATTCTTTTCATCATAACTTTTTTTCCTGCAATTCCTCGGTGATGTACCGTATGTATGAAAAGTTAAAGGTCTTTATGAAGAATAATTTAGGCAAGTTTCATCAAAATCGTTAGAGCCGTTTTCGAGAAAATTGTAAAAAAGTGTAAAATCCATGATATAATTACCATTTCCGGTTAGTCCGATGCGCTGTATCTTTGCTATTATTGGTCCAATTTTGATGATTCTTCTTGATTATTCTTTTTTAGATGATTCAATTACCTTTCCTAAAAATCTATAGATAAATTACTGTAAAATGCATACTGTTTAAGCTATGCGCAAAAAAACATTCATCATAACTTTTTTCCCTGCAATTCCTCGGTGATTTACTTCATAGATGAAAAGTTAAAGGTCTTTATGAAGAATAATTTAGGCAAGTTTAATCAAAATCGTTATAGCCGTTTTCGAGAAAATTGTAAAAAAGTGTAAAATCCATGATATAATTGATATTTCCGGTTAGTCCGATGCGCTGTATCTTTGCTAATACTAGTCCGATTTTCATGATTCTTTTATTGCTTTTTAGATAATTTAATTACCTTTCATACAATACTACACATAATTTACCGTAAAATGCATACTTTTTAAGCTATGCGCAAATAAATATTCATCATAACTTTTTTCCCTGCAATTCCTCGGTGATTTACTTCATAGATGAAAAGTTAAAGGTCTTTATGAAGAATAATTTAGGCAAGTTTCATCAAAATCGTTAGAGCCGTTTTCGAGAAAATTGTAAACAATTGTACTATCCATGATATAATTGCCATTTCCGATTAGTCCGATGCGCTGTATCTTTGCTATTATTGGTCCTATTTTGATGATTCTTTTATTGTTTTTTTAGATAATTTGATTATCTTTCATACAAGTCTATAGATGATTTACCATAAATTGCACTCTTTTGAAGTTATGCGTAAATAAAATATTCTTTTCATCATAACTTGTTTCCCTGCAATTCCCCGGTGATGTACCATACATATGAAAAGTTAAAGGTCTTTATGAAGAATAATTTAGGCAAGTTTCATCAAAATCGTTAGAGCCGTTTTCGAGAAAATTGTAAAAAATTGTACTATCCATGATATAATTACCATTTCCGGTTAGTCCAATGCGCTGTATCTTTGCTATTATTGGTCCAATTTTGATGATTCTTCTTGATTATTCTTTTTTAGATGATTTAATTACCTTTCCTAAAAATCTATAGATAAATTACTGTAAAATGCATACTGTTTAAGCTATGCGCAAAAAAACATTCATCATAACTTTTTTCCCTGCAATTCCTCGGTGATTTACTTCATAGATGAAAAGTTAAAGGTCTTTATGAAGAATAATTTAGGCAAGTTTAATCAAAATCGTTATAGCCGTTTTCGAGAAAATTGTAAAAAAGTGTAAAATCCATGATATAATTGCTATTTCCGGTTAGTCCGATGCGCTGTATCTTTGCTAATACTGGTCCGATTTTCATGATTTTTTTATTGCTTTTTAGATAATTTAATTACCTTTAATACAATACTACACATAATTTACCGTAAAATGCATACTTTTTAAGCTATGGGCAAATAAAATATTCTTTTCATCATAACTTTTTTTCCTGCAATTCCTCGGTGATGTACCGTATGTATGAAAAGTTAAAGGTCTTTATGAAGAATAATTTAGGCAAGTTTCATCAAAATCGTTAGAGCCGTTTTCGAGAAAATTGTAAAAAAGTGTAAAATCCATGATATAATTACCATTTCCGGTTAGTCCGATGCGCTGTATCTTTGCTATTATTGGTCCAATTTTGATGATTCTTCTTGATTATTCTTTTTTAGATGATTCAATTACCTTTCCTAAAAATCTATAGATAAATTACTGTAAAATGCATACTGTTTAAGCTATGCGCAAAAAAACATTCATCATAACTTTTTTCCCTGCAATTCCTCGGTGATTTACTTCATAGATGAAAAGTTAAAGGTCTTTATGAAGAATAATTTAGGCAAGTTTAATCAAAATCGTTATAGCCGTTTTCGAGAAAATTGTAAAAAAGTGTAAAATCCATGATATAATTGCTATTTCCGGTTAGTCCGATGCGCTGTATCTTTGCTAATACTGGTCCGACATTGATGATTCTTTTATTGTTTTTTAGATAATTTAAATATCTTTCATACATGTCTATATATGATTTACCATAAATTGCACGCTTTTAAGTTATGCGTAAATAAAATACTCTTTTCATCATAACTTTTTTCCCTGCAATTCCCTGGTGATGTACCATATATATGAATAGTTAAAGGTCTTTATGAAGAATTATTTAGGCAAGTTTAATCAAAATCGTTAGATCCGTTTTCGAGAAAATTGTAAAAAAGTGTAAAATCCATGATATAATTGCTACTTCCGGTTAGTCCGATGCGCTGTATCTTTGCTAATACTAGTCCGATTTTCATGATTCTTTTATTGCTTTTTAGATAATTTAATTACCTTGCATACAATACTACTCATAATTTACCGTAAAATGCATACTTTTTAAGCTATGCGCAAATAATTATTCATCATAACTTTTTTCTCTGCAATTCCTCGGTGATTTACTTCATAGATGAAAAGTTAAAGGTCTTTATGAAGAATAATTTAGGCAAGTTTCATCAAAATCGTTAGAGCCGTTTTCGAGAAAATTGTAAAAAAGTGTAAAATCCATGATATAATTACCATTTCCGGTTAGTCCGATGCGCTGTATCTTTGCTATTATTGTTCCAATTTTGATGATTCTTCTTGATTATTCTTTTTTAGATGATTTAATTACCTTTCCTAAAAATCTATAGATAAATTACTGTAAAATGCATACTTTTTAAGCTATGCGCAAAAAAACATTCATCATAACTTTTTTCCCTGCAATTCCTCGGTGATTTACTTCATAGATGAAAAGTTAAAGGTCTTTATGAAGAATAATTTAGGCAAGTTTAATCAAAATCGTTAGAGCCGTTATCGAGAAAATTGTAAAAAAGTATAAAATCCATGATATAATAGCTCGGTTAGTCCGAGCTGTATCTTTGCTAATACTGGTCCGACATTGATGATTCTTTTATTGTTTTTTAGATAATTTTAATATCTTTCATACATGTCTATATATGATTTACCATAAATTGCACGCTTTTAAGTTATGCGTAAATAAAATACTCTTTTCATCATAACTTTTTTCCCTGCAATTCCCTGGTGATGTACCATATATATCAATTGTTAAAGGTCTTTATGAAGAATTATTTAGGCAAGTTAAATCAAAATCGTTAGATCCGTTTTCGAGAAAATTGTAAAAAAGTGTAAAATCCATGATATAATTGCTATTTCCGGTTAGTCCGATGCGCTGTATCTTTGCTAATACTATTCCGATTTTCATGATTCTTTTATTGCTTTTTAGATAATTTAATTACCTTTCATACAATACTACACATAATTTACCGTAAAATGCATACTTTTTAAGCTATGCGCAAATAAATATTCATCATAACTTTTTTCCCTGCAATTCCTCGGTGATTTACTTCATAGATGAAAAGTTAAAGGTCTTTATGAAGAATAATTTAGGCAAGTTTCATCAAAATCGTTAGAGCCGTTTTCGAGAAAATTGTTAAGAATTGTACTATCCATGATATAATTACCATTTCCGGTTAGTCCGATGCGCTGTATCTTTGCTATTATTGGTCCTATTTTGATGATTCTTTTATTTTTTTTTTAGATAATTTGATTATCTTTCTTACAAGTCTATAGATGATTTACCATAAATTGCACTCTTTTGAAGTTATGCGTAAATAAAATATTCTTTTCATCATAACTTGTTTCCCTGCAATTCCTCGGTGATGTACCATACATATGAAAAGTTAAAGATCTTTATGAAGAATAATTTAGGCAAGTTTCATCAAAATCGTTAGAGCCGTTTTCGAGAAAATTGTAAAAAAGTGTAAAATCCATGATATAATTGCTATTTCCGGTTAGTCCGATGCGCTGTATCTTTGCTAATACTAGTCCGATTTTCATGATTCTTTTATTGCTTTTTAGATAATTTAATTACCTTTCATACAATACTACACATAATTTACCGTAAAATGCATACTTTTTTAGCTATGGGTAAATAAAATATTCTTTTCATCATAACTTTTTTTCCTGCAATTCCTCGGTGATGTACCATACATATGAAAAGTTAAAGATCTTTATGAAGAATAATTTAGGCAAGTTTCATCAAAATCGTTAGAGCCGTTTTCGTGAAAATTGTAAACAATTGTACTATCCATGATATAATTACCATTTCCGGTTAGTCCAATGCGCTGTATTTTTGCTATTATTGGTCCAATTTTGATGATTCTTCTTGATTATTCTTTTTTAGATGATTTAATTACCTTTCCTAAAAATCTATAGATAAATTTCTGTAAAATGCATACTTTTTAAGCTATGCGCAAAAAAACATTCATCATAACTTTTTTCCCTGCAATTCCTCGGTGATTTACTTCATAGATGAAAAGTTAAAGGTCTTTATGAAGAATAATTTAGGCAAGTTTAATCAAAATCGTTAGAGCCGTTTTCGAGAAAATTGTAAAAAAGTGTAAAATCCATGATATAATAGCTCGGTTAGTCCGATGCGCTGTATCTTTGCTAATACTGGTCCGACTTTGATGATTATTTTATTGTTTTTTAGATAATTAAATTATCTTTCATACATGTCTATATATGATTTACCATAAATTGCACGCTTTTAAGTTATGCGTAAATAAAATACTCTTTTCATCATAACTTTTTCCCTGCAATTCCCAGGTGATGTGCCATATATATGAAAAGTTAAAGGTCTTCATGAAGAATAATTTAGGCAAGTTTAATCAAAATCGTTAGAGCCGTTTTCGAGAAAATTGTAAAAAAAGTGTAAAATCCATGATATAATTGCTATTTCCGGTTAGTCTGATGCCGCTGTATCTTTGCTAATACTAGTCCGATTTTCATGATTCTTTTATTGCTTTTGAGATAATTTAATTATCTTTCATACATGTCTATATATGATTTACCTTAAATTGCACGCTTTTAAGTTATGCGTAAATAAAATACTCTTTTCATCATAACTTTTTTCCCTAAAATTCCCCGGTGATGTACCATATAAATGAAAATTTAAAGGTCTTTATGAAGAATAATTTAGGCAAGATTCATCAAAATCGTTAGAGCCGTTTTCGAGAAAATTGTAAACAATTGTACTATCCATGATATAATTACCATTTCCGGTTAGTCCGATGCGCTGTATCATTGCTATTATTGGTCCAATTTTGATGATTCTTCTTGATTATTCTTTTTTAGATGATTTAATTACCTTTCCTAAAAATCTATAGATAAATGCAAACTTTTTAAGCTATGCGCAAAAAAACATTCATCATAACTTTTTTACCTTCAATTCCTCGGTGATTTACTTCATAAATGAAAAGTTAAAGGTCTTTATGAAGAATAATTTAGGCAAGTTTAATCAAAATCGTTAGAGCCGTTATCGAGAAAATTGTAAAAAAGTGTAAAATCCATGATATAATAGCTCGGTTAGTCCGATGCGCTGTATCTTTGCTAATACTTGTCCGACTTTGATGATTTTTATTGTTTTTTAGATAATTTAATTATCTTTCATACATGTCTGTATATGATTTACCATAAATTGCACGCTTTTAAGTTATGCGTAAATAAAATACTCTTTTCATCATAACTTTTTTCCCTGCAATTCCCCGGTGATGTACCATATATATGAAAATTTAAAGGTCTTTATGAAGAATATTTTAGGCAAGTTTAATCAAAATCGTTTGAGCCGTTTTTGAGAAAAATGTAAAAAAGTGTAAAATCCATGATATAATAGCTATTTCCGGTTAGTCCGATGCGCTGTATCTTTACTAATACTAGACCGATTTTCATGATTCTTTTATTGCTTTTTAGATAATTTAATTACCTTTCATACAATACTACACATAATTTACCGTAAAATGCATACTTTTTAAGCTATGGGTAAATAAAATATTCTTTTCATCATAACTTTTTTCTCTGCAATTCCTTGGTGATGTACCATACATATGAAGAGTTAAAGATCTTTATGAAGAATAATTTTGGCAAGTTTCATCAAAATCGTTAGAGCCGTTTTCGAGAAAATCGTAAACAATTGTACTATCCATGATATAATTACAATTTCCGGTTAGTCCGATGCGCTGTATCTTTGCTATTATTGGTCCAATTTTGATGATTCTTCTTGATTATTCTTTTTTAGATGATTTAATTACCTTTCATAAAAGACTATAGATAAATTACCGTAAAATGCATACTTTTTAAGCTATGCGCAAATAAAATATTCTTTTCATCATAACGTTTTTCCCTGCAATTCCTCGATGATTTACTTCATAAATGGAAAGTTAAAAACCTTTATGAAAAATAATTTAGGCAAGTTTCATCAAAATCGTTAAAGCCGTTTTCGAGAAAATTGTAAAAAAGTGTAAAATCCATGACATAATTGCTATTTCCGGTTAGTCCGATGCGCTGTATCTTTGCTAATACTAGTCCGATTTTGATGATTCTTCTTGATTATTCTTTTTTAGATGATTTAATTACCTTTCCTAAAAATCTATAGATAAATTACTGTAAAATGCATACTTTTTAAGCTATGCGCAAAAAAACATTCATCATAACTTTTTTCCCTGCAATTCCTCGGTGATTTACTTTATAGATGAAAAGTTAAAGGTCTTTATGAAGAATAATTTAGGCAAGTTCAATCAAAATCGTTAGACCCGTTTTCGAGAAAATTGTAAAAAAATGTAAAATCCATGATATAATAGCTCGGTTAGTCCGATGCGCTGTATCTTTGCTAATACTGGTCCGACATTGATGATTCTTGTATTGTTTTTTAGATAATTTAAATATCTTTCATACGTGTCTATATATGATTTACCATAAATTGCACGCTTTTAAGTTATGCGTAAATAAAATAATCTTTGTCTTTTTAAGTATGAAAAGTTAATAGTCTTTATGAAGAATAATTTAGGCAAGTTTCATCAAAATCGTTAGAGCCGTTTTCGAGAAAATTGTAAAAAAAGTGTAAAATCCATGATATAATTGCTATTTCCGGTTAGTCTGATGCCGCTGTATCTTTGCTAATACTAGTCCGATTTTCATGATTCTTTTATTGCTTTTGAGATAATTTAATTATCTTTCATACATGTCTATATATGATTTACCTTAAATTGCACGCTTTTAAGTTATGCGTAAATAAAATACTCTTTTCATCATAACTTTTTTCCCTAAAATTCCCCGGTGATGTACCATATAAATGAAAATTTAAAGGTCTTTATGAAGAATAATTTAGGCAAGATTCATCAATTAGAGCCGTTTTCGAGAAAATTGTAAACAATTGTACTATCCATGATATAATTACCATTTCCGGTTAGTCCGATGCGCTGTATCATTGCTATTATTGGTCCAATTTTGATGATTCTTCTTGATTATTCTTTTTTAGATGATTTAATTACCTTTCCTAAAAATCTATAGATAAATGCAAACTTTTTAAGCTATGCGCAAAAAAACATTCATCATAACTTTTTTACCTTCAATTCCTCGGTGATTTACTTCATAAATGAAAAGTTAAAGGTCTTTATGAAGAATAATTTAGGCAAGTTTAATCAAAATCGTTAGAGCCGTTATCGAGAAAATTGTAAAAAAGTGTAAAATCCATGATATAATAGCTCGGTTAGTCCGATGCGCTGTATCTTTGCTAATACTTGTCCGACTTTGATGATTCTTTTATTGTTTTTTAGATAATTTAATTATCTTTCATACATGTCTGTATATGATTTACCATAAATTGCACGCTTTTAAGTTATGCGTAAATAAAATACTCTTTTCATCATAACTTTTTTCCCTGCAATTCCCCGGTGATGTACCATATATATGAAAATTTAAAGGTCTTTATGAAGAATATTTTAGGCAAGTTTAATCAAAATCGTTTGAGCCGTTTTTGAGAAAAATGTAAAAAAGTGTAAAATCCATGATATAATAGCTATTTCCGGTTAGTCCGATGCGCTGTATCTTTACTAATACTAGACCGATTTTCATGATTCTTTTATTGCTTTTTAGATAATTTAATTACCTTTCATACAATACTACACATAATTTACCGTAAAATGCATACTTTTTAAGCTATGGGTAAATAAAATATTCTTTTCATCATAACTTTTTTCTCTGCAATTCCTTGGTGATGTACCATACATATGAAGAGTTAAAGATCTTTATGAAGAATAATTTTGGCAAGTTTCATCAAAATCGTTAGAGCCGTTTTCGAGAAAATCGTAAACAATTGTACTATCCATGATATAATTACAATTTCCGGTTAGTCCGATGCGCTGTATCTTTGCTATTATTGGTCCAATTTTGATGATTCTTCTTGATTATTCTTTTTTAGATGATTTAATTACCTTTCATAAAAGACTATAGATAAATTACCGTAAAATGCATACTTTTTAAGCTATGCGCAAATAAAATATTCTTTTCATCATAACGTTTTTCCCTGCAATTCCTCGATGATTTACTTCATAAATGGAAAGTTAAAAACCTTTATGAAAAATAATTTAGGCAAGTTTCATCAAAATCGTTAAAGCCGTTTTCGAGAAAATTGTAAAAAAGTGTAAAATCCATGACATAATTGCTATTTCCGGTTAGTCCGATGCGCTGTATCTTTGCTAATACTAGTCCGATTTTGATGATTCTTCTTGATTATTCTTTTTTAGATGATTTAATTACCTTTCCTAAAAATCTATAGATAAATTACTGTAAAATGCATACTTTTTAAGCTATGCGCAAAAAAACATTCATCATAACTTTTTTCCCTGCAATTCCTCGGTGATTTACTTTATAGATGAAAAGTTAAAGGTCTTTATGAAGAATAATTTAGGCAAGTTCAATCAAAATCGTTAGACCCGTTTTCGAGAAAATTGTAAAAAAATGTAAAATCCATGATATAATAGCTCGGTTAGTCCGATGCGCTGTATCTTTGCTAATACTGGTCCGACATTGATGATTCTTGTATTGTTTTTTAGATAATTTAAATATCTTTCATACGTGTCTATATATGATTTACCATAAATTGCACGCTTTTAAGTTATGCGTAAATAAAATAATCTTTGTCTTTTTAAGTATGAAAAGTTAATAGTCTTTATGAAGAATAATTTAGGCAAGTTTCATCAAAATCGTTAGAGCCGTTTTCGAGAAAATTGTAAACAATTGTACTATCCATGATATAATTACCATTTCCGGTTAGTCCGATGCGCTGTATCTTTGCTATTATTGGTCCAATTTTGATGATTCTTCTTGATTATTCTTTTTTAGATGATTTAATTACCTTTCCTAAAAATCTATAGATAAATTACTGTAAAATGCATACTTTTTAAGCTATGCGCAAAAAAACATTCATCATAACTTTTTTCCCTGCAATTCCTCGGTGATGTACCATACATATGAAAAGTTAAAGATCTTTATAAAGAATAATTTAGGCAAGTTTAATCAAAATAGTTAGAGCCGTTTTCGAGAAAATTGTAAAAAAGTGTAAAATCCATGATATGATTGCTATTTCCGGTTAGTCCGATGCGCTGTATCTTTGCTAATACTAGTCCGATTTTCATGATTCTTTTATTGCTTTTTAGATAATTTAATTACCTTTCATACAATACCACACATAATTTACCGTAAAATGCATACTTTTTAAGCTATGGGCAAATAAAATATTCTTTTCATCATAACTTTTTTCCCTGCAATTCCTCGGTGATGTACCGTATATATGAAAAGTTAAAGGTCTTTATGAAGAATAATTTAGGCAAGTTTAATCAAAATCGTTATAGCCGTTTTCGAGAAAATTGTATAAATGTGTAAAATCCATGATATAATAGCTATTTCCTGTTAGTCCGATGCGCTGTATCTTTGCTAATACTGGTCCGATTTTGATGATTCTTTTATTCTTTTTTAGATAATTTATTTATCTTTCATACATGTCTGTATATGATTTACCATAAATTGCACGCTATTGAAGTTATGCGTAAATAAAATATTCTTTTCATCATAACGTTTTTCCCTGCAATTCCTCGGTGATGTACCATATATATGAAAAGTTAAAGGTCTTTATGAAGAATAATTTAGGCAAGTTTAATCAAAATCGTTAGATCCGTTTTCGAGAAAATTGTAAAAATGTGTAAAATCGATTATATAAAGTGGCACTTCTGGTTAGTCGATTTTGACGAAAATGTTGCTGTAACATCACATGCATGTGCTAACCTTAAATATGGAATTTCAGCATTGTACAGCTTTCCGTTTTTGGGCTAGACTGATCACATACACACAGACACTCAGACACACGGACACACAGACTATTTTGCGAGACTTAGTCATTTGGACTCAGGGGACCTTAAAACATGTATTTCCGTTGAAAACTCGAATTCAAAAATTTTCACGATCGCAATACTTCCCCTTACTATATACTTCGTATATAGGTAAGGGAAAGTAAAAAATCTGGTTCGGTGCGCGGATCACACAACTTTCCCTTACCGCCCTATAATAATTATATTTTTAATATAATTCTAAAGAGTTCACATAAACAATACTTGAAATAAACTCAGCAGCATTCAATTCTTCTCCCACTTAAGTATAATAAAATAGTTTTTAAAACAATTTTAGTACAACAATTATGTACACTACCTCTATATTTTAACTTTGTAAAGTTGCAAATATATTTTAAAAGTTGCTGGTTTAGTTTCTATGGAAAAAGTTTCTTTACATTAAATAATGTGAAAGTAGAAATTATTAAGTTAATTTCCGTTTTTGTATTCTTAAATTACTTTGTTACAGAGCGTAATGTTTACAACAGATTGGCGGATTGGTGGGAGGAGGTTCGGTCGCATCTATCTCATTTCGGATGCGCTCGGTTATCCATCTATTTTATGCTCCTCATAAAATACACTGTATCGTTGCTAATACTTGTCCGATTTTGATGATTTTTTTTTTATTTTTTTTTTAGATACTTTGAAACCTTTCATATAATTCTGTACATAATTTACTATAAATTGCATACTTTTTAAGCCATGCGAAAATAAAATATTCTTTTCTTCATAACTTTTTTTCCTGCATTTTCTCGGTGATTTACTACATAAATGAAAAGTTAAAGGCCTTTATGAAGAATAATTTTGGCAAGTTTCATCAAAATCGTTAGAGCCGTTTTTGAGAAAAATGTAAAAAAGTGTAAAATCCATGATATAATAGCTATTTCCGGTTAGTGCGATGCGCTGTATCTTTGCTATTATTGGTCCTATTTTGATGATTCTTCTTGATTATTCTTTTTTAGATGATTTAATTACCTTTCCTAAAAATCTATAGATAAATTACTGTAAAATGCATACTTTTTAAGCTATGCGCAAATAAATATTCATCATAACTTTTTTTCCTGCAATTCCTCGGTGATTTACTATGGCTAATACTGGTCCGATTTTGATGATTCTTTTATTGTTTTTTAGATAATTTGATTATCTTTCATACAAGTTTATAGATGATTTACCATAAATTGCACGCTTTTGAAGTTATGCGTAAAAAAAATATTCTTTTCATCATAACTTGTTTCCCTGCAATTCCTCGGTGATGTACCATACATATCAAAAGTTAAAGGTCTTTATGAAGAATAATTTAGGCAAGTTTCATCAAAATCGTTAGAGCCGTTTTCGAGAAAATTGTAAACAATTGTACTATCCATGATATAATTACCATTTCCGGTTAGTCCGATGCGCTGTATCTTTGCTATTATTGGTCCAATTTTGATGATTCTTCTTGATTATTCTTTTTTAGATGATTTAATTACCTTTCCTAAAAATCTATAGATAAATTACTGTAAAATGCATACGCTTTATGCTATGCGCAAATAAACATTCATCATAACTTTTTTCCCTGCAATTCCTCGGTGATTTACTTCATAGATGAAAAGTTAAAGGTCTTTATGAAGAATAATTTAGGCAAGTTTAATCAAAATCGTTAGAGCCGTTTTCGAGAAAATTGTAAAAAAGTGTAAAATCCATGATATAATAGCTCGGTTAGTCCGATGCGCTGTATCTTTGCTAATACTAGTCCGATTTTCATGATTCTTTTATTGCTTTTTAGATAATTTAATTACCTTTCATACAATACTACACATTATTTACCGTAAAATGCATACTTTTTAAGCTATGGGCAAATAAAATATTCTTTTCATCATAACTTTTTTCCCTGCAATTCCTCGGTGATGTACCGTATGTATGAAAAGTTAAAGGTCTTTATGAAGAATAATTTAGGCAAGTTTAATCAAAATCGTTATAGCCGTTTTCGAGAAAATTGTATAAATGTGTAAAATCCATGATATAATAGCTATTTCCGGTTAGTCCGATGCGCTGTATCTTTGCTAATACTGGTCCGATTTTGATGATTCTTTTATTCTTTTTTAGATAATTTATTTATCTTTCATACATGTCTGTATATGATTTACCAAAAATTGCACGCTATTGAAGTTATGCGTAAATAAAATATTCTTTTCATCATAACGTTTTTCCCTGCAATTCCTGGGTGATGTACCATATATATGAAAAGTTAAAGGTCTTTATGAAGAATAATTTTGGCAAGTTTAATCAAAATCGTTAGATCCGTTTTCGAGAAAATTGTAAAAATGTGTAAAATCGATTATATAAAGTGGCACTTCTGGTTAGTCGATTTTGACGAAAATGTTGCTGTAACATCACATGCATGTGCTAACCTTAAATATGGAATTTCAGCATCGTACAGCTTTCCGTTTTTGGGCTAGACTGATCACATACACACAGACACTCAGACACACGGACACACAGACACACAGACTATTTTGCGAGACTTAGTCATTTGGACTCAGGGGACCTTAAAACATGTATTTCCGTTGAAAACTCGAATTCAAAAATTTTCACGATCGCAATACTTCCCCTTACTATATACTTCGTATATAGGTAAGGGAAAGTAAAAAATCTGGTTCGGTGCGCGCATCACACAACTTTCCCTTACCGCCCTATAATAATTATATTTTTAATATAATTCTAAAGAGTTCACATAAACAATACTTGAAATAAACTCAGCAGCATTCAATTCTTCTCCCACTTAAGTATAATAAAATAGTTTTTAAAACAATTTTAGTACAACAATTATGTACACTACCTCTATATTTTAACTTTGTAAAGTTGCAAATATATTTTAAAAGTTGCTGGTTTAGTTTCTATGGAAAAAGTTTCTTTACATTAAATAATGTGAAAGTAGAAATTATTAAGTTAATTTCCGTTTTTGTGTTCTTAAATTACTTTGTTACAGAGCGTAATGTCTACAACAGATTGGCGGATTGGTGGGAGGAGGTTCGGTCGCATCTATCTCATTTCGGATGCGCTCGGTTATCCATCTATTTTATGCTCCTCATAAAATACACTGTATCGTTGCTAATACTTGTCCGATTTTGATGATTTTTTTTTTATTTTTTTTTTAGATACTTTGAAACCTTTCATATAATTCTGTACATAATTTACTATAAATTGCATACTTTTTAAGCCATGCGAAAATAAAATATTCTTTTCTTCATAACTTTTTTTCCTGCATTTTCTCGGTGATTTACTACATAAATGAAAAGTTAAAGGCCTTTATGAAAAATAATTTTGGCAAGTTTCATCAAAATCGTTAGAGCCGTTTTTGAGAAAAATGTAAAAAAGTGTAAAATCCATGATATAATAGCTATTTCCGGTTAGTCCGATGCGCTGTATCTTTGCTATTATTGGACCTATTTTGATGATTCTTCTTGATTATTCTTTTTTAGATGATTTAATTACCTTTCCTAAAAATCTATAGATAAATTACTGTAAAATGCATACTTTTTAAGCTATGCGCAAATAAATATTCATCACAACTTTTTTTTCTGCAATTCCTCGGTGATTTACTATGGCTAATACTGGTCCGATTTTGATGATTCTTTTATTGTTTTTTAGATAATTTGATTATCTTTCATACAAGTTTATAGATGATTTACCATAAATTGCTCGCTTTTGAAGTTATGCGTAAATAAAATATCCTTTTCATCATAACTTGTTTCCCTGCAATTCCTCAGTGATGTACCATACATATGAAAAGTTAAAGGTCTTTATGAAGAATAATTTAGGCAAGTTTCATCAAAATCGTTAGAGCCGTTTTCGAGAAAATTGTAAACAATTGTACTATCCATGATATAATTACCATTTCCGGTTAGTCCGATGCGCTGTATCTTTGCTATTATTGGTCCAAATTTGATAATTCTACTTAATTATTCTTTTTTAGATGATTTAATTACCTTTCCTAAAAATCTATAGATAAATTACTGTAAAATGCATACTTTTTAAGCTATGCGCAAATAAATATTCATCATAACTTTTTTTCCTGCAATTCCTCGGTGATTTACTATGGCTAATACTGGTCCGATTTTGATGATTCTTTTATTGTTTTTTAGATAATTTGATTATCTTTCATACAAGTTTATAGATGATTTACCATAAATTGCACGCTTTTGATGTTATGCGTAAATAAAATATTCTTTTCATCATAACTTGTTTCCCTGCAATTCCTCGGTGATGTACCATACATATGAAAAGTTAAAGGTCTTTATGAAGAATAATTTAGGCGTTTCATCAAAATCGTTAGAGCCGTTTTCGGGAAAATTGTAAACAATTGTACTATCCATGATATAATTACCATTTCCGGTTAGTCCGATGCGCTGTATCTTTGCTATTATTGGTCCAAATTTGATAATTCTTCTTAATTATTCTTTTTTAGATGATTTAATTACCTTTCCTAAAAATCTATAGATAAATTACTGTAAAATGCATACTTTTTAAGCTATGCGCAAATAAATATTCATCATAACTTTTTTTCCTGCAATTCCTCGGTGATTTACTATGGCTAATACTGGTCCGATTTTGATGATTCTTTTATTGTTTTTTAGATAATTTGATTATCTTTCATACAAGTTTATAGATGATTTACCATAAATTGCACGCTTTTGAAGTTATGCGTAAATAAAATATTCTTTTCATCATAACTTGTTTCCCTGCAATTCCTCGGTGATGTACCATACATATGAAAAGTTAAAGGTCTTTATGAAGAATAATTTAGGCAAGTTTCATCAAAATCGTTAGAGCCGTTTTCGAGAAAATTGTAAACAATTGTACTATCCATGATATAATTACCATTTCCGGTTAGTCCGATGCGCTGTATCTTTGCTATTATTGGTCCAATTTTGATGATTCTTCTTGATTATTCTTTTTTAGATGATTTAATTACCTTTCCTAAAAATCTATAGATAAATTACTGTAAAATGCATACGCTTTATGCTATGCGCAAATAAACATTCATCATAACTTTTTTCCCTGCAATTCCTCGGTGATTTACTTCATAGATGAAAAGTTAAAGGTCTTTATGAAGAATAATTTAGGCAAGTTTAATCAAAATCGTTAGAGCCGTTTTCGAGAAAATTGTAAAAAAGTGTAAAATCCATTATATAATAGCTCGGTTAGTCCGATGCGCTGTATCTTTGCTAATACTGGTCCGACTTTGATGGTTCTTTTATTGTTTTTTAGATAATTTAATTACCTTTCATACAATACTACACATAATTTACCGTAAAATGCATACTTTTTAAGCTATGGGTAAATAAAATATTCTTTTCATCATAACTTTTTTCCCTGCAATTCCTCGGTGATGTACCATACATATGAAAAATTAAAGATCTTTATGAAGAATAATTTAGGCAAGTTTCATCAAAACCGTTAGAGCCGTTTTCGAGAAAATTGTAAACAATTGTACTATCCATGATATAATTACCATTTCCGGTTAGTCCGATGCGCTGTATCATTGCTATTATTGGTCCAACTTTGATGATTCTTCTTGATTATTCTTTTTTAGATGATTTAATTACCTTTCCTAAAAATCTATAGATAAATTACTGTAAAATGCATACGCTTTATGCTATGCGCAAATAAACATTCATCATAACTTTTTTCCCTGCAATTCCTCGGTGATTTACTTCATAGATGAAAAGTTAAAGATCTTTATGAAGAATAATTTAGGCAAGTTTAATCAAAATCGTTAGAGCCGTTTTCGAGAAAATTGTAAAAAAGTGTAAAATCCATGATATAATAGCTCGGTTAGTCCGATGCGCTGTATCTTTGCTAATACTAGTCCGATTTTCATGATTCTTTTATTGCTTTTTAGATAATTTAATTACCTTTCATACAATACTACACATTATTTACCGTAAAATGCATACTTTTTAAGCTATGGGCAAATAAAATATTCTTTTCATCATAACTTTTTTCCCTGCAATTCCTCAGGGATGTACCGTATGTATGAAAAGTTAAAGGTCTTTATGAAGAATAATTTAGGCAAGTTTAATCAAAATCGTTATAGCCGTTTTCGAGAAAATTGTATAAATGTGTAAAATCCATGATATAATAGCTATTTCCGGTTAGTCCGATGCGCTGTATCTTTGCTAATACTGGTCCGATTTTGATGATTCTTTTATTCTTTTTTAGATAATTTATTTATCTTTCATACATGTCTGTATATGATTTACCATAAATTGCACGCTATTGAAGTTATGCGTAAATAAAATATTCTTTTCATCATAACGTTTTTCCCTGCAATTCCTCGGTGATGTACCATATATATGAAAAGTTAAAGGTCTTTATGAAGAATAATTTTGGCAAGTTTAATCAAAATCGTTAGATCCGTTTTCGAGAAAATTGTAAAAATGTGTAAAATCGATTATATAAAGTGGCACTTCTGGTTAGTCGATTTTGACGAAAATGTTGCTGTAACATCACATGCATGTGCTAACCTTAAATATGGAATTTCAGCATCGTACAGCTTTCCGTTTTTGGGCTAGACTGATCACATACACACAGACACTCAGACACACGGACACACAGACACACAGACTATTTTGCGAGACTTAGTCATTTGGACTCAGGGGACCTTAAAACATGTATTTCCGTTGAAAACTCGAATTCAAAAATTTTCACGATCGCAATACTTCCCCTTACTATATACTTCGTATATAGGTAAGGGAAAGTAAAAAATCTGGTTCGGTGCGCGCATCACACAACTTTCCCTTACCGCCCTATAATAATTATATTTTTAATATAATTCTAAAGAGTTCACATAAACAATACTTGAAATAAACTCAGCAGCATTCAATTCTTCTCCCACTTAAGTATAATAAAATAGTTTTTAAAACAATTTTAGTACAACAATTATGTACACTACCTCAATATTTTAACTTTGTAAAGTTGCAAATATATTTTAAAAGTTGCTGGTTTAGTTTCTATGGAAAAAGTTTCTTTACATTAAATAATGTGAAAGTAGAAATTATTAAGTTAATTTCCGTTTTTGTGTTCTTAAATTACTTTGTTACAGAGCGTAATGTTTACAACAGATTGGCGGATTGGTGGGAGGAGGTTCGGTCGCATCTATCTCATTTCGGATGCGCTCGGTTATCCATCTATTTTATGCTCCTCATAAAATACACTGTATCGTTGCTAATACTTGTCCGATTTTGATGATTTTTTTTTTATTTTTTTTTTAGATACTTTGAAACCTTTCATATAATTCTGTACATAATTTACTATAAATTGCATACTTTTTAAGCCATGCGAAAATAAAATATTCTTTTCTTCATAACTTTTTTTCCTGCATTTTCTCGGTGATTTACTACATAAATGAAAAGTTAAAGGCCTTTATGAAAAATAATTTTGGCAAGTTTCATCAAAATCGTTAGAGCCGTTTTTGAGAAAAATGTAAAAAAGTGTAAAATCCATGATATAATAGCTATTTCCGGTTAGTCCGATGCGCTGTATCTTTGCTATTATTGGTCCTATTTTGATGATTCTTCTTGATTATTCTTTTTTAGATGATTTAATTACCTTTCCTAAAAATCTATAGATAAATTACTGTAAAATGCATACTTTATAAGCTATGCGCAAATAAATATTCATCATAACTTTTTTTCCTGCAATTCCTCGGTGATTTACTATGGCAAATACTGGTCCGATTTTGATGATTCTTTTATTGTTTTTTAGATAATTTGATTATCTTTCATACAAGTTTATAGATGATTTACCATAAATTGCTCGCTTTTGAAGTTATGCGTAAATAAAATATTCTTTTCATCATAACTTGTTTCCCTGCAATTCCTCAGTGATGTACCATACATATGAAAAGTTAAAGGTCTTTATGAAGAATAATTTAGGCAAGTTTCATCAAAATCGTTAGAGCCGTTTTCGAGAAAATTGTAAACAATTGTACTATCCATGATATAATTACCATTTCCGGTTAGTCCGATGCGCTGTATCTTTGCTATTATTGGTCCAAATTTGATAATTCTACTTAATTATTCTTTTTTAGATGATTTAATTACCTTTCCTAAAAATCTATAGATAAATTACTGTAATATGCATACTTTTTAAGCTATGCGCAAATAAATATTCATCATAACTTTTTTTCCTGCAATTCCTCGGTGATTTACTTCATAGATGAAAAGTTAAAGGTCTTTATGAAGAATAATTTAGGCAAGTTTAATCAAAATCGTTAGAGCCGTTTTCGAGAAAATTGTAAAAAAGTGTAAAATCCATGATATGATAGCTCGGTTAGTCCGATGCGCTGTATCTTTGCTAATACTGGTCCGACATTGATGATTCTTTTATTGTTTTTTAGATAATTTAAATATCTTTCATACATGTCTATATATGATTTACCATAAATTGCACGCTTTTAAGTTATGCGTAAATAAAATACTCTTTTCATCATAACTTTTTTCCCTGCAATTCCCTGGTGATGTACCATATATATGAATAGTTAAAGGTCTTTATGATGAATTATTTAGGCAAGTTTAATCAAAATCGTTAGATCCGTTTTCGAGAAAATTGTAAAAAAGTGTAAAATCCGTGATATAATTGCTATTTCCGGTTAGTCCGATGCGCTGTATCTTTGCTAATACTAGTCCGATTTTCATGATTCTTTTATTGCTTTTTAGATAATTTAATTACCTTTCATACAATACTACACATAATTTACCGTAAAATGCATACTTTTTAAGCTATGAGCAAACAAAATATTCTTTTCATCATAACTTTTTTCCCTGCAATTCCTCGGTGATGTACCGTATGTATGAAAAGTTAAAGGTCTTTATGAAGAATAATTTAGGCAAGTTTAATCAAAATCGTTAGAGCCGTTTTCGAGAAAATTGTATAAAAGTGTAAAATCCATGATATAATAGCTATTTCCGGTTAGTCCGATGCGCTGTATCTTTGCTAATACTGGTCCGATTTTGATGATTCTTTTATTTTTTTTTAGATAATTTAATTACCTTTCATACAATACTACACATAATTTACCGTAAAATGCATACTTTTTAAGCTATGGGTAAATAAAATATTCTTTTCATCATAACTTTTTTCCCTGCAATTCCTCGGTGATGTACCATACATATGAAAAATTAAAGATCTTTATGAAGAATAATTTAGGCAAGTTTAATCAAAATCGTTAGAGCCGTTTTCGAGAAAATTGTAAAAAAGTGTAAAATCCATGATATGATTGCTATTTCCGGTTAGTCCGATGCGCTGTATCTTTGCTAATACTAGTCCGATTTTCATGATTCTTTTATTGCTTTTTAGATAATTTAATTACCTTTCATACATGTCTATATATGATTTACCATAAATTGCACGCTATTGAAGTTATGCGTAAATAAAATATTCTTTTCATCATAACGTTTTTCCCTGCAATTCCTCGGTGATGTACCATATATATGAAAAGTTAAAGGTCTTTATGGAGAATAATTTAGGCAAGTTTAATCAAAATCGTTAGATCCGTTTTCGAGAAAATTGTAAAAATGTGTAAAATCGATTATATAAAGTGGCACTTCTGGTTAGTCGATTTTGACGAAAATGTTGGTGTAACATCACATGCATGTGCTAACCTTAAATATGGAATTTCAGCATCGTACAGCTTTCCGTTTTTGGGCTAGACTGATCACATACACACAGACACTCAGACACACGGACACACAGACACACAGACTATTTTGCGAGACTTAGTCATTTGGACTCAGGGGACCTTAAAACATGTATTTCCGTTGAAAACTCGAATTCAAAAATTTTCACGATCGCAATACTTCCCCTTACTATATACTTCGTATATAGGTAAGGGAATGTAAAAAATCTGGTTCGGTGCGCGCATCACACAACTTTCCCTTACCGCCCTATAATAATTATATTTTTAATATAATTCTAAAGAGTTCACATAAACAATACTTGAAATAAACTCAGCAGCATTCAATTCTTCTCCCACTTAAGTATAATAAAATAGTTTTTAAAACAATTTTAGTACAACAATTATGTACACTACCTCTATATTTTAACTTTGTAAAGTTGCAAATATATTTTAAAAGTTGCTTGTTTAGTTTCTATGGAAAAAGTTTCTTTACATTAAATAATGTGAAAGTAGAAATTATTAAGTTAATTTCCGTTTTTGTATTCTTAAATTACTTTGTTACAGAGCGTAATGTTTACAACAGATTGGCGGATTGGTGGGAGGAGGTTCGGTCGCATCTATCTCATTTCGGATGCGCTCGGTTATCCATCTATTTTATGCTCCTCATAAAATACACTGTATCGTTGCTAATACTTGTCCGATTTTGATGATTTTTTTTTTATTTTTTTTTTAGATACTTTGAAACCTTTCATATAATTCTGTACATAATTTACTATAAATTGCATACTTTTTAAGCCATGCGAAAATAAAATATTCTTTTCTTCATAACTTTTTTTCCTGCATTTTCTCGGTGATTTACTACACAAATGAAAAGTTAAAGGCCTTTATGAAGAATAATTTTGGCAAGTTTCATCAAAATCGTTAGAGCCGTTTTTGAGAAAAATGTAAGCAAGTGTAAAATCCATGATATAATAGCTATTTCCGGTTAGTCCGATGCGCTGTATCTTTGCTATTATTGGTCCTATTTTGATGATTCTTCTTGATTATTCTTTTTTAGATGATTTAATTACCTTTCCTAAAAATCTATAGATAAATTACTGTAAAATGCATATTTTTTAAGCTATGCGCAATTAAATATTCATCATAACTTTTTTTCCTGCAATTCCTCGGTGATTTACTATGGCTAATACTGGTCCTATTTTGATGATTCTTTTATTGTTTTTTAGATAATTTGATTATCTTTCATACAAGTTTATAAATGATTTACCATAAATTGCACGCTTTTGAAGTTATGCGTAAATAAAATATTCTTTTCATCATAACTTGTTTCCCTGCAATTCCTCGGTGATGTACCATACATATGAAAAGTTAAAGGTCTTTATGAAGAATAATTTAGGCAAGTTTCATCAAAATCGTTAGAGCCGTTTTCGAGAAAATTGTAAACAATTGTACTATCCATGATATAATTACCATTTCCGGTTAGTCCGATGCGCTGTATCTTTGCTATTATTGGTCCAAATTTGATAATTCTTCTTAATTATTCTTTTTTAGATGATTTAATTACCTTTCCTAAAAATCTATAGATAAATTACTGTAAAATGCATACTTTTTAAGCTATGCGCAAATAAATATTCATCATAACTTTTTTTCCTGCAATTCCTCGGTGATTTACTATGGCTAATACTGGTCCGATTTTGATGATTCTTTTATTGTTTTTTAGATAATTTGATTATCTTTCATACAAGTTTATAGATGATTTACCATAAATTGCACGCTTTTGAAGTTATGCGTAAATAAAATATTCTTTTCATCATAACTTTTTTCCCTGCAATTCCTCGGTGATGTACCATATGTATGAAAAGTTAAAGGTCTTTATGAAGAATAATTTAGGCAAGTTTAATCAAAATCGTTAGATCCGTTTTAAAGAAAATTATAAAAAAGTGTAAAATCCATGATATAATTGATATTTCCGGTTAGTCCGATGCGCTGTATCTTTGCTAATACTAGTCCGATTTTCATGATTCTTTTATTGCTTTTTAGATAATTTAATTACCTTTCATACAATACTACACATAATTTACCGTAAAATGCATACTTTTTAAGCTATGGGTAAATAAAATATTCTTTTCATCATAACTTTTTTCCCTGCAATTCCTCGGTGATGTACCGTATGTATGAAAAGTTAAAGGTCTTTATGAAGAATAATTTAGGCAAGTTTAATCAAAATCGTTAGAGCCGTTTTCGAGAAAATTGTAAACAAGTGTAAAATCCATGATATAATAGCTATTTCCGGTTAGTCCGATGCGCTGTATCTTTGCTATTATTGGTCCTATTTTGATGATTCTTTTATTGCTTTTTAGATAATTTAATTACCTTTCATACAATACTACACATAATTTACCGTAAAATGCATACTTTTTAAGCTATGGGCAAATAAAATATTCTTTTCATCATAACTTTTTTCCCTGCAATTCCTCGGTGATGTACCGTATGTATGAAAAGTTAAAGGTCTTTATGAAGAATAATTTAGGCAAGTTTAATCAAAATCGTTATAGCCGTTTTCGAGAAAATTGTATAAATGTGTAAAATCCATGATATAATAGCTATTTCCGGTTAGTCCGATGCGCTGTATCTTTGCTAATACTGGTCCGATTTTGATGATTCTTTTATTCTTTTTTAGATAATTTATTTATCTTTCATACATGTCTGTATATGATTTACCATAAATTGCACGCTATTGAAGTTATGCGTAAATAAAATATTCTTTTCATCATAACGTTTTTCCCTGCAATTCCTCGGTGATGTACCATATATATGAAAAGTTAAAGGTCTTTATGGAGAATAATTTAGGCAAGTTTAATCAAAATCGTTAGATCCGTTTTCGAGAAAATTGTAAAAATGTGTAAAATCGATTATATAAAGTGGCACTTCTGGTTAGTCGATTTTGACGAAAATGTTGGTGTAACATCACATGCATGTGCTAACCTTAAATATGGAATTTCAGCATCGTACAGCTTTCCGTTTTTGGGCTAGACTGATCACATACACACAGACACTCAGACACACGGACACACAGACACACAGACTATTTTGCGAGACTTAGTCATTTGGACTCAGGGGACCTTAAAACATGTATTTCCGTTGAAAACTCGAATTCAAAAATTTTCACGATCGCAATACTTCCCCTTACTATATACTTCGTATATAGGTAAGGGAAAGTAAAAAATCTGGTTCGGTGCGCGCATCACACAACTTTCCCTTACCGCCCTATAATAATTATATTTTTAATATAATTCTAAAGAGTTCACATAAACAATACTTGAAATAAACTCAGCAGCATTCAATTCATTTCCCACTTAAGTATAATAAAATAGTTTTTAAAACAATTTTAGTACAACAATTATGTACACTACCTCTATATTTTAACTTTGTAAAGTTGCAAATATATTTTAAAAGTTGCTGGTTTAGTTTCTATGGAAAAAGTTTCTTTACATTAAATAATGTGAAAGTAGAAATTATTAAGTTAATTTCCGTTTTTGTATTCTTAAATTACTTTGTTACAGAGCGTAATGTTTACAACAGATTGGCGGATTGGTGGGAGGAGGTTCGGTCGCATCTATCTCATTTCGGATGCGCTCGGTTATCCATCTATTTTATGCTCCTCATAAAATACACTGTATCGTTGCTAATACTTGTCCGATTTTGATGATTTTTTTTTTATTTTTTTTTTAGATACTTTGAAACCTTTCATATAATTCTGTACATAATTTACTATAAATTGCATACTTTTTAAGCCATGCGAAAATAAAATATTCTTTTCTTCATAACTTTTTTTCCTGCATTTTCTCGGTGATTTACTACATAAATGAAAAGTTAAAGGCCTTTATGAAGAATAATTTTGGCAAGTTTCATCAAAATCGTTAGAGCCGTTTTTGAGAAAAATGTAAACAAGTGTAAAATCCATGATATAATAGCTCTTTCCGGTTAGTCCGATGCGCTGTATCTTTGCTATTATTGGTCCTATTTTGATGATTCTTCTTGATTATTCTTTTTTAGATGATTTAATTACCTTTCCTAAAAATCTATAGATAAATTACTGTAAAATGCATATTTTTTAAGCTATGCGCAAATAAATATTCATCATAACTTTTTTTCCTGCAATTCCTCGGTGATTTACTATGGCTAATACTGGTCCGATTTTGATGATTCTTTTATTGTTTTTTAGATAATTTGATTATCTTTCATACAAGTTTATAAATGATTTACCATAAATTGCACGCTTTTGAAGTTATGCGTAAATAAAATATTCTTTTCATCATAACTTGTTTCCCTGCAATTCCTCGGTGATGTACCATACATATGAAAAGTTAAAGGTCTTTATGAAGAATAATTTAGGCAAGTTTCATCAAAATCGTTAGAGCCGTTTTCGAGAAAATTGTAAACAATTGTACTATCCATGATATAATTACCATTTCCGGTTAGTCCGATGCGCTGTATCTTTGCTATTATTGGTCCAAATTTGATAATTCTTCTTAATTATTCTTTTTTAGATGATTTAATTACCTTTCCTAAAAATCTATAGATAAATTACTGTAAAATGCATACTTTTTAAGCTATGCGCAAATAAATATTCATCATAACTTTTTTTCCTGCAATTCCTCGGTGATTTACTATGGCTAATACTGGTCCGATTTTGATGATTCTTTTATTGTTTTTTAGATAATTTGATTATCTTTCATACAAGTTTATAGATGATTTACCATAAATTGCACGCTTTTGAAGTTATGCGTAAATAAAATATTCTTTTCATCATAACTTTTTTCCCTGCAATTCCTCGGTGATGTACCATATGTATGAAAAGTTAAAGGTCTTTATGAAGAATAATTTAGGCAAGTTTAATCAAAATCGTTAGATCCGTTTTAAAGAAAATTATAAAAAAGTGTAAAATCCATGATATAATTGATATTTCCGGTTAGTCCGATGCGCTGTATCTTTGCTAATACTAGTCCGATTTTCATGATTCTTTTATTGCTTTTTAGATAATTTAATTACCTTTCATACAATACTACACATAATTTACCGTAAAATGCATACTTTTTAAGCTATGGGTAAATAAAATATTCTTTTCATCATAACTTTTTTCCCTGCAATCCCTCGGTGATGTACCATACATATGAAAAGTTAAAGATCTTTATAAAGAATAATTTAGGCAAGTTTAATCAAAATCGTTAGAGCCGTTTTCGAGAAAATTGTAAAAAAGTGTAAAATCCATGATATGATTGCTATTTCCGGTTAGTCCGATGCGCTGTATCTTTGCTAATACTAGTCCGATTTTCATGATTCTTTTATTGCTTTTTAGATAATTTAATTACCTTTCATACAATACTACACATAATTTACCGTAAAATGCATACTTTTTAAGCTATGGGCAAATAAAATATTCTTTTCATCATAACTTTTTTCCCTGCAATTCCTCGGTGATGTACCGTATGTATGAAAAGTTAAAGGTCTTTATGAAGAATAATTTAGGCAAGTTTAATCAAAATATTTATAGCCGTTTTCGAGAAAATTGTATAAATGTGTAAAATCCATGATATAATAGCTATTTCCGGTTAGTCCGATGCGCTGTATCTTTGCTAATACTGGTCCGATTTTGATGATTCTTTTATTCTTTTTTAGATAATTTATTTATCTTTCATACATGTCTGTATATGATTTACCATAAATTGCACGCTATTGAAGTTATGCGTAAATAAAATATTCTTTTCATCATAACGTTTTTCCCTGCAATTCCTCGGTGATGTACCATATATATGAAAAGTTAAAGGTCTTTATGAAGAATAATTTAGGCAAGTTTAATCAAAATCGTTAGATCCGTTTTCGAGAAAATTGTAAAAATGTGTAAAATCGATTATATAAAGTGGCACTTCTGGTTAGTCGATTTTGACGAAAATGTTGCTGTAACATCACATGCATGTGCTAACCTTAAATATGGAATTTCAGCATCGTACAGCTTTCCGTTTTTGGGCTAGACTGATCACATACACACAGACACTCAGACACACGGACACACAGACACACAGACTATTTTGCGAGACTTAGTCATTTGGACTCAGGGGACCTTAAAACATGTATTTCCGTTGAAAACTCGAATTCAAAAATTTTCACGATCGCAATACTTCCCCTTACTATATACTTCGTATATAGGTAAGGGAAAGTAAAAAATCTGGTTCGGTGCGCGCATCACACAACTTTCCCTTACCGCCCTATAATAATTATATTTTTAATATAATTCTAAAGAGTTCACATAAACAATACTTGAAATAAACTCAGCAGCATTCAATTCTTCTCCCACTTAAGTATAATAAAATAGTTTTTAAAACAATTTTAGTACAACAATTATGTACACTACCTCTATATTTTAACTTTGTAAAGTTGCAAATATATTTTAAAAGTTGCTGGTTTAGTTTCTATGGAAAAAGTTTCTTTACATTAAATAATGTGAAAGTAGAAATTATTAAGTTAATTTCCGTTTTTGTATTCTTAAATTACTTTGTTACAGAGCGTAATGTTTACAACAGATTGGCGGATTGGTGGGAGGAGGTTCGGTCGCATCTATCTCATTTCGGATGCGCTCGGTTATCCATCTATTTTATGCTCCTCATAAAATACACTGTATCGTTGCTAATACTTGTCCGATTTTGATGATTTTTTTTTGATTTTTTTTTTAGATACTTTGAAACCTTTCATATAACTCTGTACATAATTTACTATAAATTGCATACTTTTTAAGCCATGCGAAAATAAAATATTCTTTTCTTCATAACTTTTTTCCTGCATTTTCTCGGTGATTTACTACATAAATGAAAAGTTAAAGGCCTTTATGAAGAATAATTTTGGCAAGTTTCATCAAAATCGTTAGAGCCGTTTTTGAGAAAAATGTAAACAAGTGTAAAATCCATGATATAATAGCTATTTCCGGTTAGTCCGATGCGCTGTATCTTTGCTATTATTGGTCCTATTTTGATGATTCTTCTTGATTATTCTTTTTTAGATGATTTAATTACCTTTCCTAAAAATCTATAGATAAATTACTGTAAAATGCATACTTTTTAAGCTATGCGCAAATAAATATTCATCATAACTTTTTTTCCTGCAATTCCTCGGTGATTTACTATGGCTAATACTGGTCCGATTTTGATGATTCTTTTATTGTTTTTTAGATAATTTGATTATCTTTCATACAAGTTTATAGATGATTTACCATAAATTGCACGCTTTTGAAGTTATGCGTAAATAAAATATTCTTTTCATCATAACTTGTTTCCCTGCAATTCCTCGGTGATGTACCATACATATGAAAAGTTAAAGGTCTTTATGAAGAATAATTTAGGCAAGTTTCATCAAAATCGTTAGAGCCGTTTTCGAGAAAATTGTAAACAATTGTACTATCCATGATATAATTACCATTTCCGGTTAGTCCGATGCGCTGTATCTTTGCTATTATTGGTCCAAATTTGATAATTCTTCTTAATTATTCTTTTTTAGATGATTTAATTACCTTTCCTAAAAATCTATAGATAAATTACTGTAAAATGCATACTTTTTAAGCTATGCGCAAATAAATATTCATCATAACTTTTTTTCCTGCAATTCCTCGGTGATTTACTATGGCTAATACTGGTCCGATTTTGATGATTCTTTTATTGTTTTTTAGATAATTTGATTATCTTTCATACAAGTTTATAGATGATTTACCATAAATTGCACGCTTTTGAAGTTATGCGTAAATAAAATATTCTTTTCATCATAACTTTTTTCCCTGCAATTCCTCGGTGATGTACCATATGTATGAAAAGTTAAAGGTCTTTATGAAGAATAATTTAGGCAAGTTTAATCAAAATCGTTAGATCCGTTTTAAAGAAAATTATAAAAAAGTGTAAAATCCATGATATAATTGATATTTCCGGTTAGTCCGATGCGCTGTATCTTTGCTAATACTAGTCCGATTTTCATGATTCTTTTATTGCTTTTTAGATAATTTAATTACCTTTCATACAATACTACACATAATTTACCGTAAAATGCATACTTTTTAAGCTATGGGTAAATAAAATATTCTTTTCATCATAACTTTTTTCCCTGCAATTCCTCGGTGATGTACCATACATATGAAAAGTTAAAGATCTTTATAAAGAATAATTTAGGCAAGTTTAATCAAAATCGTTAGAGCCGTTTTCGAGAAAATTGTAAAAAAGTGTAAAATCCATGATATGATTGCTATTTCCGGTTAGTCCGATGCGCTGTATCTTTGCTAATACTAGTCCGATTTTCATGATTCTTTTATTGCTTTTTAGATAATTTAATTACCTTTCATACAATACTACACATAATTTACCGTAAAATGCATACTTTTTAAGCTATGGGCAAATAAAATATTCTTTTCATCATAACTTTTTTCCCTGCAATTCCTCGGTGATGTACCGTATGTATGAAAAGTTAAAGGTCTTTATGAAGAATAATTTAGGCAAGTTTAATCAAAATCGTTATAGCCGTTTTCGAGAAAATTGTATAAATGTGTAAAATCCATGATATAATAGCTATTTCCGGTTAGTCCGATGCGCCGTATCTTTGCTAATACTGGTCCGATTTTGATGATTCTTTTATTCTTTTTTAGATAATTTATTTATCTTTCATACATGTCTGTATATGATTTACCATAAATTGCACGCTATTGAAGTTATGCGTAAATAAAATATTCTTTTCATCATAACGTTTTTCCCTGCAATTCCTCGGTGATGTACCATATATATGAAAAGTTAAAGGTCTTTATGAAGAATAATTTTGGCAAGTTTAATCAAAATCGTTAGAGCCGTTTTCGAGAAAATTGTAAAAATGTGTAAAATCGATTATATAAAGTGGCACTTCTGGTTAGTCGATTTTGACGAAAATGTTGCTGTAACATCACATGCATGTGCTAACCTTAAATATGGAATTTCAGCATCGTACAGCTTTCCGTTTTTGGGCTAGACTGATCACATACACACAGACACTCAGACACACGGACACACAGACACACAGACTATTTTGCGAGACTTAGTCATTTGGACTCAGGGGACCTTAAAACATGTATTTCCGTTGAAAACTCGAATTCAAAAATTTTCACGATCGCAATACTTCCCCTTACTATATACTTCGTATATAGGTAAGGGAAAGTAAAAAATCTGGTTCGGTGCGCGCATCACACAACTTTCCCTTACCGCCCTATAATAATTATATTTTTAATATAATTCTAAAGAGTTCACATAAACAATACTTGAAATAAACTCAGCAGCATTCAATTCTTCTCCCACTTAAGTATAATAAAATAGTTTTTAAAACAATTTTAGTACAACAATTATGTACACTACCTCTATATTTTAACTTTGTAAAGTTGCAAATATATTTTAAAAGTTGCTGGTTTAGTTTCTATGGAAAAAGTTTCTTTACATTAAATAATGTGAAAGTAGAAATTATTAAGTTAATTTCCGTTTTTGTATTCTTAAATTACTTTGTTACAGAGCGTAATGTTTACAACAGATTGGCGGATTGGTGGGAGGAGGTTCGGTCGCATCTATCTCATTTCGGATGCGCTCGGTTATCCATCTATTTTATGCTCCTCATAAAATACACTGTATCGTTGCTAATACTTGTCCGATTTTGATGATTTTGTTTTTATTTTTTTTTTAGATACTTTGAAACCTTTCATATAACTCTGTACATAATTTACTATAAATTGCATACTTTTTAAGCCATGCGAAAATAAAATATTCTTTTCTTCATAACTTTTTTCCTGCATTTTCTCGGTGATTTACTACATAAATGAAAAGTTAAAGGCCTTTATGAAGAATAATTTTGGCAAGTTTCATCAAAATCGTTAGAGCCGTTTTTGAGAAAAATGTAAACAAGTGTAAAATCCATGATATAATAGCTCTTTCCGGTTAGTCCGATGCGCTGTATCTTTGCTATTATTGGTCCTATTTTGATGATTCTTCTTGATTATTCTTTTTTAGATGATTTAATTACCTTTCCTAAAAATCTATAGATAAATTACTGTAAAATGCATACTTTTTAAGCTATGCGCAAATAAATATTCATCATAACTTTTTTTCCTGCAATTCCTCGGTGATTTACTATGGCTAATACTGGTCCGATTTTGATGATTCTTTTATTGTTTTTTAGATAATTTGATTATCTTTCATACAAGTTTATAGATGATTTACCATAAATTGCACGCTTTTGAAGTTATGCGTAAATAAAATATTCTTTTCATCATAACTTGTTTCCCTGCAATTCCTCGGTGATGTACCATACATATGAAAAGTTAAAGGTCTTTATGAAGAATAATTTAGGCAAGTTTCATCAAAATCGTTAGAGCCGTTTTCGAGAAAATTGTAAACAATTGTACTATCCATGATATAATTACCATTTCCGGTTAGTCCGATGCGCTGTATCTTTGCTATTATTGGTCCAAATTTGATAATTCTTCTTAATTATTCTTTTTTAGATGATTTAATTACCTTTCCTAAAAATCTATAGATAAATTACTGTAAAATGCATACTTTTTAAGCTATGCGCAAATAAATATTCATCATAACTTTTTTTCCTGCAATTCCTCGGTGATTTACTATGGCTAATACTGGTCCGATTTTGATGATTCTTTTATTGTTTTTTAGATAATTTGATTATCTTTCATACAAGTTTATAGATGATTTACCATAAATTGCACGCTTTTGAAGTTATGCGTAAATAAAATATTCTTTTCATCATAACTTTTTTCCCTGCAATTCCTCGGTGATGTACCATATGTATGAAAAGTTAAAGGTCTTTATGAAGAATAATTTAGGCAAGTTTAATCAAAATCGTTAGATCCGTTTTAAAGAAAATTATAAAAAAGTGTAAAATCCATGATATAATTGATATTTCCGGTTAGTCCGATGCGCTGTATCTTTGCTAATACTAGTCCGATTTTCATGATTCTTTTATTGCTTTTTAGATAATTTAATTACCTTTCATACAATACTACACATAATTTACCGTAAAATGCATACTTTTTAAGCTATGGGTAAATAAAATATTCTTTTCATCATAACTTTTTTCCCTGCAATTCCTCGGTGATGTACCATACATATGAAAAGTTAAAGATCTTTATAAAGAATAATTTAGGCAAGTTTAATCAAAATCGTTAGAGCCGTTTTCGAGAAAATTGTAAAAAAGTGTAAAATCCATGATATGATTGCTATTTCCGGTTAGTCCGATGCGCTGTATCTTTGCTAATACTAGTCCGATTTTCATGATTCTTTTATTGCTTTTTAGATAATTTAATTACCTTTCATACAATACTACACATAATTTACCGTAAAATGCATACTTTTTAAGCTATGGGCAAATAAAATATTCTTTTCATCATAACTTTTTTCCCTGCAATTCCTCGGTGATGTACCGTATGTATGAAAAGTTAAAGGTCTTTATGAAGAATAATTTAGGCAAGTTTAATCAAAATCGTTATAGCCGTTTTCGAGAAAATTGTATAAATGTGTAAAATCCATGATATAATAGCTATTTCCGGTTAGTCCGATGCGCTGTATCTTTGCTAATACTGGTCCGATTTTGATGATTCTTTTATTCTTTTTTAGATAATTTATTTATCTTTCATACATGTCTGTATATGATTTACCATAAATTGCACGCTATTGAAGTTATGCGTAAATAAAATATTCTTTTCATCATAACGTTTTTCCCTGCAATTCCTCGGTGATGTACCATATATATGAAAAGTTAAAGGTCTTTATGAAGAATAATTTTGGCAAGTTTAATCAAAATCGTTAGAGCCGTTTTCGAGAAAATTGTAAAAATGTGTAAAATCGATTATATAAAGTGGCACTTCTGGTTAGTCGATTTTGACGAAAATGTTGCTGTAACATCACATGCATGTGCTAACCTTAAATATGGAATTTCAGCATCGTACAGCTTTCCGTTTTTGGGCTAGACTGATCACATACACACAGACACTCAGACACACGGACACACAGACACACAGACTATTTTGCGAGACTTAGTCATTTGGACTCAGGGGACCTTAAAACATGTATTTCCGTTGAAAACTCGAATTCAAAAATTTTCACGATCGCAATACTTCCCCTTACTATATACTTCGTATATAGGTAAGGGAAAGTAAAAAATCTGGTTCGGTGCGCGCATCACACAACTTTCCCTTACCGCCCTATAATAATTATATTTTTAATATAATTCTAAAGAGTTCACATAAACAATACTTGAAATAAACTCAGCAGCATTCAATTCTTCTCCCACTTAAGTATAATAAAATAGTTTTTAAAACAATTTTAGTACAACAATTATGTACACTACCTCTATATTTTAACTTTGTAAAGTTGCAAATATATTTTAAAAGTTGCTGGTTTAGTTTCTATGGAAAAAGTTTCTTTACATTAAATAATGTGAAAGTAGAAATTATTAAGTTAATTTCCGTTTTTGTATTCTTAAATTACTTTGTTACAGAGCGTAATGTTTACAACAGATTGGCGGATTGGTGGGAGGAGGTTCGGTCGCATCTATCTCATTTCGGATGCGCTCGGTTATCCATCTATTTTATGCTCCTCATAAAATACACTGTATCGTTGCTAATACTTGTCCGATTTTGATGATTTTTTTTTTATTTTTTTTTTAGGTACTTTGAAACCTTTCATATAACTCTGTACATAATTTACTATAAATTGCATACTTTTTAAGCCATGCGAAAATAAAATATTCTTTTCTTCATAACTTTTTTCCTGCATTTTCTCGGTGATTTACTACATAAATGAAAAGTTAAAGGCCTTTATGAAGAATAATTTTGGCAAGTTTCATCAAAATCGTTAGAGCCGTTTTTGAGAAAAATGTAAACAAGTGTAAAATCCATGATATAATAGCTATTTCCGGTTAGTCCGATGCGCTGTATCTTTGCTATTATTGGTCCTATTTTGATGATTCTTCTTGATTATTCTTTTTTAGATGATTTAATTACCTTTCCTAAAAATCTATAGATAAATTACTGTAAAATGCATACTTTTTAAGCTATGCGCAAATAAATATTCATCATAACTTTTTTTCCTGCAATTCCTCGGTGATTTACTATGGCTAATACTGGTCCGATTTTGATGATTCTTTTATTGTTTTTTAGATAATTTGATTATCTTTCATACAAGTTTATAGATGATTTACCATAAATTGCACGCTTTTGAAGTTATGCGTAAATAAAATATTCTTTTCATCATAACTTTTTTCCCTGCAATTCCTCGGTGATGTACCATATGTATGAAAAGTTAAAGGTCTTTATGAAGAATAATTTAGGCAAGTTTAATCAAAATCGTTAGATCCGTTTTAAAGAAAATTATAAAAAAGTGTAAAATCCATGATATAATTGATATTTCCGGTTAGTCCGATGCGCTGTATCTTTGCTAATACTAGTCCGATTTTCATGATTCTTTTATTGCTTTTTAGATAATTTAATTACCTTTCATACAATACTACACATAATTTACCGTAAAATGCATACTTTTTAAGCTATGGGTAAATAAAATATTCTTTTCATCATAACTTTTTTCCCTGCAATTCCTCGGTGATGTACCATACATATGAAAAGTTAAAGATCTTTATAAAGAATAATTTAGGCAAGTTTAATCAAAATCGTTAGAGCCGTTTTCGAGAAAATTGTAAAAAAGTGTAAAATCCATGATATGATTGCTATTTCCGGTTAGTCCGATGCGCTGTATCTTTGCTAATACTAGTCCGATTTTCATGATTCTTTTATTGCTTTTTAGATAATTTAATTACCTTTCATACAATACTACACATAATTTACCGTAAAATGCATACTTTTTAAGCTATGGGCAAATAAAATATTCTTTTCATCATAACTTTTTTCCCTGCAATTCCTCGGTGATGTACCGTATGTATGAAAAGTTAAAGGTCTTTATGAAGAATAATTTAGGCAAGTTTAATCAAAATCGTTATAGCCGTTTTCGAGAAAATTGTATAAATGTGTAAAATCCATGATATAATAGCTATTTCCGGTTAGTCCGATGCGCTGTATCTTTGCTAATACTGGTCCGATTTTGATGATTCTTTTATTCTTTTTTAGATAATTTATTTATCTTTCATACATGTCTGTATATGATTTACCATAAATTGCACGCTATTGAAGTTATGCGTAAATAAAATATTCTTTTCATCATAACGTTTTTCCCTGCAATTCCTCGGTGATGTACCATATATATGAAAAGTTAAAGGTCTTTATGAAGAATAATTTAGGCAAGTTTAATCAAAATCGTTAGATCCGTTTTCGAGAAAATTGTAAAAATGTGTAAAATCGATTATATAAAGTGGCACTTCTGGTTAGTCGATTTTGACGAAAATGTTGGTGTAACATCACATGCATGTGCTAACCTTAAATATGGAATTTCAGCATCGTACAGCTTTCCGTTTTTGGGCTAGACTGATCACATACACACAGACACTCAGACACACGGACACACAGACACACAGACTATTTTGCGAGACTTAGTCATTTGGACTCAGGGGACCTTAAAACATGTATTTCCGTTGAAAACTCGAATTCAAAAATTTTCACGATCGCAATACTTCCCCTTACTATATACTTCGTATATAGGTAAGGGAAAGTAAAAAATCTGGTTCGGTGCGCGCATCACACAACTTTCCCTTACCGCCCTATAATAATTATATTTTTAATATAATTCTAAAGAGTTCACATAAACAATACTTGAAATAAACTCAGCAGCATTCAATTCTTCTCCCACTTAAGTATAATAAAATAGTTTTTAAAACAATTTTAGTACAACAATTATGTACACTACCTCTATATTTTAACTTTGTAAAGTTGCAAATATATTTTAAAAGTTGCTGGTTTAGTTTCTATGGAAAAAGTTTCTTTACATTAAATAATGTGAAAGTAGAAATTATTAAGTTAATTTCCGTTTTTGTATTCTTAAATTACTTTGTTACAGAGCGTAATGTTTACAACAGATTGGCGGATTGGTGGGAGGAGGTTCGGTCGCATCTATCTCATTTCGGATGCGCTCGGTTATCCATCTATTTTATGCTCCTCATAAAATACACTGCATCGTTGCTAATACTTGTCCGATTTTGATGATTTTTTTTTTATTTTTTTTTTAGATACTTTGAAACCTTTCATATAATTCTGTACATAATTTACTATAAATTGCATACTTTTTAAGCCATGCGAAAATAAAATATTCTTTTCTTCATAACTTTTTTTCCTGCATTTTCTCGGTGATTTACTACATAAATGAAAAGTTAAAGGCCTTTATGAAGAATAATTTTGGCAAGTTTCATCAAAATCGTTAGAGCCGTTTTTGAGAAAAATGTAAACAAGTGTAAAATCCATGATATAATAGCTCTTTCCGGTTAGTCCGATGCGCTGTATCTTTGCTATTATTGGTCCTATTTTGATGATTCTTCTTGATTATTCTTTTTTAGATGATTTAATTACCTTTCCTAAAAATCTATAGATAAATTACTGTAAAATGCATACTTTTTAAGCTATGCGCAAATAAATATTCATCATAACTTTTTTTCCTGCAATTCCTCGGTGATTTACTATGGCTAATACTGGTCCGATTTTGATGATTCTTTTATTGTTTTTTAGATAATTTGATTATCTTTCATACAAGTTTATAGATGATTTACCATAAATTGCACGCTTTTGAAGTTATGCGTAAATAAAATATTCTTTTCATCATAACTTTTTTCCCTGCAATTCCTCGGTGATGTACCATATGTATGAAAAGTTAAAGGTCTTTATGAAGAATAATTTAGGCAAGTTTAATCAAAATCGTTAGATCCGTTTTAAAGAAAATTATAAAAAAGTGTAAAATCCATGATATAATTGATATTTCCGGTTAGTCCGATGCGCTGTATCTTTGCTAATACTAGTCCGATTTTCATGATTCTTTTATTGCTTTTTAGATAATTTAATTACCTTTCATACAATACTACACATAATTTACCGTAAAATGCATACTTTTTAAGCTATGGGTAAATAAAATATTCTTTTCATCATAACTTTTTTCCCTGCAATTCCTCGGTGATGTACCATACATATGAAAAGTTAAAGATCTTTATAAAGAATAATTTAGGCAAGTTTAATCAAAATCGTTAGAGCCGTTTTCGAGAAAATTGTAAAAAAGTGTAAAATCCATGATATGATTGCTATTTCCGGTTAGTCCGATGCGCTGTATCTTTGCTAATACTAGTCCGATTTTCATGATTCTTTTATTGCTTTTTAGATAATTTAATTACCTTTCATACAATACTACACATAATTTACCGTAAAATGCATACTTTTTAAGCTATGGGCAAATAAAATATTCTTTTCATCATAACTTTTTTCCCTGCAATTCCTCGGTGATGTACCGTATGTATGAAAAGTTAAAGGTCTTTATGAAGAATAATTTAGGCAAGTTTAATCAAAATCGTTATAGCCGTTTTCGAGAAAATTGTATAAATGTGTAAAATCCATGATATAATAGCTATTTCCGGTTAGTCCGATGCGCTGTATCTTTGCTAATACTGGTCCGATTTTGATGATTCTTTTATTCTTTTTTAGATAATTTATTTATCTTTCATACATGTCTGTATATGATTTACCATAAATTGCACGCTATTGAAGTTATGCGTAAATAAAATATTCTTTTCATCATAACGTTTTTCCCTGCAATTCCTCGGTGATGTACCATATATATGAAAAGTTAAAGGTCTTTATGAAGAATAATTTAGGCAAGTTTAATCAAAATCGTTAGATCCGTTTTCGAGAAAATTGTAAAAATGTGTAAAATCGATTATATAAAGTGGCACTTCTGGTTAGTCGATTTTGACGAAAATGTTGGTGTAACATCACATGCATGTGCTAACCTTAAATATGGAATTTCAGCATCGTACAGCTTTCCGTTTTTGGGCTAGACTGATCACATACACACATACACTCAGACACACGGACACACAGACACACAGACTATTTTGCGAGACTTAGTCATTTGGACTCAGGGGACCTTAAAACATGTATTTCCGTTGAAAACTCGAATTCAAAAATTTTCACGATCGCAATACTTCCCCTTACTATATACTTCGTATATAGGTAAGGGAAAGTAAAAAATCTGGTTCGGTGCGCGCATCACACAACTTTCCCTTACCGCCCTATAATAATTATATTTTTAATATAATTCTAAAGAGTTCACATAAACAATACTTGAAATAAACTCAGCAGCATTCAATTCTTCTCCCACTTAAGTATAATAAAATAGTTTTTAAAACAATTTTAGTACAACAATTATGTACACTACCTCTATATTTTAACTTTGTAAAGTTGCAAATATATTTTAAAAGTTGCTGGTTTAGTTTCTATGGAAAAAGTTTCTTTACATTAAATAATGTGAAAGTAGAAATTATTAAGTTAATTTCCGTTTTTGTATTCTTAAATTACTTTGTTACAGAGCGTAATGTTTACAACAGATTGGCGGATTGGTGGGAGGAGGTTCGGTCGCATCTATCTCATTTCGGATGCGCTCGGTTATCCATCTATTTTATGCTCCTCATAAAATACACTGTATCGTTGCTAATACTTGTCCGATTTTGATGATTTTGTTTTTATTTTTTTTTTAGATACTTTGAAACCTTTCATATAACTCTGTACATAATTTACTATAAATTGCATACTTTTTAAGCCATGCGAAAATAAAATATTCTTTTCTTCATAACTTTTTTCCTGCATTTTCTCGGTGATTTACTACATAAATGAAAAGTTAAAGGCCTTTATGAAGAATAATTTTGGCAAGTTTCATCAAAATCGTTAGAGCCGTTTTTGAGAAAAATGTAAACAAGTGTAAAATCCATGATATAATAGCTCTTTCCGGTTAGTCCGATGCGCTGTATCTTTGCTATTATTGGTCCTATTTTGATGATTCTTCTTGATTATTCTTTTTTAGATGATTTAATTACCTTTCCTAAAAATCTATAGATAAATTACTGTAAAATGCATACTTTTTAAGCTATGCGCAAATAAATATTCATCATAACTTTTTTTCCTGCAATTCCTCGGTGATTTACTATGGCTAATACTGGTCCGATTTTGATGATTCTTTTATTGTTTTTTAGATAATTTGATTATCTTTCATACAAGTTTATAGATGATTTACCATAAATTGCACGCTTTTGAAGTTATGCGTAAATAAAATATTCTTTTCATCATAACTTGTTTCCCTGCAATTCCTCGGTGATGTACCATACATATGAAAAGTTAAAGGTCTTTATGAAGAATAATTTAGGCAAGTTTCATCAAAATCGTTAGAGCCGTTTTCGAGAAAATTGTAAACAATTGTACTATCCATGATATAATTACCATTTCCGGTTAGTCCGATGCGCTGTATCTTTGCTATTATTGGTCCAAATTTGATAATTCTTCTTAATTATTCTTTTTTAGATGATTTAATTACCTTTCCTAAAAATCTATAGATAAATTACTGTAAAATGCATACTTTTTAAGCTATGCGCAAATAAATATTCATCATAACTTTTTTTCCTGCAATTCCTCGGTGATTTACTATGGCTAATACTGGTCCGATTTTGATGATTCTTTTATTGTTTTTTAGATAATTTGATTATCTTTCATACAAGTTTATAGATGATTTACCATAAATTGCACGCTTTTGAAGTTATGCGTAAATAAAATATTCTTTTCATCATAACTTTTTTCCCTGCAATTCCTCGGTGATGTACCATATGTATGAAAAGTTAAAGGTCTTTATGAAGAATAATTTAGGCAAGTTTAATCAAAATCGTTAGATCCGTTTTAAAGAAAATTATAAAAAAGTGTAAAATCCATGATATAATTGATATTTCCGGTTAGTCCGATGCGCTGTATCTTTGCTAATACTAGTCCGATTTTCATGATTCTTTTATTGCTTTTTAGATAATTTAATTACCTTTCATACAATACTACACATAATTTACCGTAAAATGCATACTTTTTAAGCTATGGGTAAATAAAATATTCTTTTCATCATAACTTTTTTCCCTGCAATTCCTCGGTGATGTACCATACATATGAAAAGTTAAAGATCTTTATAAAGAATAATTTAGGCAAGTTTAATCAAAATCGTTAGAGCCGTTTTCGAGAAAATTGTAAAAAAGTGTAAAATCCATGATATGATTGCTATTTCCGGTTAGTCCGATGCGCTGTATCTTTGCTAATACTAGTCCGATTTTCATGATTCTTTTATTGCTTTTTAGATAATTTAATTACCTTTCATACAATACTACACATAATTTACCGTAAAATGCATACTTTTTAAGCTATGGGCAAATAAAATATTCTTTTCATCATAACTTTTTTCCCTGCAATTCCTCGGTGATGTACCGTATGTATGAAAAGTTAAAGGTCTTTATGAAGAATAATTTAGGCAAGTTTAATCAAAATCGTTATAGCCGTTTTCGAGAAAATTGTATAAATGTGTAAAATCCATGATATAATAGCTATTTCCGGTTAGTCCGATGCGCTGTATCTTTGCTAATACTGGTCCGATTTTGATGATTCTTTTATTCTTTTTTAGATAATTTATTTATCTTTCATACATGTCTGTATATGATTTACCATAAATTGCACGCTATTGAAGTTATGCGTAAATAAAATATTCTTTTCATCATAACGTTTTTCCCTGCAATTCCTCGGTGATGTACCATATATATGAAAAGTTAAAGGTCTTTATGAAGAATAATTTTGGCAAGTTTAATCAAAATCGTTAGAGCCGTTTTCGAGAAAATTGTAAAAATGTGTAAAATCGATTATATAAAGTGGCACTTCTGGTTAGTCGATTTTGACGAAAATGTTGCTGTAACATCACATGCATGTGCTAACCTTAAATATGGAATTTCAGCATCGTACAGCTTTCCGTTTTTGGGCTAGACTGATCACATACACACAGACACTCAGACACACGGACACACAGACACACAGACTATTTTGCGAGACTTAGTCATTTGGACTCAGGGGACCTTAAAACATGTATTTCCGTTGAAAACTCGAATTCAAAAATTTTCACGATCGCAATACTTCCCCTTACTATATACTTCGTATATAGGTAAGGGAAAGTAAAAAATCTGGTTCGGTGCGCGCATCACACAACTTTCCCTTACCGCCCTATAATAATTATATTTTTAATATAATTCTAAAGAGTTCACATAAACAATACTTGAAATAAACTCAGCAGCATTCAATTCTTCTCCCACTTAAGTATAATAAAATAGTTTTTAAAACAATTTTAGTACAACAATTATGTACACTACCTCTATATTTTAACTTTGTAAAGTTGCAAATATATTTTAAAAGTTGCTGGTTTAGTTTCTATGGAAAAAGTTTCTTTACATTAAATAATGTGAAAGTAGAAATTATTAAGTTAATTTCCGTTTTTGTATTCTTAAATTACTTTGTTACAGAGCGTAATGTTTACAACAGATTGGCGGATTGGTGGGAGGAGGTTCGGTCGCATCTATCTCATTTCGGATGCGCTCGGTTATCCATCTATTTTATGCTCCTCATAAAATACACTGTATCGTTGCTAATACTTGTCCGATTTTGATGATTTTTTTTTTATTTTTTTTTAGGTACTTTGAAACCTTTCATATAACTCTGTACATAATTTACTATAAATTGCATACTTTTTAAGCCATGCGAAAATAAAATATTCTTTTCTTCATAACTTTTTTCCTGCATTTTCTCGGTGATTTACTACATAAATGAAAAGTTAAAGGCCTTTATGAAGAATAATTTTGGCAAGTTTCATCAAAATCGTTAGAGCCGTTTTTGAGAAAAATGTAAACAAGTGTAAAATCCATGATATAATAGCTATTTCCGGTTAGTCCGATGCGCTGTATCTTTGCTATTATTGGTCCTATTTTGATGATTCTTCTTGATTATTCTTTTTTAGATGATTTAATTACCTTTCCTAAAAATCTATAGATAAATTACTGTAAAATGCATACTTTTTAAGCTATGCGCAAATAAATATTCATCATAACTTTTTTCCTGCAATTCCTCGGTGATTTACTATGGCTAATACTGGTCCGATTTTGATGATTCTTTTATTGTTTTTTAGATAATTTGATTATCTTTCATACAAGTTTATAGATGATTTACCATAAATTGCACGCTTTTGAAGTTATGCGTAAATAAAATATTCTTTTCATCATAACTTGTTTCCCTGCAATTCCTCGGTGATGTACCATACATATGAAAAGTTAAAGGTCTTTATGAAGAATAATTTAGGCAAGTTTCATCAAAATCGTTAGAGCCGTTTTCGAGAAAATTGTAAACAATTGTACTATCCATGATATAATTACCATTTCCGGTTAGTCCGATGCGCTGTATCTTTGCTATTATTGGTCCAAATTTGATAATTCTTCTTAATTATTCTTTTTTAGATGATTTAATTACCTTTCCTAAAAATCTATAGATAAATTACTGTAAAATGCATACTCTTTAAGCTATGCGCAAATAAATATTCATCATAACTTTTTTTCCTGCAATTCCTCGGTGATTTACTATGGCTAATACTGGTCCGATTTTGATGATTCTTTTATTGTTTTTTAGATAATTTGATTATCTTTCATACAAGTTTATAGATGATTTACCATAAATTGCACGCTTTTGAAGTTATGCGTAAATAAAATATTCTTTTCATCATAACTTTTTTCCCTGCAATTCCTCGGTGATGTACCATATGTATGAAAAGTTAAAGGTCTTTATGAAGAATAATTTAGGCAAGTTTAATCAAAATCGTTAGATCCGTTTTAAAGAAAATTATAAAAAAGTGTAAAATCCATGATATAATTGATATTTCCGGTTAGTCCGATGCGCTGTATCTTTGCTAATACTAGTCCGATTTTCATGATTCTTTTATTGCTTTTTAGATAATTTAATTACCTTTCATACAATACTACACATAATTTACCGTAAAATGCATACTTTTTAAGCTATGGGTAAATAAAATATTCTTTTCATCATAACTTTTTTCCCTGCAATTCCTCGGTGATGTACCATACATATGAAAAGTTAAAGATCTTTATAAAGAATAATTTAGGCAAGTTTAATCAAAATCGTTAGAGCCGTTTTCGAGAAAATTGTAAAAAAGTGTAAAATCCATGATATGATTGCTATTTCCGGTTAGTCCGATGCGCTGTATCTTTGCTAATACTAGTCCGATTTTCATGATTCTTTTATTGCTTTTTAGATAATTTAATTACCTTTCATACAATACTACACATAATTTACCGTAAAATGCATACTTTTTAAGCTATGGGCAAATAAAATATTCTTTTCATCATAACTTTTTTCCCTGCAATTCCTCGGTGATGTACCGTATGTATGAAAAGTTAAAGGTCTTTATGAAGAATAATTTAGGCAAGTTTAATCAAAATCGTTATAGCGGTTTTCGAGAAAATTGTATAAATGTGTAAAATCCATGATATAATAGCTATTTCCGGTTAGTCCGATGCGCTGTATCTTTGCTAATACTGGTCCGATTTTGATGATTCTTTTATTCTTTTTTAGATAATTTATTTATCTTTCATACATGTCTGTATATGATTTACCATAAATTGCACGCTATTGAAGTTATGCGTAAATAAAATATTCTTTTCATCATAACGTTTTTCCCTGCAATTCCTCGGTGATGTACCATATATATGAAAAGTTAAAGGTCTTTATGAAGAATAATTTTGGCAAGTTTAATCAAAATCGTTAGAGCCGTTTTCGAGAAAATTGTAAAAATGTGTAAAATCGATTATATAAAGTGGCACTTCTGGTTAGTCGATTTTGACGAAAATGTTGCTGTAACATCACATGCATGTGCTAACCTTAAATATGGAATTTCAGCATCGTACAGCTTTCCGTTTTTGGGCTAGACTGATCACATACACACAGACACTCAGACACACGGACACACAGACACACAGACTATTTTGCGAGACTTAGTCATTTGGACTCAGGGGACCTTAAAACATGTATTTCCGTTGAAAACTCGAATTCAAAAATTTTCACGAACGCAATACTTCCCCTTACTATATACTTCGTATATAGGTAAGGGAAAGTAAAAAATCTGGTTCGGTGCGCGCATCACACAACTTTCCCTTACCGCCCTATAATAATTATATTTTTAATATAATTCTAAAGAGTTCACATAAACAATACTTGAAATAAACTCAGCAGCATTCAATTCTTCTCCCACTTAAGTATAATAAAATAGTTTTTAAAACAATTTTAGTACAACAATTATGTACACTACCTCTATATTTTAACTTTGTAAAGTTGCAAATATATTTTAAAAGTTGCTGGTTTAGTTTCTATGGAAAAAGTTTCTTTACATTAAATAATGTGAAAGTAGAAATTATTAAGTTAATTTCCGTTTTTGTATTCTTAAATTACTTTGTTACAGAGCGTAATGTTTACAACAGATTGGCGGATTGGTGGGAGGAGGTTCGGTCGCATCTATCTCATTTCGGATGCGCTCGGTTATCCATCTATTTTATGCTCCTCATAAAATACACTGTATCGTTGCTAATACTTGTCCGATTTTGATGATTTTTTTTTTATTTTTTTTTTAGGTACTTTGAAACCTTTCATATAACTCTGTACATAATTTACTATAAATTGCATACTTTTTAAGCCATGCGAAAATAAAATATTCTTTTCTTCATAACTTTTTTCCTGCATTTTCTCGGTGATTTACTACATAAATGAAAAGTTAAAGGCCTTTATGAAGAATAATTTTGGCAAGTTTCATCAAAATCGTTAGAGCCGTTTTTGAGAAAAATGTAAACAAGTGTAAAATCCATGATATAATAGCTATTTCCGGTTAGTCCGATGCGCTGTATCTTTGCTATTATTGGTCCTATTTTGATGATTCTTCTTGATTATTCTTTTTTAGATGATTTAATTACCTTTCCTAAAAATCTATAGATAAATTACTGTAAAATGCATACTTTTTAAGCTATGCGCAAATAAATATTCATCATAACTTTTTTTCCTGCAATTCCTCGGTGATTTACTATGGCTAATACTGGTCCGATTTTGATGATTCTTTTATTGTTTTTTAGATAATTTGATTATCTTTCATACAAGTTTATAGATGATTTACCATAAATTGCACGCTTTTGAAGTTATGCGTAAATAAAATATTCTTTTCATCATAACTTGTTTCCCTGCAATTCCTCGGTGATGTACCATACATATGAAAAGTTAAAGGTCTTTATGAAGAATAATTTAGGCAAGTTTCATCAAAATCGTTAGAGCCGTTTTCGAGAAAATTGTAAACAATTGTACTATCCATGATATAATTACCATTTCCGGTTAGTCCGATGCGCTGTATCTTTGCTATTATTGGTCCAAATTTGATAATTCTTCTTAATTATTCTTTTTTAGATGATTTAATTACCTTTCCTAAAAATCTATAGATAAATTACTGTAAAATGCATACTCTTTAAGCTATGCGCAAATAAATATTCATCATAACTTTTTTTCCTGCAATTCCTCGGTGATTTACTATGGCTAATACTGGTCCGATTTTGATGATTCTTTTATTGTTTTTTAGATAATTTGATTATCTTTCATACAAGTTTATAGATGATTTACCATAAATTGCACGCTTTTGAAGTTATGCGTAAATAAAATATTCTTTTCATCATAACTTTTTTCCCTGCAATTCCTCGGTGATGTACCATATGTATGAAAAGTTAAAGGTCTTTATGAAGAATAATTTAGGCAAGTTTAATCAAAATCGTTAGATCCGTTTTAAAGAAAATTATAAAAAAGTGTAAAATCCATGATATAATTGATATTTCCGGTTAGTCCGATGCGCTGTATCTTTGCTAATACTAGTCCGATTTTCATGATTCTTTTATTGCTTTTTAGATAATTTAATTACCTTTCATACAATACTACACATAATTTACCGTAAAATGCATACTTTTTAAGCTATGGGTAAATAAAATATTCTTTTCATCATAACTTTTTTCCCTGCAATTCCTCGGTGATGTACCATACATATGAAAAGTTAAAGATCTTTATAAAGAATAATTTAGGCAAGTTTAATCAAAATCGTTAGAGCCGTTTTCGAGAAAATTGTAAAAAAGTGTAAAATCCATGATATGATTGCTATTTCCGGTTAGTCCGATGCGCTGTATCTTTGCTAATACTAGTCCGATTTTCATGATTCTTTTATTGCTTTTTAGATAATTTAATTACCTTTCATACAATACTACACATAATTTACCGTAAAATGCATACTTTTTAAGCTATGGGCAAATAAAATATTCTTTTCATCATAACTTTTTTCCCTGCAATTCCTCGGTGATGTACCGTATGTATGAAAAGTTAAAGGTCTTTATGAAGAATAATTTAGGCAAGTTTAATCAAAATCGTTATAGCCGTTTTCGAGAAAATTGTATAAATGTGTAAAATCCATGATATAATAGCTATTTCCGGTTAGTCCGATGCGCTGTATCTTTGCTAATACTGGTCCGATTTTGATGATTCTTTTATTCTTTTTTAGATAATTTATTTATCTTTCATACATGTCTGTATATGATTTACCATAAATTGCACGCTATTGAAGTTATGCGTAAATAAAATATTCTTTTCATCATAACGTTTTTCCCTGCAATTCCTCGGTGATGTACCATATATATGAAAAGTTAAAGGTCTTTATGAAGAATAATTTTGGCAAGTTTAATCAAAATCGTTAGAGCCGTTTTCGAGAAAATTGTAAAAATGTGTAAAATCGATTATATAAAGTGGCACTTCTGGTTAGTCGATTTTGACGAAAATGTTGCTGTAACATCACATGCATGTGCTAACCTTAAATATGGAATTTCAGCATCGTACAGCTTTCCGTTTTTGGGCTAGACTGATCACATACACACAGACACTCAGACACACGGACACACAGACACACAGACTATTTTGCGAGACTTAGTCATTTGGACTCAGGGGACCTTAAAACATGTATTTCCGTTGAAAACTCGAATTCAAAAATTTTCACGAACGCAATACTTCCCCTTACTATATACTTCGTATATAGGTAAGGGAAAGTAAAAAATCTGGTTCGGTGCGCGCATCACACAACTTTCCCTTACCGCCCTATAATAATTATATTTTTAATATAATTCTAAAGAGTTCACATAAACAATACTTGAAATAAACTCAGCAGCATTCAATTCTTCTCCCACTTAAGTATAATAAAATAGTTTTTAAAACAATTTTAGTACAACAATTATGTACACTACCTCTATATTTTAACTTTGTAAAGTTGCAAATATATTTTATAAGTTGCTGGTTTAGTTTCTATGGAAAAAGTTTCTTTACATTAAATAATGTGAAAGTAGAAATTATTAAGTTAATTTCCGTTTTTGTATTCTTAAATTACTTTGTTACAGAGCGTAATGTTTACAACAGATTGGCGGATTGGTGGGAGGAGGTTCGGTCGCATCTATCTCATTTCGGATGCGCTCGGTTATCCATCTATTTTATGCTCCTCATAAAATACACTGTATCGTTGCTAATACTTGTCCGATTTTGATGATTTTTTTTTTATTTTTTTTTTAGGTACTTTGAAACCTTTCATATAACTCTGTACATAATTTACTATAAATTGCATACTTTTTAAGCCATGCGAAAATAAAATATTCTTTTCTTCATAACTTTTTTCCTGCATTTTCTCGGTGATTTACTACATAAATGAAAAGTTAAAGGCCTTTATGAAGAATAATTTTGGCAAGTTTCATCAAAATCGTTAGAGCCGTTTTTGAGAAAAATGTAAACAAGTGTAAAATCCATGATATAATAGCTATTTCCGGTTAGTCCGATGCGCTGTATCTTTGCTATTATTGGTCCTATTTTGATGATTCTTCTTGATTATTCTTTTTTAGATGATTTAATTACCTTTCCTAAAAATCTATAGATAAATTACTGTAAAATGCATACTTTTTAAGCTATGCGCAAATAAATATTCATCATAACTTTTTTTCCTGCAATTCCTCGGTGATTTACTATGGCTAATACTGGTCCGATTTTGATGATTCTTTTATTGTTTTTTAGATAATTTGATTATCTTTCATACAAGTTTATAGATGATTTACCATAAATTGCACGCTTTTGAAGTTATGCGTAAATAAAATATTCTTTTCATCATAACTTGTTTCCCTGCAATTCCTCGGTGATGTACCATACATATGAAAAGTTAAAGGTCTTTATGAAGAATAATTTAGGCAAGTTTCATCAAAATCGTTAGAGCCGTTTTCGAGAAAATTGTAAACAATTGTACTATCCATGATATAATTACCATTTCCGGTTAGTCCGATGCGCTGTATCTTTGCTATTATTGGTCCAAATTTGATAATTCTTCTTAATTATTCTTTTTTAGATGATTTAATTACCTTTCCTAAAAATCTATAGATAAATTACTGTAAAATGCATACTCTTTAAGCTATGCGCAAATAAATATTCATCATAACTTTTTTCCCTGCAATTCCTCGGTGATGTACCATATGTATGAAAAGTTAAAGGTCTTTATGAAGAATAATTTAGGCAAGTTTAATCAAAATCGTTAGATCCGTTTTAAAGAAAATTATAAAAAAGTGTAAAATCCATGATATAATTGATATTTCCGGTTAGTCCGATGCGCTGTATCTTTGCTAATACTAGTCCGATTTTCATGATTCTTTTATTGCTTTTTAGATAATTTAATTACCTTTCATACAATACTACACATAATTTACCGTAAAATGCATACTTCTTAAGCTATGGGTAAATAAAATATTCTTTTCATCATAACTTTTTTCCCTGCAATTCCTCGGTGATGTACCATACATATGAAAAGTTAAAGATCTTTATAAAGAATAATTTAGGCAAGTTTAATCAAAATCGTTAGAGCCGTTTTCGAGAAAATTGTAAAAAAGTGTAAAATCCATGATATGATTGCTATTTCCGGTTAGTCCGATGCGCTGTATCTTTGCTAATACTAGTCCGATTTTCATGATTCTTTTATTGCTTTTTAGATAATTTAATTACCTTTCATACAATACTACACATAATTTACCGTAAAATGCATACTTTTTAAGCTATGGGCAAATAAAATATTCTTTTCATCATAACTTTTTTCCCTGCAATTCCTCGGTGATGTACCGTATGTATGAAAAGTTAAAGGTCTTTATGAAGAATAATTTAGGCAAGTTTAATCAAAATCGTTATAGCCGTTTTCGAGAAAATTGTATAAATGTGTAAAATCCATGATATAATAGCTATTTCCGGTTAGTCCGATGCGCTGTATCTTTGCTAATACTGGTCCGATTTTGATGATTCTTTTATTCTTTTTTAGATAATTTATTTATCTTTCATACATGTCTGTATATGATTTACCATAAATTGCACGCTATTGAAGTTATGCGTAAATAAAATATTCTCTTCATCATAACGTTTTTCCCTGCAATTCCTCGGTGATGTACCATATATATGAAAAGTTAAAGGTCTTTATGAAGAATAATTTAGGCAAGTTTAATCAAAATCGTTAGATCCGTTTTCGAGAAAATTGTAAAAATGTGTAAAATCGATTATATAAAGTGGCACTTCTGGTTAGTCCGATGCGCTGTATCTTTGCTAATACTAGTCCGATTTTCATGATTCTTTTATTGCTTTTTAGATAATTTAATTACCTTTCATACAATACTACACATAATTTACCGTAAAATGCATACTTTTTAAGCTATGGGTAAATGAAATATTCTTTTCATCATAACTTTTTTCCTTGCAATTCCTCGGTGATGTACCATACATATGAAAAGTTAAAGATCTTTATAAAGAATAATTTAGGCAAGTTTAATCAAAATCGTTAGAGCCGTTTTCGAGAAAATTGTAAAAAAGTGTAAAATCCATGATATGATTGCTATTTCCGGTTAGTCCGATGCGCTGTATCTTTGCTAATACTAGTCCGATTTTCATGATTCTTTTATTGCTTTTTAGATAATTTAATTACCTTTCATACAATACTACACATAATTTACCGTAAAATGCATACTTTTTAAGCTATGGGCAAATAAAATATTCTTTTCATCATAACTTTTTTCCCTGCAATTCCTCGGTGATGTACCGTATGTATGAAAAGTTAAAGGTCATTATGAAGAATAATTTAGGCAAGTTTAATCAAAATCGTTAGAGCCGTTTTCGAGAAAATTGTATAAAAGTGTAAAATCCATGATATAATAGCTATTTCCGGTTAGTCCGATGCGCTGTATCTTTGCTAATACTGGTCCGATTTTGATGATTCTTTTATTTTTTTTTAGATAATTTAATTACCTTTCATACAATACTACACATAATTTACCGTAAAATGCATACTTTTTAAGCTATGGGTAAATAAAATATTCTTTTCATCATAACTTTTTTCCCTGCAATTCCTCGGTGATGTACCATACATATGAAAAGTTAAAGATCTTTATGAAGAATAATTTAGGCAAGTTTAATCAAAATCGTTAGAGCCGTTTTCGAGAAAATTGTAAAAAAGTGTAAAATCCATGATATGATTGCTATTTCCGGTTAGTCCGATGCGCTGTATCTTTGCTAATACTAGTCCGATTTTCATGATTCTTTTATTGCTTTTTAGATAATTTAATTACCTTTCATACATATCAATATATGATTTACCATAAATTGCACGCTATTGAAGTTATGCGTAAATAAAATATTCTTTTCATCATAACGTTTTTCCCTGCAATTCCTCGGTGATGTACCATATATATGAAAAGTTAAAGGTCTTTATGAAGAATAGTTTAGGCAAGTTTAATCAAAATCGTTAGATCCGTTTTCGAGAAAATTGTAAAAATGTGTAAAATCGATTATATAATGTGGCACTTCTGGTTAGTCGATTTTGACGAAAATGTTGCTGTAACATCACATGCATGTGCTAACCTTAAATATGGAATTTCAGCATCGTACAGCTTTCCGTTTTTGGGCTAGACTGATCACATACACACAGACACTCAGACACACGGACACACAGACACACAGACCATTTTGCGAGACTTAGTCATTTGGACTCAGGGGACCTTAAAACATGTATTTCCGTTGAAAACTCGAATTCAAAAATTTTCACGATCGCAATACTTCCCCTTACTATATACTTCGTATATAGGTAAGGGAAAGTAAAAAATCTGGTTCGGTGCGCGCATCACACAACTTTCCCTTACCGCCCTATAATAATTATATTTTAATATAATTCTAAAGAGTTCACATAAACAATATTTGAAATATACTCAGCAGCATTCAATTCTTCTCCCACTTAAGTATAATAAAATAGGTTTTAAAACAATTTTAGTACAACAATTATGTACACTACCTCTATATTTTAACTTTGTAAAGTTGAAAATATATTTTAAAAGTTGCTGGTTTAGTTTCTATGGAAAAAGTTTCTTTACATTAAATAATGTGAAAGTAGAAATTATTAAGTTAATTTCCGTTTTTGTATTCTTAAATTACTTTGTTACAGAGCGTAATGTTTACAACAGATTGGCGGATTGGTGGGAGGAGGTTCGGTCGCATCTATCTCATTTCGGATGCGCTAGGTTATCCATCTATTTTATGCTCCTCATAAAATACACTGTATCGTTGCTAATACTGGTCCGATATTGATGATTTTTTTTTTATTTTTTTTTAGATACTTTGAAACCTTTCATATAATTCTGTACATAATTTACTATAATTGCATACTTTTTAAGCCATGCGAAAATAAAATATTCTTTTCTTCATAACTTTTTTTCCTGCATTTTCTCGCTGATTTACTACATAAATGAAAAGTTAAAGGCCTTTATGAAGAATAATTTTGGCAAGTTTCATCAAAATCGTTAGAGCCGTTTTTGAGAAAAATGTTAAAAAGTGTAAAATCCATGATATAATAGCTATTTCCGGTTAGTCCGATGCGCTGTATCTTTGCTATTATTGGTCCTATTTTGATGATTCTTCTTGATTATTCTTTTTTAGATGATTTAATTACCTTTCCTAAAAATCTATAGATAAATTACTGTAAAATGCATACTTTTTAAGCTATGCGCAAATAAATATTCATCATAACTTTTTTTCCTGCAATTCCTCGGTGATTTACTATGGCTAATACTGGTCCGATTTTGATGATTCTTTTATTGTTTTTTAGATAATTTGATTATCTTTCATACAAGTTTATAGATGATTTACCATAAATTGCACGCTTTTGAAGTTATGCGTAAATAAAATATTCTTTTCATCATAACTTGTTTCCCTGCAATTCCTCGGTGATGTACCATACATATGAAAAGTTAAAGGTCTTTATGAAGAATAATCTAGGCAAGTTTCATCAAAATCGTTAGAGCCGTTTTCGAGAAAATTGTAAACAATTGTTCTATCCATGATATAATTACCATTTCCGGTTAGTCCGATGCGCTGTATCTTTGCTATTATTGGTCCTATTTTGATGATTCTTCTTGATTATTCTTTTTTAGATGATTTAATTACCTTTCCTAAAAATCTATAGATAAATTACTGTAAAATGCATACTTTTTAAGCTATGCGCAAATAAATATTCATCATAACTTTTTTCCCTGCAATTCCTCGGTGATTTACTTCATAGATGAAAAGTTAAAGGTCTTTATGAAGAATAATTTAGGCAAGTTTAATCAAAATCGTTAGAGCCGTTTTCGAGATAATTGTAAAAAAGTGTAAAATCCATGATATAATAGCTCGGTTAGTCCGATGCGCTGTATCTTTGCTAATACTGGTCCGACTTTGATGATTCTTTTATTGTTTTTTTGATAATTTAATTATCTTTCATACATGTCTGTATATGATTTACCATAAATTGCACGCTTTTAAGTTATGCGTAAATAAAATACTCTTTTCATCATAACTTTTTTCCCTGCAATTCCCCGGTGATGTACCATATATATGAAAAGTTAAAGGTCTTCATGAAGAATAATTTAGGCAAGTTTAATCAAAATCGTTAGAGCCGTTTTCGAGAAAATTGTAAAAAAGTGTAAAATCCATGATATAATTGCTATTTCCGGTTAGTCCGATGCGCTGTATCTTTGCTAATACTAGTGCGATTTTCATGATTCTTTTATTGCTTTTTAGATAATTTAATTACCTTTCATACAATACTACACATTATTTACCGTAAAATGCATACTTTTTAAGCTATGGGCAAATAAAATATTCTTTTCATCATAATTTTTTTCCCTGCAATTCCTCGGTGATGTACCATATATATGAAAAGTTAAAGGTCTTTATGAAGAATAATTTAGGCAAGTTTAATCAAAATCGTTAGAGCCGTTTTCGAGAAAATTGTAAAAATGTGTAATATCGTTTATATAAAGTGGTACTTTCGGTTATTCGATTTTGACGAAAATGTTGCTGTAACATCACATGCATGTGCTAACCTTAAATATGGAATTTCAGTATCGTACAGCTTTCCGTTTTTGAGCTAGACTGATCACATTCACACAGACACACAGACCATTTTGCGAGACTTGGTCATTTGGACTCAGGGATCTTAAAACATGTATTTCCGTTGATAACTCGAATTCGAAAATTTTCACGATCGCAATACTTTCCCTTACTATATATTTCGTATATAGGTAAGGGAAAGTAAAATATATGGCCTAGTGGTGGGTAAACACCGACAAATCTGAACAGCAGAATTATTGTTTTATTTACAACTGGTTATACTTATAGTGTTATAGTGAACTCTCGTGGCTGATTTGTGATACATCACTGTTTAGAATTAATGCTCCAAAACGAATAGGTCTTACAAGTTCAGGATTTAAATTTAATTAAATATTTATGCATTTACTCGGAAAAAGCACTTCCCACATTACCTTATCTACATGCAAGTCAAAGTTTGAGTAGTGCATTTTGCACAGTGTTGGGCAAAACGCAGTTTAACTACAAATTTATTAAATACAACTAAAGCAGTTGGGAAGTACAGTAAAGCGTCGATTATCCGAACTAATATTGTCAGTGGTGGTTCGGATAATCGAATTCACGTACTCGCGCACACAGACGCACAGGCACACAGGCACACACACACACACACACACACACACACACACACACAATATATATATAAGACCCTAGATAGAGAGCCGAGCGCATCCGAAAGGAAACGGATACGACCAAGCCTCCAACCTGTTGTCAACAATATGCTATGTATTAATGTAATATAAGAATAAAAACGTAGAAATTAACTTAACAATTTCTACTTTTTACTTTCCCATACCTATATACGAAGTATATAGTAAAGGGATGTATTGCGATCGTGAAAATTTTCGAATTCGAGTTTTCAAAGGAAATACATGTTTTAAGGTCCCCTGAGTCCAAATGACCAAGTCTCGCAAAATGGTGTGTGTGTCTGTGTGTATGTGATCAGTCTAGCTCAAAAACGGAAAGCTGTACGATACTGAAATTACATATTTAAGCTTAGCACATGCATGCTTAAATATGTAACAGCAACATTTGTATGTATTTTTATTTATATGTAACAGCAACATACAGCAACATTTTCGTGAAAATCGACTAACCGGAAGTGCCACTTTATATAATCGATTTTACACATTTTTACAATTTTCTCGAAAACGGCTCTAACGATTTTGATGAAACTTGCCTAAATTATTCTTCATAAAGGTTTTTAACTTTCCATTTATGAAGTAAATCATCGAGGAATTGCAGTGAAAAACGTTATGATGAAAAGAATATTTTATTTGCGCATAGCTTAAAAAGTATGCATTTTACAGTAATTTATCTATAGATTTTTAGGAAAGGTAATTAAATCATCTAAAAAAGAATAATCAAGAAGAATCATCAAAATTGGACCAATAATAGCAAAGACACAGCGCATCGGACTAACCGGAAATGGTAATTATATCATGGATAGTACAATTGTTTACAATTTTCTCGAAAACGGCTCTAACGATTTTGATGAAACTTGCCTAAATTATTCTTCATAAAGGTTTTTAACTTTCCATTTATGAAGTAAATCATCGAGGAATTGCAGTGAAAAACGTTATGATGAAAAGAATATTTTATTTGCGCATAGCTTAAAAAGTATGCATTTTACGGTAATTTATCTATAGTCTTTTATGAAAGGTAATTAAATCATCTAAAAAATAATAAAAGAATCATCAAAATCGGACCAGTATTAGCAAAGATACAGCGCATCGAACTATCCGGAAATGGTAATTATATCATGGATATTACAATTGTTTACAATTTTCTCGAAAACGGCTCTAACGATTTTGATGAAACTTGCCTAAATTATTCTTCATAAAGGTCTTTAACTTTTCATTTCTGTAGTAAATCAGCGAGGAATTGCAGGGAAAAAAGTTATGATGAAAAGAATATTTTATTTACGCATAACTTCAAAAGCGTGCAATTTATGGTAAATCATCTATAGACTTGTATGAAAGGAAAAAAGTTATGATGAATATTTATTTGGGCATAGCTTAAAAAGTATGCATTTTACGGTAAATTATGTGTAGTATTGTATGAAAGGTAATTAAATTATCTAAAAAACAATAAAAGAGTCATGAAAATCGGACCAGTATTGACAAAGATACAGCGCATAGGACTAACCGGAAATAGCTATTATATCATGGATTTTTCACTTTTTTACAATTTTCCCGTAAACGGCTCTAACGATTTTGATGAAACGCCTAAATTATTCTTCATAATGGCCTTTAACTTTTCATTTATGTAGTAAATCACCAAAGAATTGCAGAGAAAACATTTATGATTAAAAGAATACTTTATTGCTTATAGCTTAAAAGGTATGCATTCTAATGTAAATTATCTGTAGAATTGTATGAAAGGTAATTAAATTATCTAAAAAATAATAAAAGAATCATAACAATCGGATCAATATTAGCAAAGATACAGTGTATTTTATGAGGATTACAAGACCCTAGATGGATAACCAAGTGCATCTGAAAGGAGACGGATGCGACCGATCCTCCTCCCACCAATCCGCCAATCTGTTGTAAACAATACGCTCTGTAATAAAGTAATTTAAGAATAGAAAAGCGAAGATTTACTTAATAATTTCTACTTTCACATTATTTAGTGGAAAGAAAATGTTTTTATGGAAACTAAACCAGAAACTTTTAAAATATATTTGAAACTTGACAAAGTTAAAATATATAGGTAGTATTTAGGATTGTTGTACTAAAATTGTTTAAAATTTTTTTTTATTGTACTTAAGTGGGAGAAGATTTGTATGCTGCTGAGCTTATTAGAAGCAGTGTTTATGTGAACTCTTTAAAATTGTATTAAAAAGATAATTATTATAGGACGGTAAGGGAAAGTTGTGTGATGCGCGCACCGCACCAGATTTTTTATTGTTAATGGAAACAAAAGGCTTCCATGGAAACTGAATGGAACTTCCATGGAGACTAAACCGAAGTTTTTAAAATATATTTTCAGCTTGACAAACCTAAAATATATAATGTACAGGATTGTTATACTAAAATTGTTTAAAAAACTATTCTATTGTACTTTTGTGGGTGAAGACGTGAAGAAGTGAATGGTGCTGAGTTAATATCAAGTAGTGTTTTAATTTTTTTATTATTACTATTTAATATTATCTTTAAAAGATTATTATAGGGTGTTGAGAGAAAGTAGTGATGCGCGCACCGCACCAGATTTTTTTTATAAAATCAATGTTGAGGCTTCTATAATTTTAGCAGCTATTTAATTAAAATTAGGGGGTTCTGGTTTAATTCTAGTTGCTGCAGAATTTATTTGTTTTCTATAACTCAGCATGGTTATATATAATGGTTATTTCTTTTTTAAATTCAGTTAAGTGCTCTTATATATTTTTATTACCTTTTATCTTATTCCTCTTAATTTTTTAGAATAATAGTTTGATAATTTACCAATGGATACCAATGGATACCGCTAAAACGTAAGAAAATTTGTTTTTTGAGGCATTTGAAAGTATAATAGTTATTGAATAAAATTTTTATTTAATTAAAATAACATTATAAACAAAACAAATGATATTTTTTTTTTTATAATAATTTTTAAATTTGTTAGTTGTCCATAATCCATGTCCAATACATTGCTATAAACTGTAGTTATAGCATCGTAACTACAACTACAACTACATAACGATAATCTTATCTACAACGATAACTGACGTTCGGATAATCGACGCTCCACTGTAGTTGCAACTGTAACTACATTTTGTAGTTGTAGTTGGCGGATCACAACTTCTATGGTCATCTACAATCAAAGTAATTAGAGTTCACAACTATAACTACTGTAGTTATAAAAATTGGTTGTGATGTCGAATAGTAACTATAGTTGGTACAACATACTATAGTAGTTGTAGTTGTAGTTACGGTGCTATAACTACAGTTTAGCAATGTATTGCTCAACACTAAATATTTTCGGAATCTTTTAGTCTGTGTTTGTGAATTGATACATTATATCAATTAAGTAACCGATTTTACTTATATTCCGTCTTCTGATTATGCAGGACATTTAATGCTCTTTCGAATGCTAATATACAAATCTTTCCTAGGAATTGGTATGCTGGGATTCCCTGAGCCATCGATTGCCTGTCTGGAGCCGGTTAAGTGTATTGGAGTCTGGTGAGTAAAAATATTGTATCAACTTATGATGTTTTTCACCATCAAATTATAATACTAGTTTAATATAGAGCCAGACTCTATAGGAAAGGCCATTGCAAGCGGTTAGTTGCATGAGAATATATTTCTGTATTATTGGGAACATTTTATAGTATTTCTAAACCCCACCTTGAAGGGATCTCTGCTGTTGATTATAGACAACTAACAAATTTAAAAATTATTGTAAAAAAAAATTATCATTTGTTTTGTTTATAATGTTATTTTAATTAAATAAAAATTGTATTCAATAACTGTTTTTCTTTCAAATGCCTCAAAAAACAATTTTTCTTACGTTTTAGCGGTATCCATTGGTATGACACCATTTGTCTCTTGATACATCAGCATGTACCGAGACAATTTTTTTTTTACCCAATCTTAAATATAGCTACACATTTACTATGGTTTGGTAATTAAAGATTAATTAGAATTTTTCAAATGATCACAGAGAGCTAGCCCTAATTTAAAAAAAATCCTCATCTAAAAAGTGTCCTTTGGGTGGACACTCCCTCCAGTATGGAATGATGAACGATTATAATGTCCGTTAGATCAATATACAGGGAACGGGGTGTATGATGCACGATGTACAGTGTATTGCCCGTCGTATCTTATCCCACTAAACCAGGGCCAGTTCTTTTTTAACTACCTAGTCCAATGTATTGAGCTCGAACAAAGTACGATCTCCAAAAGAACGATTCCTAACACCTCTACCCATACAGTGAACTAGGTAACTAATTATTTTTGACTAGTTTAACGTACTGGATTCGTAAAAGAACTATTCACCGAAAAGAACAATTTTCCCCACCTCTATACTGGACTGTAATTATAAGAAGTTGGAAACATTTGTTAACCCCCCCCCCTCTCCTTTCAACTGCCTCTTTGTTTTCTCGTCGTTTTTTTTTAAATTAGTAGATTTTTAGTGCTTTATTTTTTAAATTTTAATAACTAATTCAATTTCACCAAAGAATCATTTTTTATCCTTCAATAATACATATTTTTTTAAATATATTTATCCTATAAAGAAGTTAAATTGTCATAGGTTTTTAACATTGTTGTTTAGATTGGTTCGCATTTTGTTTATCTTAAAGACCAAGAAATAAGTTAGGTTTCAATCAGATAGCAAGAAATATTTCGTTAAGAATTATTAACTTAACGCTTATCATGTAAGTAGTATTTTGGAGGCCATATTGGAAGAAAACATAATGGGGGTTTGGTTATAGACGTATTTCTGTTGTTTTGATTTTTCATAAATTAATTGGTAAATTTTCTTGCTAAAATTCCACATTTACCTAAATTTTAAGGTTAAGGTAAGGAAATATTTAAAATACATATGTGACATATGTCTGGTAAGCTGTAGGATTGTCAACAACATAATTCAAAACTGTAGACAAAGCTATTTTGTTGCTACTTTAGTGTGGATTATAATTTGTTACCTTAAAACTATTCCTAGGCCTTAGCTTGTGCTTCCTAAACTGGGGAATCTTGAGAGAATTTTCGCTAATAAGTAATCCTGTTATTGTTTTAAGATTGTGATAGTTATTTTCAAGTAAGTGTGGTTTTACTGCATTATTCTATTTGTTTCATAGATAAGTTATAAAGTTGTTTTATAGTATTGAGATCATACATGTTTCTTACTTTCATGATTTGTAAATAGACCTGGATTTGTGAATATGTCTATAATCCCAAATGATTAATATTTGATCATATATGAAAGAAATGCACATTCGTCTATGACTAAGAATCTATTAAAACACTGTTTCATGTATGAATATTGTTGACACATCTTTGATAGGGTTACATTATTTTTTCTATCTAGCATTGAGATTTAAAACTCGTCAATTCTAAAGTTCGAAAAATGTGAAGTTTAGTATTTATCAATGTTTTCAAAATTGAAGGGATTAAACTCAGTTGTTTACCACCCTTCATTAATGTAATCATTTATTCTTTGCATTGTTTTCTATAAATATACACCCACACATAAATGCCCCATTTAGTTATTGCAAGGTCTCCTTTTATTTTAAATTATTTTGTTTTTATTAATTCTGTCATTTTATGTTGGTCATATTTTTATTCAAATCTTGAGTATTTTACCCAATTATTGAAGTGTTGTAAGTTATTTTATTTTACTACATTTGTTGGCACCTTAACTATTGTGGTCATGGGTTTGTTTTTAATTATACAATGATTATCTAAAATGAAAAAAATTGTAGTTGTTCAAATGTCTTAGCTTCATTTTGGATTGCTTAATTATTAAGTATTTTTGATAGTGAAGCCTATGAAAATTTTATTTCTGCCACTTTACGCGGTCTTAATAACAATTTAAAGTACCAGAACCAGAATTTCTATCCTGAAAATAATGGTCTTGTATATCGGAATGTGTAATGTGTAATGTTAATTTAGTTTCTTGGCTGGTAAGGCTGTCATAGTTGACAGTCTACATGATATCAAATCTTTTTCTGAACTATTATGAGATGGTCTAATTAGATCTTGAATCTTTATCACTTCTATATAATAATGTAGGTTGGTGATTCTTAAGATACAACTGTAATATTGAATAGATTTCTCTTATTTTTTAATTTATTAGAATTTATCTCACTGAAAGCGTTGAGACATTCATTTTATTTGCTGGTATTTTCAAGGCTTAAGCTATCTTCTTAATTATCTTATATCTTCTATATGATATTATATTCTTCTGCGCTACCTCAACATGGCAGGTCGGCTTAAGTTTTTGGGATGGTCTGTATATTGAATGCCGAGACTGTCCGCAGTAAGGTTAATCTTCAATATCAAAATCTAATTACTCCAATCTTGTATTATAAGGAGCTTTACTGGGTTATAGTTTATCTATATTAACATTTTTTGGTGTTTCTTATAAATATTTTACTGAATTTCATATATTATTTTTGATTTAGAACTAATAAATTTATGATAAGGCATTTATTTATTCTAAAATAAGATCTTCATTTATGGATTCTAGCTAAGGAGAATATACCGACAGTTTATCTGCAAAACTTCATAAGTTGTACTAAAATTTATAGGAACTTACGAGGTTTTTGCAATTATACTGAAGATGTAATTTCAGGCTCTTTAACGATTTTAGTAAATTATCAAACTTTTATTCTAAAAAATTAAGAGGAATAAGATAAAAGGTAATTAAAATATATAAGAACACTTAACTGAATTTAAAAAAGAAATAACCATTATATATAACCATGCTGAGTTATAGAAAACAAATAAATTCTGCAGCAACTAGAATTAAACCAGAACCGCCTAATTTTAATTAAATAGCTGCTAAAATAATAGAAGCCTCAACATTGATTTTATAAAAAAAAATCTGGTGCGGTGCGCGCATCACTACTTTCTCTTAACACTCTATAATAATCTTTTAAAGATAATATTAAATAGTAATAATAAAAAAATTAAAACACTACTTGATATTAACTCAGCACCATTCACTTCTTCACGTCTTCTCCCACAAAAGTACAATAGAATAGTTTTTTAAACAGTTTTAGTACAACAATCCTGTACATTATATATTTTAGGTTTGTCAAGCTGAAAATACATTTTAAAAACTTCGGTTTAGTCTCCATGGAAGTTCCATTCAGTTTCCATGGAAGCCTTTTGTTTCCATTAACAATAAAAAAGTAGAAATTATGAAGTTAATTTCTACGTTTATATTCTTATATTACATTAATACATAGTATATTGTTAACAACAGGTTGGAGGCTTGGTCGTATCCGTCTCCTTTCGGATGCGCTCGGCTTTCTATCTAGGGTCTTGTAGTCCTTATAAGGCATGCTGTATCTTTACTTATACTGGTCTGATTTCGATGATTCATTTTTTGTTGTTTAGAGAGTTTAATTACCTTGCAGATGATTGTTCACATAATTTACCATAAAATGCTTACTTTTTGAGTTGTGCTATAACTTTCTTTTAGCTATAACTTTTTCTCCTGCATTTTCTCTTGTGATGTACTAAATATATGGAAAGTTAAAGAACTTTAAGGAGAAGACATTACGTAAGTTTCATCAAAATCGTTGGAGCTGAGTAGAAAATTGTAAAATCGATTATTCGAAAAGTGGCACTTCCGGTCAGTCTATTTTGACAAAAAAGTTGCTGTAACATCACTGGTAATACCTACCTTAAATATGTAATTTCAGTTTCGTTTTTGAGGTAGGCTGTTCAAAGACACGCAGACCATTTTGCCACTTGGTTATTTGGACTCAGGGGACCTTAAAACATGTATTTCCGTTGAAAACTCAAATTCGAAAATTTTCACTATCGCAATACTTCTCCATATATTTCACATATAGGTAAGAGAAAGTAAAAAGGGAATAGATATCATAAATAAAAATGCTATAATTATAAATTAATATAAATAACGATATAAATTATCCAAAGAAATAAATCAAAAATGCAATGAAGAAACTAACGAATTAATTTTAAAAAATTCTGCTAATAAAGCTAAAGAGGCAACAGCATAAAAAAAAGTAAATAATAACCATCAAAAAGTCGTTCAGGCTGTTATCTCCACCTAAAGATTAAAAAAAAATTGGGAATTAATGATCTTTCAAAAGACAGATGAAAATTAAATATATTTAATAGCAATGAAAGTGATGACTAGTTATCTTCATTGGGCACCTTAACAGATTCGCCATTTGTAGACCGTTCCAAAAACTTTAGTCAACCCGCCATGTTGGGTTAGCAGAACTGGAGTAATACCTTTATAATAGGTATATAAGATTTCTAAGAGGAATGAATAGAAAGTTGAATTGATTTTTGGAGAAATATGTTAACTGAGTTTTAAAATAAGTAATAATTAATATATTTTATAATTATACAATAATTAATATTTTATTACACATGTAATTACAATTTACTAACAAAAATGAATTGAAGGAAATTTATTTTACCCATTATGTTTATCAACACCCCATTATATTTTATTTTATGACATTTTACCCATTATATTTATTATAGTATTTCTGTGAGGGCAAAGGCTTCATTGAATTAAGTTCTGAATAAATTTGTCTGGTAATTTTATAAATCAAGTTTTGCATTTTACTATATTGATACTTAGACTGAGATTACATTTTTGTTTAATCAAATTATTAAGATATAACCCAGTGCAGTGGAGTGAGTAATTGTGATATATCCTTTATAAAAGATTTTAAAGGTATAAGGATAAATGATGCTTAATAATTACTGAAAGATGAGATAATTTTCCGTAGTTTCTGTTTATAGACTATTTGTAAATTGGTATTCTAATTAAGAAAAAAATTATTTTAAAAAATGGATGATAAGTTATCTTTGATGCACTTATTAAGAAATATTAGATTTATAATTATTGAGATAAGACAACATTTTCGTGGTCGATTACAAAGGTCTATTATTGAAAATAATAAACCAAAAACAGTTAAAAATTAAATTTTTTAATGATGTATTCATTATTTATGAAATTTTGTTATTATTTCCAAGAGAGAAATGAATAAATTTTTATATAAGTTATGAATTAAAAAAAAAAATTGAATATTTGAAGGTTAAGGGGAATAAAACAACAGATAAAGCACTTTTTTTTCAATTGATCAAGATGAAAAGATGCACTTTTCCAGGACATAGAATGCAGTATAAAAACATGACAGTCAAGAAATATTTGCAATATACATCATTGAAGTTTCTTCAATACAGTAAAACTATAAACATGTTTTTTTCTGCAATACTAAGGCTTTAGAAAATGCACCTTTTCATTCTGATCCATTAAAAAAAAAATGGCACCCGGTTTTATTCCCTTACTGTTCATTTATTTAAAATATATTTGTTTTTTTACATCCATTGAATTCAATTTTTAAATTATAATCATATCTATATATTATAGTCATAGTTTTTCGTTGTCCGGTATTTACGGCCACAGTCCTTAATTCTTCTCTCCTTCAATCATGAAAAGTCTCCTATATTTTCTAGGGCCTTCCTTCTGCCTTTATTTCATACAGCAGATCATCAATGTCATCAAATCATCGAATTTGGATTTTTTTCCATGGCGGTATGTAAAGATTTTAGTTTGAGGTTCAGTCTAATTGTGTTCCTGATCTTGCATTTTATTCTTAAAAATATCATTTGCTGAGTTGTGTATTTGACTGTTTTTGTTTAGTCATTTACTCGATTTGTTGAAGTAGGCTTATATCTGATGACAAGTATTTGTGTTAACAATTTTTATCTCTTAATACTTTTCTGTGCTGATAACCTTTCTTAATAGTTCTGAAGAATCTAATCGAGTACTTTATTCATTCTGAGAATATTAGAGCCTACTAATATTGAACACTCCCATTTTAATTTCCTGAGTTATTTTGTGATTAGTGGCTGAGTGTATTGTGCTTGGCTGATTGTATTTTGCTATCTTTACCTTGTAGCACTTAATGCCGGGTTTTTCTGCATATTCTGTGAGGAGTTTTATATGATTGCATCATAATTCTATATATCAGCTTATATTTTCTCATTTGGCTTTTGTTAATGTTCATCCCTAGAAAATGAAATATAGTAAAGAACCTATGGCTATACTGCTGTCTAATATATTTATTTGTATCGAATATAGTAAATAGTTTTGATCTACAGGGTTGTCAAAAAAATCATGATGCAATTTTTTTTAAATTTATTTATTTATGTAAAATAAAGATCATTCAATGATATGTTTCCCATTTTCTCGATAACCTTTTTCCATCTTTCAGGGAGCTTCGTTATTCCTCGTTCATTGAAGGACCTTTCATTATTGGCGAAACACTGAACAAGGTACTGATTTCAGCCTCATCTGAACTGAACATTATTTTACCCAAGAACTGTTGAAGAAAGCAAAATAAGTGGAAGTCTGAGGGTGCAAGGCCAGGCGAGTATGATGGTTGTGGCAACATCTCCTTCACGCTCCGATGTTTTGGTGGGTGATCAAACTTGTGTACGTCTAACCGCAATACAACTCTTTAACAATTAACAAGTTGTGGACGTTTCTGGATAATGGGTTTTTCAAATTGTTCGATTACCAGTAATACTCTTCTGAATTGATTTTTTGATTCCTTGGTAAAATATTCAAGAACACAATGCCTTTAATCCATTCAATACGGCGGTCATATTGTTTAACTTATTGAGCATACTATGCAATAAATGAAAAACTTTCGGTTATGACTGTTATTGCCTTTTAACATAAACTACTTTCTTTTTTTTTTTAAATGCAAGTTAAAAATATTAAAGAAATTTCTTTCTTGTAATATCTTTTAACTTGAACTACTTTTTTGTTATTTTTTTCACTAAAATTAAATTTATTAATTTTTTTACTAATTAAATTTTAACTTCTCAACCATGAAAGGTATCCCAATACAGTCACCTGCTCCTGGTTTTCAAATCCTTTCTGATAAACTAAAATGACGAGGAAGGCTTCTCTGAATGATTGGAGAGCACAAAGACAGTATAAATATTGAAGAGAATGGACGTACCCCAGTCATTGAAAAGAGATTCGATGAGTGCAAGGGGGCGCTCGCCATAAGGAATGGGTTAATATACTGAGAGCATAATCTTCCCTTAATAAATGGGTGCTTTTAATGTTTATAGCGGATCATTGTGCTCAGACCAGGACTCTTTTTGTACCATATTATTGCAAATGACTCACTTCTCATCAGTCATCAATAGCTTCAAAAAAAAAAAGGGATCATTTTCCTCATGTTTAATGATCAAGTCACAGATGCATATACTTGTTAAATGAATTTCTTTGAGCTCGTGAGGAATCTAAATTAATAGCCTTCCTATGTATCTCAGCTCAGGTGAACAATGATCAATGTTTCTGCAATCTCTCTTTTCGTTTAACTTGGGTTTGACACAATTAATACCTTTATTGCTTCGCCATCAACCTCTATTGGTCTCTCTGATCGTCTTTGAGATCAAAGTTATTAGTACAGAATTTCAACAACTATCATTAGCATTGACGTTCTTATAGAGCATTGTCAACTTAAACTTTTCATAAGCTTGGTTGTTGTTCTTTTCTTTATAGTTATATAAACAACAAAATATGATGAAAAAGCAGAGTTGGTCTTCTATATCCAACTTGTAAAATTTGCTAATTAATTGATTTAAATATAAAAAGGATCGGTCATTTTATTTTTTTGAATGAAGCGAAAACTATGATCTGCTAAATGACAACAATAGCATAGATTGAATGGCTTTAGTTCTTCCAAAAATGAACTATTGCCATTTGTTAGGAAATTGCATCATGGCTTTTCTGACAACCAAATAGTTAAGCATTTTTATATAGACAGTTTATAAAATGGTCATCCTCTCTCACACAGTGAGTCGGGAGGATCGGGCCAAACTCCAGGAGTGAGATGCACGCAGGAAAATAATAAAAATTAAAAAAACTCATAAGTTCTTATCCGATTTTCATTTGTTTAATTTTTATTTGCTAATTACAAATAATCAATATTTCATACATGTATTAGCTTTATAATTTCGTTTACTCACAATAGATTCTAAACAAGTTACAATCAGATTATAACATATGTTAATTGTGCCAGTGATTTTCGTTTGTATTATTAAAGTCTTACAAAATGCCTAACACCTATTCACATAGGGAATATGCAAATATATTCAGTTGACGCCCGCATTATGGTATAGAAGGATCAATCTAATTAGGGATTGATGAATTATTTGCTACTTTTATAATTTTCTTTTTATTGAAAACTAGTTTCGAATGTTATACATTCATCTTCAGTTCTTAAAACTTACAAAATTTCACTATAATTTTCTTTTATTGAAAACTAGTTTCGATGTTATACATTCATCTTTAGTTCTAAAAACACACAAAAACTCAATCATCATGAAAAAGTTTTCAATAAAAACAAAATTATAGTGAATTTTCGTATGTTTTTAGAACTGAAGGTGAATGTATAGCATTCGAAACTAGTTTTCAATAAAAACAAAATTATAGAAATGGCAAATAATTTATTAATCCCTAATGCAAATATGTTGTTCGTTTATGGTTTTTGCAATGGAAGTGCTCCAGCTGCTGCTGAGGAATATCGGCAACGTTTTTTTTATCAGACATCCTGACAAAAAGGTATTTATCAGAGTTTTCAACAAACTGTGCGAGAATGGAACATTTCCCAGTGCTATAACATCCGAACAAGCTACTCTCCAAGGTTTAGAAGTATTAGAAAATGTTCTTGATCTAGTAGAAGATCATACGATCAGCTCATAGTCCAGGAGCTGAGGCCAAAAAAGTGTCTGATTTCAAGAAACTTTTTGATGGTCTAGGCCGAAAGTACCCTCATAATATGAAAGTTTGCCACCCTCGATCGGCTGCAATCAAATTTTATCGGTCAACCAATTCGTCACATTTTTCAGATTTTCCTCAGTAACTCGCTCCCAGAGCATTTTAGGTAAAACTTATGTAAAATTTCTCTATCTCTAAAATTGTTATTAAGGCGAAACCTCTGAATATCCAACTTGCGTTTCCTTGACATTTTGCAGACGTTTATGGTTCTGCATCTCAGCAGCTGTTCAGAATTTGAACAGATATTGCATATAAAACTTGCAGAAAATTTAACGCTCTTTATAATTGGGTATTTAAGGGGAATGGGTTATTAGTCCACTGCATCCGAGTCAGATGGAGGGGCTGCCTCCTGACTGGCTCGTAGCGAGCTGTCAGGCTCTAGCTTACCATAGGTAATTAATTTTACTTTAGCAGGCTCTTTAAGTTCAAATTGTCATTACCTATCTTTTAATCTTCTCATTACCGCCACAATATCATTTTTAGGCGGTAACGAGTTGATGGTTGGTCCTCCATCAGCTTCTTAGTCTTCTCCTTTTTCTTTTCCCAATGAAGTTTGTCTCCTTTGTACCATTTCATCCTACATTTTGATTAGTTGTTCTGCCCATCTTAGCTTTCTTGCTTTGATACAGTTTCTTTTGAACACTCAGTTTTCGGCAATCATCTTGGAACAAACACCAAAAGTTTCTGCTCGTTAGATGACTACTAATCTTATAAGAGATTTATATAATTTCAATTTTGTGGCTTCAGACATCAGTTGAGACTTGACTGGTTTGTGCATCAGGCTCTATTACCCGCTATTATTCTGTGGTAAATTTTTTTTGCTGAACTCGATGGCTATGTTTTATAAATTATTCTGCACATACTACTATGGAAACTGGTTCATCTATGTTTAGTTATTTGATAGCTCGAAAATATTATATCTTCTGGAACATTCCGAAAGCTCATTTGAAAGATAATCTAATAATCTAGACTCTAAACCAAACCGATAAGGTAAGTTGTGTGAGTGGGCATACGTTATAATTTTTTAAATATAAATATTTGGAAATAATAAATCACTGTGTAATAATTTATAGCGTTTTTATGAATAGGACATATAATGTCTTTCTTCCATTACTTCACCATTTTCTTTTCAACCCCTTCGGAAAGTATAATATTATACATTTATTTATGTAGGCTTTCTGTTCCTTTCTTAAATAGTAGCAAGAATCCCATCCTCACCAGAGGACTTATTATTTTTCATTTGCCTCCATCATTTCCTCGAATCCTTCTTCCTCATCAATGCCAGTCTTGTTCAAAATATATCCTGAGAATCCTTGTTTAGGATCGCCTCAAAATGTCAATTCTATCTTGACATTATTGCATCTTTTTCTGCCAACCGACTTGCAATCCTCAGCTCTGCAAGTTTCTATTCTCGGTTTAAACCCAGCAATGGTTCGAGTGATTTTTTGGTAGAACTTCAAAATATCTACTGTGTTTCTTAGTTTATCTGTCTCTTCAAGTTGCTTGCAGTGCCATATCCTTTTCTTCTACCTTTGAAGTTTTCTTTCTTCAGTCGGTCTCTATATTCTTCTGTTGATCCTCTCATATATTTTCTTTGGATCATATTTTTATATACCACATTCTTTGTTTCCACTGCTTGGGTACTATCAAACCTTGATGATCTTTAACACCAAACACATCTTTTGCTGCTTTCTTGATTGAATTCATACAAGCCCTCAATGCTCCTGTACATCCTCATTATCATCAATCTTTCTCTTTAGTCCTAAGTTAATTATCTAGTTAATACTGATACCTTCTACAGTTTTCTGGCTCTTTAAGCTTAGCAGTATCAATTCTTCCCTTGACTTCAGCTCTGTTCTTTATTCTTTTCAAGATCTTTGCTGTGATTTTTGACGCAGTTAGACAGTGGTCCGCACCAATATTTACACTCCCAAAAACTCGGGTATGGATTAAATTTGACTTATGTCTGGCACATATAAAAATGTGATCTATTTGATTTGCTATTTTTCCATCTGAGGATCTCCAGGTTACTTTGTAAGTTTTCTTATTAGGGAAGTAAGTGCTTCCAATAATCATGTTTTTGCTGCTGTAGTTGGCATAGTAGCATAGTAATTGCTCATGTTGTTGGTTTAGTTTATAAGTCGGTGTCCATTATTGTTGGTTTATTCATGCAGACTATATTTACCTATCATTGGTAAAAATACCTCTTCCTCTACAATATTGGCATTTAAGTCACCACACATAATTTTTATATCCTATTTGGGAACATCATTGTACCCTTTGTCTAATGTTTCATAGAATGTCTCTTTTCATCGTCTGTTGAGACCTCTGTTGGAGCATGACAACTGAAGACGAAAGTTCTGAAACCTCCCTTTTAGGCATAGCACACATATTCTAGGTCTAATTGGTATAAATCCGATTAACATTTTTTTTCCACTATATCACAATAAATCCTGTGCCAAAAGAGCGCTCTTCTTTGTGGAAAATACAATAGATTGCAATATACCGCTTCTCAAGCAGTCCGTGTCCAATTAATCTCACTTCCTGAATGAAGTCTCACTCACTGAATGAAGTGACCTGGTTGATGACAACTAGGTCATCAATTCTGTAAGAATCAATAATGCTTAGGAGCTGCCGAAGCACCCCAGGAATAGTGAGAGCATGTTCCATTGTTCAAATCGTAAGTCTTTGCGTCGAATCCTATGTCTATTCCATTGTGGCTGTTCTGCTATTTCTCTTTGAGTATTGAAAATTGAAAAGTTTTTCATCATATAGCTGACACTGACTTGAAACTTTAATCAGCGGAGTTTAACATTCAAATAAACTCTGCAGAGTTCCACTCAAGACTAACGCTTCTTTCTTCCCAAGCCCAATGGTTGAATACAGAAAAAAGAATTCCTATGTTTAAATTTGATTTTATTGTTTTGTTTTTCTAACACACATACAATTCACATTTTAGTTTTGGAAATTTTATTTTAATTTTAATAATTTGTTTTTAAACAAATTTTTATTTGTCACACAGTTAGTCGCTGCACACTTGATTTCTCTGGTTTTTATTTTACCTTGACAGAGTTTTTAGATTTAGAAACATAAATAAATTATTCCATTTAACTAATAATTTTTATGTGCAAATTGATGTCCCTCCATAATCATCTTGGGGATTTTATTTTTCATTCTTTGCACATTACCCAACCATCTTATCCTTCATTTCTTAATGGTGGACACAATTTCAGATGAATTATATAAGTCCATCAACACTCGATTAGTTCTCATCCTCCATCAATCTCCCTCGTAAGTCGGGCCATATATCCTGTGCAGAATCTTTCTTTCCCGCATATTTAATAAGCGCTAATTTTTTTAAGTTAGTGTCCAGATTTCACTTCTCTACAAGACCATAGGTCTAAGAATTGTCTTGTACAATTGCACCTTCAAGCCTTTTATTAGGTTCTTGTTCTGTGGGATATTTTTCAGTGTCCAATAGCGCCTGTTTCCATCCAATATTCTCGCTTTGATTTCCTCTTTTATTTATTAGTTTTTGAGATAGTGGTTCCAGATATTAACAGTATCCTACTCCATCCAGGTAGCTGCTTCAATCTCTATATTTTGAGGTTGCTATGTACTTTACTGTTAGTAATATCAATCTGCAGGTCTACTTTTCCAGCTGCTTCTCCAATCTCCTCGAAACGTGAAGAGAAGGACGTTTATTTCGTCATCAGTAAAGGCCAAGTGTTGTGCGAGTCTATTATAAATACATCCACTGGGGTCTGTGCGTATTATTCTCATTACGAAATATCTCTCTGGACTGTAGCAAGTCCCTTGATGTTTTTTTACTACCATTTTTATAAGACTTATAATAGTATGGGATTAAGAAACAAATTCATAACAGGATGGGACTCAGAAAAAACATCAGTGGAAGATAATGTTCCATGTCTCCACCAAATATTTTTTCAACCAGGAGACCCAACAAAATTTATCCTGCTCTCAGATATATGACCTTTTCTCAAAACCTGACTGAGCGGCTTATTTAAATATTCTCTCCCATGATTGGTTTCTTTCAAGGTACCATACCGTGAAAACCTTAAAAGTTTAGGCAATACCTGATTGCCTTCTCACTTAACTGGAAACCAGTTAAGGTGATTTTGCGTCTTACGACATGAAATGGCTCATGCTGGACATAGCCTCTGTCTGACAAAACAACAGAAAACTTATATTATTATGCAACATATCGCGTGCCAGACAATAAAAATGTATGAGTTTCTGTTAATTAACAGAACGGGCTTCGACAAAATGTTAAATAATACAACTTACCTGATCTTCCAATTTCTTTCCAAGCAAGCTCCTTCTTTTCATTGTCACAATTATCTTTTTCTTCTAAACTATAAAGGATTTCTTACATACCCTGTGAGTTTTTCTTATATATGAATTTTTATAAAAGATCCATGAATGATAGTAAGCAAAGCATGCATATTCCAAAACTAAAAAAAAAAAAAAAAAAAAAAAAAAAAAAAAAAAAAAAAATCTAGTTCTAGTAAACTAAGTAAACAGTAAACTAAAATCAAATTTAGTTCTATTCCATGAAATGTCAATTTTTGTAGGATAATAATAAAAATAAAACATGAATCAATCTAATATAATTTTCTACTGAACCAACTTTTTAATGTTCTTTTTGTGAAAACTCTGTCTGAAAAAACGAATTCCATTTGCATATTTTTAGAAAATAGTCCTAGGTGTAGAAAAGAGGTAATATGTTGCTGGTGTGCACTGAAAAACTTTAATTTTGAATCCTAGGAGGTTTTGCATGATCAATTTCAAAATTTATTGAAAGTAATTGTTTAGGATGATTGACTGACTGATTAATGTTACTGTTAATTGAGTAGTGGAATGCCAAAACGTTTCTTACCCATTTTACAAAATCTTTGGATAATCTCAAAAATGTTGCTATGCATTTACATAAAATGTACTCTTAGTGTTTTTAAATTCAATTTTCAATAGGTTTTGAGATTTAATAAATGAAAAAAAATTCACTTTTAATCACTGACAGCCTTGTAAATGCAATAAATATACAAAAAGATTGGTTTTGAAAAGAATGGACAAAACATTTTGACATTTCACTGCTTAACTAATTTACTGATTATTAAATTGGTAATGTGTTCACTCATATTTTATCAATAGCACCCTCTAAACTGACATTCCATTTGATAAATTTCGAATAGCCTTATCAATACTTTTGTTTAAAAATTAATAAGAAAAAAATTTCCTTTCATGGTATATAAAAAATCCATAAGATTCGCTTCTTTTTTTTCTACTTTCATTGATATATTCAATTTTTTTTTTTTTTTTTTTTTTTTTATGTAAAGAAAGAATTAATGCTAACAATTTATCCAAAAACAAAAAGACATGTTTTCTTTTTAACATGAAATTGACTATTTTCCTTAATTTCTACTATTTGGCTATGTTGTGAAAACATTGCTTTCATTAATTTATGAGCCATCATTGATTTTAAATAATTACATGAAGGTAACAAATTTTTTTTTATTGGTCCATAGATGGGGAATTAAAGAACAGGACACCTAATGACATGAAAAGACTTCTGTAATGAACCCTACCCACTGAACATGCTTACTGGCCGCTGTATTGAGGTATCCATATTAATTTATTACTTATTATCTCATTACCTTTCATGTTTCATATTCAAACTGTATAATAAATAATAGAATCCACAGATCATTTAAATAAAACTTAGATGAAATATTTATATTATTAGGTTGTATAATCCGAATAAAAAATCGTTCTATATAAATGAAAACTTATCTTAAAATAAAATAATACCTTTGTCTTTACATGCCTTGGTATCAAGTAATTTTACTTTGTCCACTTTTCCCTAGAAAACATCTAGGATTTTTCCATTAATATATAGACCCGTAAGGAGGTTTTAAGCAATATAAACCTGATATGACGTTTCAAAGTGAAATGGTCAAGGATTAAAAATCCTATTTTATTTACATTAAAAATCTGTTTTTATTCAAAGCAAAATAGCCGAGGATTAAAAATTTGATTTTATTCTTATTATTAGATATTTTTTCTAATTTTCACCGAAAATCGTCTTAACCAATTTTCAGTGTCGCAAGATAGAAATATCATTCCCCATCATAAGATAGGTAGCAACGTCAATCCTCAGTATCTTAGTGTTAATACTGTTTCAAAAATATTTCTTTCTGTTTAGAATGACAGCTCTAGTTCTTGTGAAAATAATAATCACCTTGATTTGGACTTGCCTTTATATTATCATCATAAAAATTTCTGGAAATTAATTTCGCATTTATTATATTTTTAATAAAATTTAATTTAATAAAAAATAAAAATCCTGACTACGGAAATAAATTTTATATCTTACAATCCTATTCGTCCTTATGTTCTTGCTTATCTACTTAAGCTCATTGGTGGATTGTTAGTGAAGTTGATGCCCATTAATATTGAAAATTGGTATCATAGTTGGGTGCCTTCCACCCAAATGAAATTTTTGACTCTTCCTTGCTCATTATATTAATTTACTTTCTTTATGTTTACATGCACAGATCATTAACATAAGTCTACCACTAGGTAAACACTCTACTGTGTTTCAAGCAGAAGTGTTCGCGATACTGTCTGCGGCCACATGTACAGAGGTCATCGGCTGCGACAGGGCCGGAATTACTATCTACTCAGACAGCCAATCGGCTCTCCTAGCCCTGGAATCCTCTAGGGTGACTTCCGCATTGGTAAAAGAGTGCAAACAGGCATTAGATCTACTTGCCTGCTCGAAGAGACTGGAATTAGTTTGGGTTTCTGGACATAAAGGAATCAAAGGCAATGAAATAGCCGACAAGCTTGCAAGAGAAGGTGCTGAGAACCCTATTTTTGGGCCAGAACCTTCAGTAGGCATCTCTAAAAGATATCAGCGGAAGAAGGTCCAGGATTGGACATGGAATTTAGCAGGTAAGGAGTGGAGGGGGTGTACTGGCCTTAGACAGGCTAAGGAACTAATTAAAAAACCCTCTGCTTCTAGAACCAAATGGCTGCTGGGCCTCAACAGAAAGGAACTCCGACTGCTTATAGGGGTACTTACAGGGCACTGCAGACTTAAAAGACACTTAAAGATATGTGGAATAGCGGGAGATGAGACCTGCCACTCCTGTGGGCAGGCACCTGAAACTGCTCTACACTACATAGCCGAATGTGATAGATATGCGTCACTGAGATACAGACTGTTAGGATCTGACAGAATCAGAATACAAGAGGCTCCCTCCATCGAATGGACATCCCTTCTGAATTTCATTAGAAAAACCAGAAGGTTCGATATGGAGGGTTAAATAGCTATTTCTATTGGTAATCCTCCGGGGTTGGCAAAAAGGACCATCAGGCCCACTTGCCGGACTTTGTCCCCCCGCCCTTGCCAGTACCAGTACCAGTACATGCACAGATGCAAGGAGCTTTCTATATCTTGACATGCTTAAATGAATGGGATGGATTGTACTTGCAAGGGGCCGTAACGTGTAATGGAAGGCACCCGACTAAGGTTCAATATTTATGGGGGTCAACTTCACTAACAACTTACCAATGAGCTTAAGTAGATATGCAAGAGCATTCCATCCCTTAGGATGAATGGGATTGTAAGATATAAAATTTACTTCCGTAGACGGGGTTTTTATTCTATATTAAATTAAATTTTAAGTTTTTTATTGGAGTAAGTTTGGTCGACTGTAGATATACTTAAGGAAGAAGTTTGTCTGGAGGTGCGGTCAAAGACTAACATATTGATAAGTACACAAAATAAATAAGTCTTACTTTTTAATGTGTTTTTAATCTCTGACTATACCCCCTGACAAACTTCTTCCTTTAAGTTTGTTAATTTTTCTAATATTTATTTATAATATAATATTATAATATATAATATAATATAATTTATTACCACATGATCATGAACTTACAAATGATATGATAAGAAACATCAACAAAAAGCCAAAAATACTTAAAATATAATGAAATATTTTTCAGTAATTTGAACTCACAATGCTTCAAAATCTTCACGGGAATTCACTGAGTAATGTGATCCATCATACTTTAAAATCGGTCTTGCAGTTCGCTCAAAAAATCGTTGGATACCCTCAAGCGGACAGATTAAACACATTTAATACAAAATTTCTTTAGTATTTTGTGCTCAAAATGTTTCAAATTCTTCACGGGATCACAACGAGTAATTTGACCCATCAGACTTGAAAATCGGTTGAACTATTCTCTCAAAATATAGTTAGATACCCTCAAACGAACAGATTTAACACATTTAATACGACATTTCTTTAGTGTTTTGAGTTCAAAATTTTTCAAAACCTTCATGTGATCACGAGGAATTTGTCTCATCCAACTAGAAAATCCGTTGAGCTGTTTGCTCAAAAATTGTTAGATACCTATTAATGTTCTAGCTAAATACATTACCCTCCTTGTGACTCTGCCGTAATTGGGTAAGAATGAAAATGAATTATAAATTGGAAAAAATTTCAACATTGTGGCCGATATTTTGTATATTTTCTATTTTCATTCTTTCTATTTTGTATATTTACTATTTTGTATACATTCTATTTTGTATACTTAAAAATTATTAAAATATGTTACTAAAGGGCAAGCCTCGGCTACTTGGCGAGTCACAGGGGGTAGATAATGTCATGGACAGCTGCAAATTAGGGATTATCCCTATTAACCAGTCCTAGACTGAGTCGGCGACATTAGCAGAGTGTGGAGGGATGTTACTGTAGCAAGTTCATCCTTTAAAAGCCACAAAGCTCAATAACGATATTACTTGGCAAGTAAGATCCGCCAATATAATAAGTACTGCTTTGTACTATCTTGCATCTTGGAGATGGGTCTTCATAGGCTAGGAGAAGGTCATCTTCAAAAAGAAAACCAAGGGCAGATCAAGCTCTTAAGTTATGGTGAAAACCCTAAGAAGAAATTACATGGCCCTCTGCTGCCCTGCGCTTAACTTAGGGATTAAGCGCAGGGCTAATGATCCAATCTCGTACAACAACTATTGTTCAGAAAATCTCAACAGAGAATAAACCAGATGATTATGATGATATAGATCAAGGTGCCCCCAACTGACTGTGAAAAGAGGTGATGACCTTTCATTTGCCACATTGGAATAATCGGGTAAAATATTGGAAATTTCAATTGAACTGATCAAATTTAAGATCGATATAGCATCAATCCAGGAGATAAGATTGCCCATAGTAGCAGGTTAGGAGATAAGATTGCCCATAGTAGCAGGCTAGGAGATAAGAACTGTGGCTGGGACTCATTCGCTGCATGAAACAACCAATTAAAATGGAATGTTACTTGTTCAGTTGGCAGGAATTTTATGTTTAAAAATTAAAAACACCTTCTTTCCTCACGAGGATATCTATTAAGAAACATGGTCAGTCAGCTCCTGAGAGAAGTGCAGACAATCAAATTGATCATAAACTAATATCAATCGGGTAAGCTTCTAACGCGCATACACACTAGGCCAACTCGTTGCAACCAACGGTTGGTGCTTAGCCTCTCATCCACACCCAACCGTGAACCAGCATTGGGCCAATATATCTTATTGAATTAAAGTTGCCTCTGAAATGTCCAAAATAGTTATTTATATACTAGTTTATTGAAAACTAGTTTCGAATGTTATACATTCATCTTCAGTTCTAAAAACACATAGAAATTCAAAAATATTAAAGATTGGACTATTGGAGATATTTATTTGGTTATTTAAGCAAAAATCTGGATTGGATTTGAAGGATTTTATTATTTTAAGTGCTTCATATATAGTTCCAAACAGATCCAAGTTCGAATTTCATTATCAACCGATTTACACTCATCTTCTTATAAGTTCGCCGGTTCACCTCTTCGCCTTGAGGGCAAGGGCGGTGTGACAAAATAAAATGAAAATATTCTCGTTTAATTACAAATATATTTAATGCTATTACTCATTTTTAATCCTATTTGTAGTAAAATCTCTCCAAATAGACACCTCTCTGCAACAGACACATCTGCCTATAGACAATTTTTAAATGTCCCGGCCTGGAAGTAAAAGTATTTAGACCCCCTTGCAATAGGCATCTCTCTAATGGACGTGGATAGCCACATTTCAGTCACTGAGAGATAAATTTACTCCTATAGACACAGACTGTTGAAAATCAAGAAAATCATATTTTATGGTTTAAATTTTTTAGATAAATACGGTTACTTAATTATGTACTGATCTTGAAGTCATTCATTTTTATTAATAAAAAGGTTTTTGTCTTCCAGAGGTGCAATAAAGCTGTGGAAGGCATCAATCATTTTATGAATTTTTACCTAAAGCCACAACACTGTCATCCAAGAAAATATAAAAATTATTCTAAATTAACCCAAAGAAATTATCACTACTATATATTATTACGGTGGTATAGATCCCTTTTCCGGCTCTCAGGAACGATGGATTTTGACGAGTGAGGTATCAAAAGAAAGAGAATTTCATGGAGATGTGACGAATTCCAATTTTGTTTCTTAAAATCGTACAAGGGCTTAAATAAAAGTGATTAAAAAAACTGGAAGGTTTCAAAACTTTGACGACTGAGAGTCGACGGATCAAGACGAGACGGGATAAGTTGGGTTTTAAAGATTTTGACGCGGGCATCAAGATCATATACGCTCCTATGGATCCATAGAGCTCCATTACCCTATGGAGCGTATTGGTCCAGCGTTTTAAAGCTTAAAAATCTACCGTTTTCGAGATAACGTACGATATAGGTCCACATGGGCCTCATGCCATCTTGCGTACGTGCTGTTGTCATGGCAACTTTATACCAATTTGAGTCTGTTTACAAAAACTTTTAATGAGTGAAAAATTATATACTGTTTCCCATGTCCAACCCTAAAGGGCACTGCTATCTATATATGAATACTTCATATAGAAAATGTTATAGCTGGATCTAATTGCCTAACTGCTAAATTGAAGAGATGTTTTGCAGTGAGGTAAGCTAATTACTTATTAAGTATGAATTGTAATTTCAACATAGTCATTACAAACTATGTAGCTTCACCAAATCTGTATGTTAAATAAACTTTTTTGGTAATACTATATTGTTTCCCTAATATCGTTTACACCTCGAATGTATCAGGGATTAGAGTAAGCATTGGTATCTAATGCGAGAGTTCTCGCCGGGGAATACTAGTTCTTCTATATTAGTATTTCCGGTTTAATTCTAATGAGTGATATGGCATTTTTTAACAGGATTAAGTAATTTTCCATGAAGTGTTAAAATTTTGTTCTCGCCTCTTGGCAGTTAATCATTTTTTTAGTTGACATCTACATGATGGTATAGAAGGATCAATCTAATTAGGGATTGATAAATTATTTACCACTTCTATAATTTTGTTTTTATTGAAAACTAATTTCGAATGTTATACATTCATACAAATTTATAGAAGTGGCAAATAATTTATCAATCCCTAATCATTTTTTGTTGTGTGTTTTTAATAAGGGATTTATTAAAAGCCCACCATACCACAGTAGCAGCTCAATTGTAAGTTGTTTTTATTTTTAAATGGGAAAATTTATTCCAATAAGTGAATATTATTTATTTATATTAAATATTTATTAAATTATTGATTCTGTGCTGTATTTTCTAATTTTTTTATTTTCGCAATGTATTGAGCCCTCACTGCATGAAATTAGGTAACAAATTTTGATTATTAAACAGAGGTAGAACCTTTATAATTATTCAAATTCTTAAGAAGACTTATACAAAATATCAAAAGCCAACTAATTACAACATTTTATAGTTCCGATTTTGTTTAAAATTTAATGCAATAAATTTACCAAAAGCGCCTTGAATTTTCGTTCGCTTTGAAATCCTCGAATTATACTTAAATTTGTTCATACCTTATCTCTGGGCACCTTGCTTTTTACATTTTAAAGAAGAAGTTGGTTGGAGGGGGAGGGATGCGATCAATGAAGAACACACTAATAAACTTATTTTATTGTGTGCCAACGCTTCTCCCTAACTTTTAAGTAATCAGAACAGAGAGGCATTCAGCCAATTGCCAACTCTTAAGTTGGAGGAAGTTGGTTGTCGGCTGTAAGCCTCTCTGCCTTGATGATGGTCTAAAACTTAGGCTGTAACGTTGGCATACAATGAAATTAGTTTATTAGTGTGTTCTTCATTGACCGCACCCTCTGACCAACTTCTTCTTCAAGTTACATCTATGGTCCACAAAACTTACTCCAATATAACTTTCTTATAAACTTTTGTAATTAGTATATTGCTTGTCTTATCTAATTTTTTTCCCTTTATAATTCGTATGTAACTGCATATTCAATTTTTCTTGCTAACATTAAATTTGGAATAAATTTAAATTCTCTTGTATATCCTCTATTTCTCTACCCCATGTTGCTGTCACCAGAATATATATTTTATTATTTTTGGCTTTATTACCTGGTGCTCAATCCTTTGGAATCTTCTGGCAAGAATGCTTTGTCCAGTCTTGAATCTATTTTTTTTTTAATCCTTCCAGCAATATAATCCTTGTCATAATGTTTTAAAATTTTATTAGCATAATCATTAATTCATAGAGCATGTTATTAAGATCTATTTTATTAGACATAAGTGGTATTTCCATCCTATTTAGAACAGAAAAATATTTAGTTTCTAATTCCACTTCCTTAAACATTTTAAATATTCTTTTATTTATAACTGAGAAAATGTAGGGAAGAAAGTATTGACGAAAATAAAATTTTATTTGCACATGACTCTGAAAGTATTCATTTTATGGTTGATTATGTATAAAATCATATGAAAGGTTATTAAATTCTTTTATATAAAAAAAAAAAAAAATGTAAACTGTACCAGTATTAGCTAAGAAACAGCCTATTTTATAAGGACTACATAACTAGACTTTAGATGGAAAGCCGAGTGTGCATGAAATACAGAACATGTAATGGACACGGGAACAGATTTAGTCTTTTTTTTTTTTTTAATTCTCTCTTAAACGGACAGTAGGACAAAAAAAGACAGTTTCTTCGAAAGGCAGATGGATATAGCTAATATGGTCTGCTAAAGTAATTTCTTAGAATTTTATTTCACATATGATAGAATATCTCGCTTTTTTGTTTTTAAACAAATCATTACTGTTTCGATGAACATTTTTCTATACCTCTCTAGTATGTTTTAACAATTTTTATTCAGTTGTCTCATGACCTTTTGAACTTTTTTCATCCCATGTGCTAGTGTGAATAATATACAATGCATTATGATAATAATAAAAATACATAAAAGTGTTATTAATAATAATATAATGTATTTAAAAAAAAAAAAAAAGAGCTCTGTCATTAAAGTCCTATTTTCACTTAAATAAAATATCTGATGTGCACACCGCCTGACTTCCTTGTGCACCTATTTAACTATAAATTGGTGACTCAAAAAGTGATCCTGAATTTGTTACTAATTTCCAAATATAGCAGTATCTCAAAAATAACAATTAGCGTTGTGACGTCCACACACACACACACAAACACACCATTATAAAAATGTTTAAAACCATTATATATATATATATAAAATTTCAGAATCCTTCAACATTCAAACCGGTGTGAGACAGGGTGATGGGCTTTTTCCTATTTTGTGCAGCGTCTTCTTGGATAAGGTAATGGAGGAATGGGAGAGGGAGCTCAAAGGAAATGGTAGTTTTGGAAGCGGTTCCGATTGGGCCTTCCCAAAAACAACCTATGTATACCTTGCATTTGCGGTATTATCAGAGAATGAGGAAGTTACCTTCAAAGTGCTTAAGGAATGTGCAGAAAAAATGGGATTACAGATCTCATTCGAGAAAACTAAATTCTTCTGTTCAAAGACAGATATCACAAGTCAAAACAAAATACGGTAAAATCGACGGGATCCCATTTTTCAAATAGCTTGGAGAACTCATCGAACCGACAGGCCTGGAGAAGATCTCACTGCAAAACCGTCTCCAAAAAGTCCAGAAAGTTTTAGGGTTAGTTCAAAACATCTATATCAACAAATCCTTGTCAAGACAGATGAAAATTCGGCATTACAACACTGTCATTAAACCAGCAGTCCTTTACGCAAGTGACACAATGGCACAACAGAAAACGATTACTGGAAGAAATCAAAAAGGAAGAGAGATAGATCATCAGAAAAATCCTTGGAGCATGATATACGCAAGACAGCTACAGGCTACAATCAATCAAAACAACAGAGAGGTTTTCAAACATTGAAATTGACATTAAGAAAAGACGAATGAAGTTCTTTGGTCATCTCACTAGACTACTAGAAAGTCGATTAACAAAAAGGTTTCTAGATTATGTAACCTCCCTTAAGAACTCAACATCTTGGATGGAAGAACTTCGAAAGGGAACAAACTAAACAAATGGGAAGTCAGAGCAACCAATGAAAAAACAGTACAGACCAAAGAGGTTGGAAGAACAGTAACAAGCCTTCTCGGAAAGAATGAAGGTCAACTGTAGTAATAAGAAGAATCCAAAGAAATTTTGATTATGTTATCTGCTTAACGTCTTCCATATTGGGAGAATACACTAAGAGTAATAATAATATTATTATTATTATTACTATTATTATTTATATATATATATATATATATATATATATATATATATATATATATATATATATATATACATATACATATACATATACATATACATATACATATAATCAGGCAACTCCAAAACTTATTTGTTGGAGCTGTAGAGATGTGCACAAAACTTAAAAAATGCCAAAATTTCAGGTAAACATACCGAAATTTTGACTGGAATTTACCCATACTCTTACGATATCGTTCTACCTAGACGAAAATCTTACATACCGAATTTCGGCTCATTTGAACCAAAGGGGGCCTGGAGGGACTGGAGGTGCTCAACTGTAGCAGAAACAATCAAATATATATATTGTAGTACTTTTCACCTCTGATGTGCCCTTTGTTGTCGGTCGCTTCTCTAGCTGGTTTTTACCTTAAACACACCGCAAGGTTACCTGAGTTGTGAGAGGGATCACTCTCGGTCTAGTAATTCGCCTACCTACTGCTCTCCTCTGTCCAGAAGTACTTATTTAGAGGGGTGAAAAGATGAAGGGGATGGAAAGGGGGTAGCTTGCCAGTGCGACGCTGCCTTTACCCAGTTGGGTGGCTGCCGGGGTTAGTTCCAAGGGATAGGCATGGACCTCGGCAGTGGAAGGCGCTAACTAAGCAAGTAAGGAAGGCCGAGTGCCGGGGTATGAGCCCGACAATCTCGAGGGATCCTGAAAACCGGGGTACGAGCCCGACCACTCAAGAAGGAAGGAAGGTAGAGATGCCGAGTGCCGGGGTACGAGCCCGACAATCTCGAGGGATCCTGAGAACCGGGATTCGAGGCCGACCACTCAAGAAGGAAGAAAGGTAGAGGTGCTGAGAGGTGGGGTGCGAGCCCGACTACTTGAGGAAGGAAGGAGAGAAGGGAGGCCGAGTGCCGGTGTACGAGAGATAGGTAGGGGTGGAAAAGAGAACACTGGTGGTCAGCCACACTAGGTCTTGCTAAGCTTCGACCAGAAGGTGTTCTGATTTGGCCAGTAAATCAGAGCTCTATTTATACCAGCGTGCAATGACTGCTGGGTAATCTCTATTTTGAGAAGTCTAACATATATATATATATATATATATATATATATATATACATATATATATATATATATATATATATATATATATATATATATATATTTTTTCTTGGCCATATCAGCACACCTTTTGGTCTTATTTTTATTTTTATATCTACAATATTTATCACAGTACATTTTAAAACATTAAAAGTTGATAACTATGTTACATATAATTTAATTGTCGATAAAAAACAAGCATACTAAAAGTTCAGTGAGTTAGTTCACTTGGTGGTGGACAGATAGCGCTATCCCGCGATATACAGCCCTTGTCATTCCTATACAACCCTTGACCAAGAAGGTCCTCGTTAGCTGCTACAGTGCACCTAGTTCACCTGGCGGCCAGTAGATTGCGCTGCCAACCATCTCCCGCAGTCCACAGCCCTTTTCATTTCTATACCGGCCTTCGATCAAGGAGGTTCTGCCGGCTTGACTAACAGCTGTTCCGCATGTTAAAATAAATCCTTGAATTACATTAATTTATAGTATCTAATTAAAATAACATGTTCTTTTAAGAGATATCACGTATTAATTGTTAATTACATAACAGAAGGGCCTTTTTTAAAGGTATTATACAATAAAAGAAAAGGGCCCTTTTTAGGATCTTACATTTACTATTTCCTGTAGAGAAAAAAAAATTATTAAGATTTTTTTTTTCAAGAGTTAGTCTCTTATCCGTACACAAAGTTAACATAAAATACTAAGTTACATAGTGTAGTTGATTTAATCATATGCAAGGATTGGATTTCAAACAAATACACATTTTTTTTTCAAGAGTTAGTCCTCTTACAATGTCAACCTTAAAATAAGATGAATTTATACATAATATACTAAGTTACATAATGCGGTTGATTTAACCATATACAAAATTACATCAAGAAAACACAATGAGTCTTGCAATTCAAACAAACTCCTTTTTTTTTTTTTTCAAGAGTTAGTCTCTTATGATTGTACAATGTCAATATTAAAATGAGATGAATTTATACAAAGAAAAATTAAGTTACATAATGTGGTTGATTTAACCATATACAAATATTTCACCAAGGAAAACACAATGAGTCATGTATTTCAAACAAATTCGTTTTTTTTTTTTTTCAAGAGTTAGTCTCTTCTGATTGTACAACGTCAATATTAAAATAAGATGAATTTATTCAAAGAAAAATTAAGTTACATAATGTGGTTGATTTAACCATTTGCAAATATTCCACCATGGAAAACACAATGAGTCTTGTATTTCAAACAAATTTGTTTTTGTTTTTTTATCAAGAGTTAGTCTCTTCTGATTGTACAACACTGCTCATCCATTTCTGTTGATGTGAAACCTTCGGCAGACATCGGATGTTCTGCTAAGTGTTCCCTTTGTCTGTCGAAGCGAGATTTTTCTTCATATTTATTATTGTAGTCATCTCCGATTCTAGTAATTCTGTTTACCCGTGGATTGGATTGAATCCAACTGGGGTTCCTATTAAAGTTACATCTTTCCATGGGCTTATTATCTCTTTCATTATTATAATTTCGAGATGGGTTATTTCCCTGGTTCTTCTGCTGTACCATTGATTTCCTCTGCGATGTTTCAGGATATTGGGTTGAAGTTCTCATTCTGTCAGTATTTTCTGCGAGAATCCCTTCCTGTGCAGATGGTTTCCTCTGAGATATTTCCTTATACTCAGAATATTGTGTTGGCGTTCTTATGCTGTCATTATTTTTTGTAAGAATCCCTTCCTGTACAGATCGTTTCTTCTGTGCTATTTCTTTATACTTAGAATATTGTGTTGGGGTTCTCATTCTGTCATTATTTTCTGCGTGAATCCCTTCCTGTAAAAATGGTTTCTTCTGAGGTGTTTCAAAATATTGGATCGAAGTTTTGTTATAATAATGATTTTCCTTGAGAATTCTCTCCTTCCCAACTCGGTTTAAAACTTCTAGGAATCCATCGATACTGTTTATTCCTTGGTACAGTATTATTTCTTCGATAGTCTTCCCAAAATGTTGAGCCATGGATCTGCAGATGAATCCTTCATCTAACCGATGTTCACAGGCCCTAGCTCTCAATGCCATATTGCAGAAATACTGCTGAGGGCTTAGATGTGTGTAGTGGTAATAACTACCATGATTCAATTCTTCCCAGAAAATAGGGTCATATTTTCCTCTCCAGAACTTATTTAAGAATTTTTCACTGAAACTATCGATTTCATAGATTTCAGTCTCATGCATCAGCCACCATACTAAGGCTTCGTCCTTCAGATGCTGTCTGATGTCTCGGAATATGACGGTATGGCCCCATAAGTGATATTGTGATCTTAAGGAGTTCACAAATTCTGTAAGAATGCCCTTTCGACTATTCCTGAATAATAAGGGTCTTTGATTCATTCCCTTATTTTGTATCAAAGTAGAATTCAGTGCTCTGAACATATCAGTGATACTATTATTTTCGGTATCTATTTTTGGTCGATAGATCGTCTCGACTTGTTGTCCAATAGGAGGTCTTGTCCTTGTATCCAAATTTCTTAGGGGTGACTTGCCTCTTGTTATATTGTTTTCAAGGATATCTATCCTACTGCTCAAGATCTTCAAATCTTCATCATGGGTCTCTATGATGTTATTCAATTCATTGATTTCATCCTTTATCTCTTCATTTCCATTGGTTCTAATTTCTCTTAGGTTTTCACACTTCTCTGTTAATCTGGCTTCAAAATCAAGTTTCATATAATCCACTCTTTCTTCTAACCTTGAGATTAATAGTTTCATTTCCTTAAATTCTTCAGACATTCTAGAGGATATCATTTCCATCCATAGTTGGATTTTCATAGAGGGTATATGTCCTTGGTCTCTTTCTTCATAGTATGTACCTTTTGTACTCCTTGTCGTCTCTTTCTTGGATTGTAAATTCTAGTGCTCTGCAGTGGCAGCGGCTGGGGTACCCATCTCTTCATCAGTCTCTTCCCTGACTTGTTTGTTCTCGTATTCTTCCATTTTAGGTTGACTTCTTTCTATCCCAAAGGTATAGTATCTGGGGTGTCTATAATTTTATGTCTGCTTGAAATTAATCATATCTAATGTGAAACCACACCACAGACATTTCTAAGTTTTTGGACATTTTTGCAGATTTTCATGGTCCCGCATCTCAATAGCTATTCCAAACATTCAAAAATATTAAATACATCCTTTTAGGAAATTTTAAGTTCTTTAAACTTGGTAATGACAAATTTTTACCTCAAATACACTGGAAGCGAGTTGTTTTGGAAAAACTGAAAAAAGTTTTTTCTTAGCTGTTTTCAAGATGGCGAAAAACAATAGGAGGAGATTGAATAGGATTTTTTACAAGAGATAAAATATATACAGAACATACCTGAATATTAAAATTACTCCATTTTTAGCAAACCGGACTGGGCTGAAATGCTAATTACCAGAGATCAGGAGCTTGCCAATTTCGAGAGGTATACTTGACCGAATTTTTCCAAGCTTATTTCCACGCTACAGACTCATATTTAATTAGTACTCTGTCTCTGTTTTTGACCAAATTGTTGTTTTTGGCCATAGTTTTCGACAGATTTCTGCACTTCCCTTTTCTAACAATAGCGACAAAGATGAAATATTGCTGATGTGAAAGTTTATTTAAAGATAAAAAAAAAAAAACATTTCGTTTAGGTGCTTATTTTCATATCAAAATTAAATGAACTTTTAAATCAATGGTAGATGAAGGCATTTCAAACATATGGGATTGAAGGGGATAAGTGTGGCTTCAATTATATGCAAACAAAAAAATTAAGTAAACAAAAAACCTTTTTACCTTTTTTGTAAGTAATTTTAAGGGAAAAAACTGCTGTTCGAAACTGATCATCATATCCCCTTCAAAATATATATATATAAGATGAAAAAAACAATCAATAAAACAATTTTTTTAATTTTATAAAAAAGTAAAACTATGAACTAAATATGAATATGTGTGAATATGTTTGAATTACCACTAACTTCAACAAAAACAGGCCATTTCAAATTTTAATGAATCAATAAATTAAGTGTGAGATAACAATTTTATTATATATTTATGAAATAGCAACAAAAACTATAAAAATGGAAATGTAATAGTAGAATGTAAGAATAAAATAAAATTGAGATAACAGAAGCTATGAATAAAAAAGAGGTATAATAAAAAGAATATTCAAAATGTTTAAGCCTAAATAGAATGAAAGTACCACTTATGTCAACATGCTTTATTAAAATTATAAAGAGAAGATTGCAAATTATAAAGGGAAAAAACATCAGATAAGAAAGCAACCAATAACATAATTATCTCAAGTTTTTCAAAAAGTTAAATTAAAAATAAAATAATAACTTTCTTATAAATAATTAAATATTATCAACAAAAATTATATGAATAGTAATTCAATACACAAATTTATCACAAAGAGAATATAAATGAAAGCATGAAAGAGTATATATAAGGATGAAGGAATATTTGCGACATATACTATGACTAAGATTATGTTAATAAATACATCAACAACTTACTTTATAGCAAACAGTTTATAAAACCAAGGATAATAAAATGGATAATCAGGTAGACAAAGACAGAAAATAGGATTGTTCCTTCGTAAAACTCTACATGGGGTAGAGGGATAGAGGATATACAAGACAATTTAAATTTATTGCAAGTTTAATATTTAAAACAAAAATTCACCAAATAAAATAAAAAAACAAAATTTATCACAAATAGAATATAAATATTAGGATGAAAGAATAAAATAAAATTGAGATAACAGAAGTATCAAAACTTGATGAATAAACAAGAGTGATTATGTTAATAAAAATTTTAACAACTTAGTTGATGGCAAGGATTATATTTTTAGAAGGATAAATATATAACTCTACTAAATATAATTCAAATGTAAAAAAGGATCAAAGTACCATTCATGCCAACTAAAACAGATCTTAATAACTTACTCTACAAATCAATGGAAAATCCTAGAGGAGGTTACGATAAAATAACAACATCCTAATAAATAAAGGAATACTGACAACAAAAACAATCATTATGATAATATCAATAAGCATTTCAACAACTTACTTTATTGCAAACAATAAATTTTAAGGACGAACAAAAAAAAATTCAGGGCTGGACAAAGTATCATTGACAGAAGATTCCAAAGGACTTAATAAGAGGAAATGAAGCGCAAAAAAAAAAAAAAAATAATGTGCGCGCACCATACAACTTTTCCATTTCATCCTATAATAATAATCAATTTAAAAAAAAAAATAGTTTTAAAGAGTTCACCCTAAACATGACGAAATACTTTAATTAAAAATAACCTCTTATCTAGTATCCATGAGACAATCACTCGGTTTATTCAAGAAAATAAAACTTTATAATAATAACCATTACAAAATAAATAAACCTTGGTTTGACCATGAGTGTGTATTAAAATCAACGGTGAAAAATCGTTATAATAACCAGTTGCTAAGTATATTTCTGATAAAAATAAATTAAAAAACTTAAATGGAAGAGGTCTGGAATTGAGCACTATATCAATGATGGCTTAGGAAATGCTTGTGATTCCAAAACATTCTGGGAAGCAATAAATAAATAAAGAAGTAGGAAGCCGCAACCAGTTCCAATTTACAGGGATCAATAGTTTGCTTACTTATCAAGTATGTATTATCTCCCTCGTGGAATGCGACATAATGTACTATGGAAGTTTTAATCCTCTTCTCAACTCGAAAATTAATCTTGAGGAGCTTCAAACCTCATAAATGAAATTTAAAAATGGTATCTTACAAGAACTTACCCGTTAACTGGAAATTCTATCTGCTGTATTTATATAATAAAGTCTTTGAAACCAAAAACATACCAAACTCCTAGGTAAAAATAGAATACAAAATGCACTTTAAAAAAGGTGACAGAAATCTCGCAGAAAATTATCGTGCTGTTGCCTTTGCCTTGGTGAGTTGCATCATGAAAATATATACTCAAATAATTCTAAATAGGCTTGCGATTTGGTATGACGAGACGAAAGTTGTCCCTAAAGCACAATTGGGGTTTTTCAGATATAGCTGGGATCGCGCGGAAAAATCTTTGCTTTGCTTGTTGATTTTAAGTTAGCCTTTGATACTCTTAATCATAATTTGCCTTTGATACTCTTAATCATAATTTGTTATGTCAATCTCAGTCTCTTCACAACCAGGGTATCAGTAGCAAAATTATTAGAATTTAAAATAATCCTATGCTGATGCCAAAAAGATAAGAATTTATAGTTTCTGTGACCGACTGCTTCTTCATTATGCTGAAAATCTAATAATCCTTAGGCTGATGCCGAAAAGAAGCTAAATATTTTAAAGCAGTATTGCTGGATAAAAAAGTTAGAGGTCAATAAACAAAAAACTAAAATGTTATATTTTCATGAGGGAGAATGTAAAAATATAGGAAAACTGTTTTATCATGTTTGAGAAATTGAGAAAGTTACCGAATATATTTACCTAGGAGTACTATTTTCAAATTCAGGTATATTTCATAAAGCGGAAAATTATTTTGAATTAAAAAACGAGAGCAGCAACAGGCTCTGTCATCGCACTTTTTGCTAAATCTAAAATCAGATCCTAGGAAAATTAAATTAAAAAAATAACGAAATAGCCATGAGCATTCTGTACTATAATGTGCAACTAGGGGACCTAAGGAATATGGATAGGCTGGAAAGTGTAAACTTAAACTTTTATTTTTCTTAAATAAAAATACGCCTTCCTCGATAATGACATCAGGAGTGGGCGGGTTTCAAAAAGGTCAAAAAAACTCGAAAGTTTAGGATTTACCTGAAAACTAAAATTACTCCATTTTTTATAAACCAAACTGCGCTATAATGCCATTTGCCGAGATGCATATCCTGAAAAAAGAAAACCCACTCACAGCAGGTTATATCTTTTGAAATATCGAAAATTTCACAGGCTTGACGCTCCAATTATAGCAAGAGAGGATGCTAATTATAGCAAGAGAGGATGCTACTATAGCTAATTATAGCAAGAGAGGATGCTACTAATCAATGCCCTGGATTTCGTATGTCGGAAACGAAAAAAATCCACTGGGGTTTTGAATCTAGTTCGTTTGTTCTGACAGGTGACTGGCTATGAATAAATTCTAATATTCACTTTATATTATACTAAATTAAAGAAGTGTAAATTGCCTCAAATTTTGATTTTAATGATCTTTTTTAGCCTCACCCAGTGAGTGTAAAATACGGGTTTTCCTCCCTATTTGTGTGTGTCAATAGATGGATGTCGCGACGCCAAGTGTTGTTTTTGAGATACTGCGATCTTCGGAAACTAGTAACCAAATTCAGGATCACTTTTTGAGCCACCGATTTATAGTTTAATAGGCGTACAAGGAAGTCATGTTTTGTCCACATCAGATATTTTTTTTCTGCCACTGTGCGCTGTTTTTAAGCGAGTAAGAGTCGAAATTGCGATTGAAAGTCAAAATTATGAGGTGGAATATAGAAATAAGTTTTTTGAGCGAAGAGTGCCAGTAGAAAATTTTGGAGAAATTCCGAATGTTTGGCCCTTAATGTTTTTTGGGGTGCTTATTACAAATTTCTACTTTGTTAGTTCAAAATTTTCCCAGAAATAAAAAAAAAAAAGCTGAAAAAAAAAATAATTTTGATATTCTGTCTCATAATTTTGACTTGCGCTGGCTTAAAAACGGAACGGCCTAAAAAAAAAAAATCATTGGAATCAAAATTGTAGATTTCAAGTTAGTTCTTTAAGTTAGTATAAAATGAATATTAGAATTTATTCGATTAATACATGATTTTTAAGTTAAAACAAAATAAAAAAAAAAAAAAAATTATTTTCCCTCCTTTTTTTTACTTCCGGAAAAACTCGTGGATGGATGCTCCTAAATGATGCCTGGAACGTAAAAAATTATAGAGTGCTAAAATCTAAGAAATTTACTCTTGTTTAGTTCAGTTTGAAAATTGATGTTGGTATAAAATCTATAATTTTGATGCTATCTGAGAAAAAAACAAAAAATGATTTATTTTTTTTAGCATGTTTACATTTTTATGTAACAAAAAAGTTGAAAATTGTAAACACTATCCCAAATAACATACATGAGCAAATTTCCAAACTTTCTACCAAGAGCGCTAACTGGTCCTCAGTTAACTAGATTACTGTGGGTGGAATGGTATAAGTTCCTCCCCATACCTGGTAGTGGTGCGGCGACATCATTCCTTTGATATCTCAAATTTCTATTTCCAATGGAACCATAGGATGGATTTTAAAATTGAAAAAGTGTTGAATTCCAGATTTTATTGTACTCTGTCGCTCAACAAAACTTTTAAATTTTCAAAATTTAATATTTTAGATTTCATATTAAATAAATACTCATTTGAAAATTTCCAAATCTATTTTCTGCCATTCTATAAAAAAACGCATATTTTGGAATAAAAATCGGACCATTTTTTCCCTAAGTGGCGGAAAGCCATTTGATAGTTTCTGTCTCTCTCGCACCTAACGTCCCCTTTTGCCTTATATTCTCTTGTACATTCTTTATCCCTGTACCCCATCCATGTTTTTTCTACCTGAATATACATTTTATTATTTTGGGTTTTATTACCTAGTGTCCAATCTCTAGGAAACTTCTGTCAGGGATACTTTTTCTAGCCCGGAATATTTTTTTTTTATTTATTCTCTTATTGTTTGTAATGAAGTAAATTGTTGAAATATTTACTAGGATTATTCCTTTATTTATAAGAAAGTTATTTTATTGTAACCTCACCTAGGATTTATTAATTTATTAATAATTTATCATAGAGCCTGATATTAAGATCTATTTTAATTAGGGATTGATAAATTATTTGCTACTTCTCTAATTTTGTTTTTATTGAAAAGTAGTTTCAAATGTTATTCATTCATCTTCAGTTCTAAAAACACAAACATTCAAAAATAAGCAATTCAAAATATAATTGGTATTATTATACATATTAAATTATATAAATCAGTATTATAAAAGATTTATGAATTATGAATTTAATTAAGACAAGGAATCAAATACATGTTGGTACTCACCAAGGTTTAAATGGATTATATCAAACAGAAAAGTTTGTACTTGTTTCTTCTCGCATTGAACTAACAATGAACGAAAGTTAGGTAGGATATTTTTAGGTAAACGGTGTAAGGGTCAGGGTTTTTCCAGTAATGCCGGTGAGTAATTGTTTTTTCTGTTATAGATGGGAATAAATTTAAGATTGGACTATTGAAGATATTTATTTGATCATTTAAGCAAAAATCTGGATTGGATTTGAAGGATTTTATTATTTCAAGTGCTTCATATGTATTTAATTTGAGACTGTTTTCAACGTGATGTATTAATTTAACTCCTGAGTCTTTGATGAATTTATGGGTTTTTTCATTTAAATGAATTGCAAAGTTGGAATTCTCTGTCGTATTATTATATGCATGTATATGTATCCTTTAATCTCTGATTGAATGATCTTCCAATTTTTCCTGTATATTTGGCTGCACAATCATTACAATTTAGTTCGTATACTCCGCTTTTTTGGAAAGGGTCTATTTTGTCTTTAGGAGAAGGGAAATATGAGGATAGGGTTTTTTCTATTTTGAATGCAGGATTAAACTTTTCTGTTTGATATAATCCATTTAAACCTTGGCGAGTACCAACATGTATTTGATTTCTTGTCTTAATTAAGTTCACAATTGATACATGTATAATAATACCAAACTGGATTTTGAATTGCTTATTTTTGAATTTTTGTGTTTTTAGAACTGAAGATGAATGTATAACATTCGAAACTAGTTTTCAATAAAAACAAAATTATAGAAGTGACAAATAATTTATCAATCCTTAATTACATTGATCCTTCTATAGCATCATGCGGATGTCAACTGAAGATCTATTTTATTTACATAAGTAGTACTTCCATCCTATTTACATCTGAATAATATTTAATTTCTATTTTTACTTTCTTAACCAATTTGAAATTTATTGTGTACATGTTATTTATCCAAATTATTTTGAAACTTCTGTTATCTCAATTTTGTTATATTCTTTCATCCTTGCATTTATATTCTCTTAGTGATAAATTTTGGTATTGAATTAGGTATTCATTTTTTGTGCGTTTTTGTTGCTAATATTTGATTCTTTATAAAATCATGTTTTATTTTTAATTTTACTTTTTATAATTATTTACTTGGTCGCCTTCTTATCTAATGTATTTTTCCTTTTATAATTTGCATGTAACTATATATTCATATATTCTTACATATTAGTATTTCATTTTCATTGCTATTTCATTATTTTTAATAACATTGTTATTTTATTGTTATCTCACCCTTGATTTATTGATACACTAAAATTTGAAATGAAAGTTTTAGTTGAAGTTAGTGGTAATTTCAACATATTCACACTGGAATCATATTTAGTTCATAATTTTACTTTTTTATAAAATTAAAAAAATTGTTTTCTTATCTTATATATATTTTGAAGTGGGTAGGTATTTCAAGGCTCCAAAAATTACCTGTTCGATAAGGTATTACTAAGGAATAACCCTACTTTCTGTCTTTGTCTACCTGTTTCTACCTTTTATTATCCTTTGTTTTATTACCAGGTATTTGTTCCTTTTATTATCCTTGGTTTTATAATCAGGTATGGGATCCTGCGGAACGTCCAGTTTATGATATATTGTCCAGTCCTTAAGGCGTTGTGTCTATTTAATTTAACTGTTTCTTCCTTCTATTTATTTACTCTTTGCTATAAAGTATGTTGTTGGTGTATTTATTAACATAATCTTAGTCATAGTATTTGTTGTAAATATTCCTTAATTTATAAGGAAGTTGTTATTTTATTGTAACCTCATCTAGAATTTATTCATAAATTCATTGAGCAGGTTATTACGATCTATTTTATTTGACATAAGTGGTTCTTTCATCCTGTTTAGAACAGAATAATATTTAATTTCTAATTTAACTTCCTTAAACATTTTTAATATTATTTTATTGTACCTTTTGTTTGTTAATAATAACAAATAATAATAACATAACCTCTGTTTTCTCAATTTTATTTTATTCTTACATAATAGTATTGCATTTTCATTGTTTTTTTGGTTTTTGGCTATTTCATTATTTTTAATTGCATTGTTATTTAATTGTTATCTCACGCTCAATTTATTGATTCATCATATACACATTTAAACTTTTGAAATTACTTTTCAATAAAAACAAAATTATAGAAGTGGTAAATAATTAATCAATCAGTAATTAGATTTATCCTTCTATACCATCATGCGGACATCAACTGAATAATATTTAGTTTTTAATTTCACTTTCTTAAATATTTTCAATATTATAATATTGTACCTCTGGTTGCTTCGTAACCTCTGTTATCTCAATTTTATTTTGTCGTTTTATTTTTAACATAAAACTTGCAGTAAATTTAAATTATCTTGTACATCCTCTATTTCCCCTCCACATCCATGTCCTTGTCTACCTGGATATACATTTTATCATTTTCTGTTTTATTACCTGGTGTTCAGTCCAGAACTTTCATCCAAAAGAATGTTTAGTTTCTAATTCCACTTTCTGAAACATTTTGAATGTTATTTTATTGTACCTTTTGTTTGCTGTCAATGCTTCGTAACCTCTGTTATCTCAATTTTATTTTATTCTTACATAATAGTATTACATTTTCATTGTAATTGTTTTGGTTTTTATAAAGTTTCTAGTCATTTCATCATATTGGCATTGGAACTCTATTTAATTCATAATTTCAGTTTTTGATAACATTTGAAACACTGCTTTATTGTATGATTTTTTATTTTATGCATATTTGGAAATGTTTAAGTTGCGCCAAAAATTACCTGTTCAATAAGTTTTTCCTAAGGAGTAACCCTACTTTCTGTCCTATTCTACCTACTTAATCCTTTTATTATCCTTGGTTTTATTACCAGGTATTGAAGCCTTTTAAAACTCCCATTGATTATTTTATTTTTATTGACTGGTGTTCAGTCTTTAGGAATCTTCTGTAGAGGATACTTAGTCCAGCCTCAAATTTATGTTTTTTTTATTCTTATGACGATACAATCGTCATTAAGTAAGTTTTTGGAATATTTATTATCATAATCATCAATTCATAATGCATGTTATTAAGATCTATTTTATTTGAGATAGCACTTTCATCCAAAAGAATAATGTTTAGTTTCTAATTACACTTTCTGAAACATTTTGAACATTAAACATTTTAATTGTTTTGTTTTATCTCTTGTTTATTCAAAATACTTCGAAACCTCTGTTCTGTCAATTTTATTTTATTTGGTCGTTTTATTTTTAACATTAAACTTGCAGTAAATTTAAATTATCTTGTACATCCTCTATCCGCCCTCCCCATCCATGTCTTTTTCTACCTGGATATACATTTTATTATGTTTGGTTTTATTACCTTGTATTCAGCCCTTTAGAATCTTCTGTCGAGGACACTTGGTCCAGCCTCAAGTTTATGTTTTTTTTTATTCTTATTACGATACAATCGTCATTAAGTAAGTTGTTGAAATATTTATTATCATAATCATTAATTTATAGTGCATGTTATTAAGATCTACTTTGTTTGACATAGCACTTTCATCTAAAAGAATAATGTTTAGTTTCTCATTCCACTTTCTTAAACATTTTGAATATTATAATATTGTACCTCTGGTTTCTTCGAAATGCTTCATAACTTCTCTTATCTCAATATTATTGTATTTGGTCATTTATATTTAACTTGGTCCAGTCTCAAGTTTATGTTTTTTTTATTCTTATTGGTATACAATCGCATTAAGTAAGTTGTTCAAATATTTATTATCATATTCATTAATTCATAGTGCATGTTATTAAGTCTATTTTATTTGACATAGCACTTTCATTCTACAAAATTGTAGTAAGTTTCTAATTTCACATTCTTTAACATTTTGAATATTATTTTGCTTTATATCTTGTTTATTCAAAAAGTTTCGAAACCTCTGTTCTGTTAATTTTATTTCATTTGGTCGTTTTATTTTTAACATTAAACTTGCAGAAAATTTAAATTATCTTGTACATCCTCTATCCCCCCTCCCCATCCATGTCTTTGTCTATCTGGCTTTACATTTTATTATTTTTGGTTTTATTGCCTGGTGTTCAGTCCTCTGGAATCTTCTGTCGAGGACACTTGGTCCAGCCTCATGTTTATGTTTTTTTTATTCTTATTATGATACCATGGTCTTTAAGTAAGTTTTTGAAATATTTATTATCATATTCATTAATTCATAATGCATGTTATTAAGTCTATTTCATTTGACATAGCACTTTCATTCTACAAAATTGTAGTAAGTTTCTAATTTCACATTCTTTAACATTTTGAATATTATTTTGCTTTATATCTTGTTTATTCAAAAAGCTTCGAAACCTCTGTTCTGTTAATTTTATTTCATTTGGTCGTTTTATTTTTAACATTAAACTTGCAGAAAATTTAAATTGTCTTGTACATCCTCTATCTCCCCGCCCCATACATGTCTTTGTCTACCTGGATTTACATTTTATTATTTTTGGTTTTATTGCCTGGTGTTCAGTCCTCTGGAATCTTCTGTCGAGGACACTTGGTCCAGCCTCATGTTTATGTTTTTTTTATTCTTATTATGATACCATGGTCTTTAAGTAAGTTTTTGAAATATTTATTATCATATTCATTAATTCATAATGCATGTTATTAAGTCTATTTCATTTGACATAGCACTTTCATTCTACAGAATTGTAGTAAGTTTCTAATTTCACATTCTGAAACATTTTGAATATTATTTTGCTTTATATCTTGTTTATTCAAAATACTTCGAAACCTCTGTTCTGTCAATTTTATTTTATTTGGTCGTTTTATTTTTAACATTAAACTTGCAGTAATTTAAATTATCTTGTACATCCTTTATCCCCCCTCCCCATCCATGTCTTTGTCTACCTGGCTTTACATTTTATTATTTCTGGTTTTATTGCCTGGTGTTCAGTCCTCTGGAATCTTCTGTCGAGGATACTTGGTCCAGCCTCATGTTTATGTTTTTTTTATTCTTATTATGATACCATTGTCTTTAAGTAAGTTTTTGAAATATTTATTATCATATTCATTAATTCATAGTGCATGTTATTAAGTCTATTTTATTTGACATAGCACTTTCATTCTACAAAATTGTAGTAAGTTTCTAATTTCACATTCTTTAACATTTTGAATATTATTTTGCTTTATATCTTGTTTATTCAAAATACTTCAAAACCCCTGTTCCGTCAATTTTATTTTATTTGGTCGTTTTATTTTTAACATTAAACTTGCAGTAAATTTAAATTATCTTGTACATCCTCTATCCCCCCTTCCCATCCATGTCCTTGTCTACCTGGCTTTACATTTTCTTATTTTTGGTTTTATTGCCTGGTGTTCAGTCCTCTGGAATTTTCTGTCGAGGATACTTGGTCCAGCTTCATGTTTATGTTTTTTTTATTCTTATTATGATACCATGGTCTTTAAGTAAGTTTTTGAAATATTTATTATCATATTCATTAATTCATAGTGCATGTTATTAAGTCTATTATATTTGACATAGCACTTTTATTCTACAAAATTGTAGTAAGTTTCTAATTTCACATTCTTTAACATTTTGAATATTATTTTGCTTTATATCTTGTTTATTCAAAATACTTCAAAACCTCTGTTCCGTCAATTTTATTTTATTTGGTCGTTTTATTTTTAACATTAAACTTGCAGTAAATTTAAATTATCTTGTACATCCTCTATCTCCCCTCCCCATCCATGTCCTTGTCTACCTGGCTTTACATTTTCTTATTTTTGGTTTTATTGCCTGGTGTTCAGTCCTCTGGAATCTTCTGTCGAGGATACTTGGTCCAGCCTCATGTTTATGTTTTTTTTATTCTTATTATGATACCATGGTCTTTAAGTAAGTTTTTGAAATATTTATTATCATATTCATTAATTCATAGTGCATGTTATTAAGTCTATTTTATTTGACATAGCACTTTCATTCTACAAAATTGTAGTAAGTTTCTAATTTCACATTCTTTAACATTTTGAATATTATTTTGCTTTATATCTTGTTTATTCAAAATACTTCAAAACCGCTGTTCTGTCAATTTTATTTTATTTGGTCGTTTTATTTTTAACATTAAACTTGCAGTAAATTTAAATTATCTTGTACATCCTCTATCCACCCTCCCCATCCATGTCTTTGTCTACCTGGATTTACATTTTATTATTTTTGGTTTTATTGCCTGGTGTTCAGTCCTTTGGATTCTTCTGTCGAGGACACTTGGTCCAGCCTCATGTTTATGTTTTTTTTATTCTTATTATGATACCATGGTCTTTAAGTAAGTTTTTGAAATATTTATTATCATATTCATTAATTCATAGTGCATGTTATTAAGTCTATTTTATTTGACATAGCACTTTCATTCTACAAAATTGTAGTAAGTTTCTAATTTCACATTCTTTAACATTTTGAATATTATTTTGCTTTATATCTTGTTTATTCAAAATACTTCAAAACCTCTGTTCTGTCAATTTTATTTTATTTGGTCGTTTTATTTTTTACATTAAACTTGCAGTAAATTTAAATTATCTTGTACATCCTCTATCTCCCCTCCCCATCCATGTCTTTGTCTACCTGGCTTTACATTTTATTATTTTTGGTTTTATTGCCTGATGTTCAGTCCTTTGGAATCTTCTGTCGAGGACACTTGGTCCAGCCTCATGTTTATGTTTTTTTTATTCTTATTATGATACCATGGTCTTTAAGTAAGTTTTTGAAATATTTATTATCATATTCATTAATTCATAGTGCATGTTATTAAGTCTATTTTATTTGACATAGCACTTTCATTCTACAGAATTGTAGTAAGTTTCTAATTTCACATTTTGAATATTATTTTGCTTTATATCTTGTTTATTCAAAATACTTCGAAACCTCTGTTCTGTCAATTTTATTTTATTTGGTCGTTTTATTTTTAACATTAAACTTGCAGTAAATTTAAATTATCTTGTACATCCTCTATCTCCCCTCCCCATCCATGTCTTTGTCTATCTGGCTTTACATTTTATTATTTTTGGTTTTATTGCCTGGTGTTCAGTCCTCTGGAATCTTCTGTCGAGGATACTTGGTCCAGCCTCATGTTTATGTTTTTTTTATTCTTATTATGATACCATGGTCTTTAAGTAAGTTTTTGAAATATTTATTATCATATTCATTAATTCATAGTGCATGTTATTAAGTCTATTTTATTTGACATAGCACTTATTTCTTACATAATGGTATTACATTTTCATTGTTATTGTTTTGTTTTTTATAAAGTTTCTAGTAATTTCATGATATTCACATTGGAATCCTACTTAATTCATAATTTAACTTTTTTATAACTTTTCTTTATTGTAAGATTTTTTTATTTTATGCATATTTGGAAATGCTTATGTTGTGCCAAAAATTACCTGTTCAATAAGTTTTTCCTAAGGAACAACCCTACTTTCTTTCTTAGTTTACCTGCTTAATCCTTTTATTATCCTTGGTTTTATTACCAGGTATTGAACCCTTTTAAAACTCCCATTTATTATTTTATTTTTATTACCTTGTATTCAGTCCTTCAGAATCTTTGTACAGTAATGTTAGTCCACCCTCAAGTTTATTTTATTCTTATTGTGATACAATCGTCAATAAGTAAGTTGTTCAAATATTTCTTATCATATTCATTAATTCATAGTGCATGTTATTAAGTCTATTTTATTTGACATAGCACTATCATTCTACAGAATTGTAGTAAGTTTCTAATTTCACATTCTGAAACATTTTGAATATTATTTTGCTTTATATCTTGTTTATTCAAAATACTTCGAAACCGCTGTTCTGTCAATTTTATTTTATTTGGTCGTTTTATTTTTAACATTAAACTTGCAGTAAATTTAAATTATCTTGTACATCCTTTATCCCCCCTCCCCATCCATGTCTTTGTCTACCTGGCTTTACATTTTATTATTTTTGGTTTTATTGCCTGGTGTTCAGTCCTCTGGAATCTTCTGTCGAGGATACTTGGTCCAGCCTCATGTTTATGTTTTTTTTATTCTTATTATGATACCATGGTCTTTAAGTAAGTTTTTGAAATATTTATTATCATATTCATTAATTCATAGTGCATGTTATTAAGTCTATTTTATTTGACATAGCACTTTCATTCTACAAAATTGTAGTAAGTTTCTAATTTCACATTCTTTAACATTTTGAATATTATTTTGCTTTATATCTTGTTTATTCAAAATACTTCAAAACCGCTGTTCTGTCAATTTTATTTTATTTGGTCGTTTTATTTTTAACATTAAACTTGCAGTAAATTTAAATTATCTTGTACATCCTCTATCCACCCTCCCCATCCATGTCTTTGTCTACCTGGATTTACATTTTATTATTTTTGGTTTTATTGCCTGGTGTTCAGTCCTTTGGATTCTTCTGTCGAGGACACTTGGTCCAGCCTCATGTTTATGTTTTTTTTATTCTTATTATGATACCATGGTCTTTAAGTAAGTTTTTGAAATATTTATTATCATATTCATTAATTCATAGTGCATGTTATTAAGTCTATTTTATTTGACATAGCACTTTCATTCTACAAAATTGTAGTAAGTTTCTAATTTCACATTCTTTAACATTTTGAATATTATTTTGCTTTATATCTTGTTTATTCAAAATACTTCAAAACCTCTGTTCTGTCAATTTTATTTTATTTGGTCGTTTTATTTTTTACATTAAACTTGCAGTAAATTTAAATTATCTTGTACATCCTCTATCTCCCCTCCCCATCCATGTCTTTGTCTACCTGGCTTTACATTTTATTATTTTTGGTTTTATTGCCTGATGTTCAGTCCTTTGGAATCTTCTGTCGAGGACACTTGGTCCAGCCTCATGTTTATGTTTTTTTTATTCTTATTATGATACCATGGTCTTTAAGTAAGTTTTTGAAATATTTATTATCATATTCATTAATTCATAGTGCATGTTATTAAGTCTATTTTATTTGACATAGCACTTTCATTCTACAGAATTGTAGTAAGTTTCTAATTTCACATTTTGAATATTATTTTGCTTTATATCTTGTTTATTCAAAATACTTCGAAACCTCTGTTCTGTCAATTTTATTTTATTTGGTCGTTTTATTTTTAACATTAAACTTGCAGTAAATTTAAATTATCTTGTACATCCTCTATCTCCCCTCCCCATCCATGTCTTTGTCTATCTGGCTTTACATTTTATTATTTTTGGTTTTATTGCCTGGTGTTCAGTCCTCTGGAATCTTCTGTCGAGGATACTTGGTCCAGCCTCATGTTTATGTTTTTTTTATTCTTATTATGATACCATGGTCTTTAAGTAAGTTTTTGAAATATTTATTATCATATTCATTAATTCATAGTGCATGTTATTAAGTCTATTTTATTTGACATAGCACTTATTTCTTACATAATGGTATTACATTTTCATTGTTATTGTTTTGTTTTTTATAAAGTTTCTAGTAATTTCATGATATTCACATTGGAATCCTACTTAATTCATAATTTAACTTTTTTATAACTTTTCTTTATTGTAAGATTTTTTTATTTTATGCATATTTGGAAATGCTTATGTTGTGCCAAAAATTACCTGTTCAATAAGTTTTTCCTAAGGAACAACCCTACTTTCTTTCTTAGTTTACCTGCTTAATCCTTTTATTATCCTTGGTTTTATTACCAGGTATTGAACCCTTTTAAAACTCCCATTTATTATTTTATTTTTATTACCTTGTATTCAGTCCTTCAGAATCTTTGTACAGTAATGTTAGTCCACCCTCAAGTTTATTTTATTCTTATTGTGATACAATCGTCAATAAGTAAGTTGTTCAAATATTTCTTATCATATTCATTAATTCATAGTGCATGTTATTAAGTCTATTTTATTTGACATAGCACTATCATTCTACAGAATTGTAGTAAGTTTCTAATTTCACATTCTGAAACATTTTGAATATTATTTTGCTTTATATCTTGTTTATTCAAAATACTTCGAAACCGCTGTTCTGTCAATTTTATTTTATTTGGTCGTTTTATTTTTAACATTAAACTTGCAGTAAATTTAAATTATCTTGTACATCCTTTATCCCCCCTCCCCATCCATGTCTTTGTCTACCTGGCTTTACATTTTATTATTTTTGGTTTTATTGCCTGGTGTTCAGTCCTCTGGAATCTTCTGTCGAGGATACTTGGTCCAGCCTCATGTTTATGTTTTTTTTATTCTTATTATGATACCATGGTCTTTAAGTAAGTTTTTGAAATATTTATTATCATATTCATTAATTCATAGTACATGTTATTAAGTCTATTTCATTTGACATAGCACTTTCATTCTACAAAATTGTAGTAAGTTTCTAATTTCACATTCTTTAACATTTTGAATATTATTTTGCTTTATATCTTGTTTATTCAAAATACTTCAAAACCGCTGTTCTGTCAATTTTATTTTATTTGGTCGTTTTATTTTTAACATTAAACTTGCAGTAAATTTAAATTATGTTGTACATCCTCTATCCACCCTCCCCATCCATGTCTTTGTCTACCTGGATTTACATTTTATTATTTTTGGTTTTATTGCCTGGTGTTCAGTCCTCTGGAATCTTCTGTCGAGGATACTTGGTCCAACCTCATGTTTATGTTTTTTTTATTCTTATTATGATACCATGGTCTTTAAGTAAGTTTTTGAAATATTTATTATCATATTCATTAATTCATAGTGCATGTTATTAAGTCTATTTTATTTGACATAGCACTTTCATTCTACAAAATTGTAGTAAGTTTCTAATTTCACATTCTTTAACATTTTGAATATTATTTTGCTTTATATCTTGTTTATTCAAAATACTTCAAAACCGCTGTTCTGTCAATTTTATTTTATTTGGTCGTTTTATTTTTAACATTAAACTTGCAGTAAATTTAAATTATCTTGTACATCCTCTATCCACCCTCCCCATCCATGTCTTTGTCTACCTGGATTTACATTTTATTATTTTTGGTTTTATTGCCTGGTGTTCAGTCCTTTGGATTCTTCTGTCGAGGACACTTGGTCCAGCCTCATGTTTATGTTTTTTTTATTCTTATTATGATACCATGGTCTTTAAGTAAGTTTTTGAAATATTTATTATCATATTCATTAATTCATAGTGCATGTTATTAAGTCTATTTTATTTGACATAGCACTTTCATTCTACAAAATTGTAGTAAGTTTCTAATTTCACATTCTTTAACATTTTGAATATTATTTTGCTTTATATCTTGTTTATTCAAAATACTTCAAAACCTCTGTTCTGTCAATTTTATTTTATTTGGTCGTTTTATTTTTTACATTAAACTTGCAGTAAATTTAAATTATCTTGTACATCCTCTATCTCCCCTCCCCATCCATGTCTTTGTCTACCTGGCTTTACATTTTATTATTTTTGGTTTTATTGCCTGATGTTCAGTCCTTTGGAATCTTCTGTCGAGGACACTTGGTCCAGCCTCATGTTTATGTTTTTTTTATTCTTATTATGATACCATGGTCTTTAAGTAAGTTTTTGAAATATTTATTATCATATTCATTAATTCATAGTGCATGTTATTAAGTCTATTTTATTTGACATAGCACTTTCATTCTACAGAATTGTAGTAAGTTTCTAATTTCACATTTTGAATATTATTTTGCTTTATATCTTGTTTATTCAAAATACTTCGAAACCTCTGTTCTGTCAATTTTATTTTATTTGGTCGTTTTATTTTTAACATTAAACTTGCAGTAAATTTAAATTATCTTGTACATCCTCTATCTCCCCTCCCCATCCATGTCTTTGTCTATCTGGCTTTACATTTTATTATTTTTGGTTTTATTGCCTGGTGTTCAGTCCTCTGGAATCTTCTGTCGAGGATACTTGGTCCAGCCTCATGTTTATGTTTTTTTTATTCTTATTATGATACCATGGTCTTTAAGTAAGTTTTTGAAATATTTATTATCATATTCATTAATTCATAGTGCATGTTATTAAGTCTATTTTATTTGACATAGCACTTATTTCTTACATAATGGTATTACATTTTCATTGTTATTGTTTTGTTTTTTATAAAGTTTCTAGTAATTTCATGATATTCACATTGGAATCCTACTTAATTCATAATTTAACTTTTTTATAACTTTTCTTTATTGTAAGATTTTTTTATTTTATGCATATTTGGAAATGCTTATGTTGTGCCAAAAATTACCTGTTCAATAAGTTTTTCCTAAGGAACAACCCTACTTTCTTTCTTAGTTTACCTGCTTAATCCTTTTATTATCCTTGGTTTTATTACCAGGTATTGAACCCTTTTAAAACTCCCATTTATTATTTTATTTTTATTACCTTGTATTCAGTCCTTCAGAATCTTTGTACAGTAATGTTAGTCCACCCTCAAGTTTATTTTATTCTTATTGTGATACCATGGTCTTTAAGTAAGTTTTTGAAATATTTATTATCATATTCATTAATTCATAGTACATGTTATTAAGTCTATTTCATTTGACATAGCACTTTCATTCTACAGAATTGTAGTAAGTTTCTAATTTCACATTCTGAAACATTTTGAATATTATTTTGCTTTATATCTTGTTTATTCAAAATACTTCAAAACCTCTGTTCCGTCAATTTTATTTTATTTGGTCGTTTTATTTTTAACATTAAACTTGCAGTAAATTTAAATTATCTTGTACATCCTTTATCCCCCCTCCCCATCCATGTCTTTGTCTACCTGGCTTTACATTTTATTATTTTTGGTTTTATTGCCTGGTGTTCAGTCCTCTGGAATCTTCTGTCGAGGATACTTGGTCCAGCCTCATGTTTATGTTTTTTTTATTCTTATTATGATACCATGGTCTTTAAGTAAGTTTTTGAAATATTTATTATCATATTCATTAATTCATAGTACATGTTATTAAGTCTATTTCATTTGACATAGCACTTTCATTCTACAGAATTGTAGTAAGTTTCTAATTTCACATTCTGAAACATTTTGAATATTATTTTGCTTTATATCTTGTTTATTCAAAATACTTCAAAACCTCTGTTCCGTCAATTTTATTTTATTTGGTCGTTTTATTTTTAACATTAAACTTGCAGTAAATTTAAATTATCTTGTACATCCTCTATCCCCCCTCCCCATCCATGTCTTTGTCTACCTGGCTTTACATTTTATTATTTTTGGTTTTATTGCCTGGTGTTCAGTCCTCTGGAATCTTCTGTCGAGGATACTTGGTCCAGCCTCATGTTTATGTTTTTTTTATTCTTATTATGATACCATGGTCTTTAAGTAAGTTTTTGAAATATTTATTATCATATTCATTAATTCATAGTGCATGTTATTAAGTCTATTTTATTTGACATAGCACTTATTTCTTACATAATGGTATTACATTTTCATTGTTATTGTTTTGTTTTTTATAAAGTTTCTAGTAATTTCATGATATTCACATTGGAATCCTACTTAATTCATATTTTCTGTTTTTCATAAACTTTAAAACATTGCTTCATTGTATGAATTTTTGCTTTTATGCATATTTGGAAATGCTTATGTTGTGCCAAAAATTACCTGTTCAATAAGTTTTTCCTAAGGAACAACCCTACTTTCTTTCTTAGTTTACCTGCTTAATCCTTTTATTATCCTTGGTTTTATTACCAGGTATTGAACCCTTTTAAAACTCCCATTTATTATTTTATTTTTATTACCTTGTATTCAGTCCTTCAGAATCTTTGTACAGTAATGTTAGTCCACCCTCAAGTTTATTTTATTCTTATTGTGATACAATCGTCAATAAGTAAGTTGTTCAAATATTTCTTATCATCTTCATTAATTCATAGTGCATGTTATTAAGTCTATTTTATTTGACATAGCACTATCATTCTACAGAATTGTAGTAAGTTTCTAATTTCACATTCTGAAACATTTTGAATATTATTTTGCTTTATATCTTGTTTATTCAAAATACTTCGAAACCGCTGTTCTGTCAATTTTATTTTATTTGGTCGTTTTATTTTTAACATTAAACTTGCAGTAAATTTAAATTATCTTGTACATCCTTTATCCCCCCTCCCCATCCATGTCTTTGTCTACCTGGATTTACATTTTATTATTTTTGGTTTTATTGCCTGGTGTTCAGTCCTTTGGATTCTTCTGTCGAGGACACTTGGTCCAGCCTCATGTTTATGTTTTTTTTATTCTTATTATGATACCATGGTCTTTAAGTAAGTTTTGAAATATTTATTATCATATTCATTAATTCATAGTGCATGTTATTAAGTCTATTTTATTTGACATAGCACTTTCATTCTACAGAATTGTAGTAAGTTTCTAATTTCATATTCTGAAACATTTTGAATATTATTTTGCTTTATATCTTGTTTATTCAAAATACTTCAAAACCTCTGTTCTGTCAATTTTATTTTATTTGGTCGTTTTATTTTTAACATTAAACTTGCAGTAAATTTAAATTATCTTGTACATCCTCTATTTCCCCTCCCCATCCATGTCTTTGTCTACCTGGATTTACATTTTATTATTTTTGGTTTTATTACCTTGTATTCAGTCCTTCGGAATCTTTGTCGAGTAAAGTTGGTCTAGCCTCAAGTTTATTTTATTCTTATTATGATACCATGGTATTTAAGTAAGTTTTTGAAATATTTATTATCATATTCATTAATTCATAGTGCATGTTATTAAGTCTATTTTATTTGACATAGCACTTTCATTCCACAGAATTGTAGTAAGTTTCTAATTTCACATTCTTTAACATTTTGAATATTATTTTGCTTTATATCTTGTTTATTCAAAATACTTCAAAACCTCTGTTCTGTCAATTTTATTTTATTTGGTCGTTTTATTTTTAACATTAAAATTGCAGTAAATTTAAATTATCTTGTACATCCTCTATCTCCCCTCCCCATCCATGTCTTTGTCTACCTGGCTTTACATTTTATTATTTTTGGTTTTATTGCCTGGTGTTCAGTCCTCTGGAATCTTCTGTCGAGGATACTTGGTCCAGCCTCATGTTTATGTTTTTTTTATTCTTATTATGATACCATGGTCTTTAAGTAAGTTTTTGAAATATTTATTATCATATTCATTAATTCATAGTGCATGTTATTAAGTCTATTTTATTTGACATAGCACTTTCATTCTACAGAATTGTAGTAAGTTTCTAATTTCACATTCTGAAACATTTTGAATATTATTTTGCTTTATATCTTGTTTATTCAAAATACTTCGAAACCTCTGTTCCGTCAATTTTATTTTATTTGGTCGTTTTATTTTTAACATTAAACTTGCAGTAAATTTAAATTATCTTGTACATCCTCTATCCCCCCTTCCCATCCATGTCCTTGTCTACCTGGCTTTACATTTTCTTATTTTTGGTTTTATTGCCTGGTGTTCAGTCCTCTGGAATCTTCTGTCGAGGATACTTGGTCCAGCCTCATGTTTATGTTTTTTTTATTCTTATTATGATACCATGGTCTTTAAGTATGTTTTTGAAATATTTATTATCATATTCATTAATTCATAGTGCATGTTATTAAGTCTATTTTATTTGACATAGCACTTTCATTCTACAAAATTGTAGTAAGTTTCTAATTTCACATTCTTTAACGTTTTGAATATTATTTTGCTTTATATCTTGTTTATTCAAAATACTTCAAAACCGCTGTTCTGTCAATTTTATTTTATTTGGTCGTTTTATTTTTAACATTAAACTTGCAGTAATTTAAATTATCTTGTACATCCTTTATCCCCCCTCCCCATCCATGTCTTTGTCTACCTGGATTTACATTTTATTATTTTTGGTTTTATTGTCTGGTGTTCAGTCCTTTGGAATCTTCTGTTGAGGACGGTTGGTCCAGTCTCAAGTTTGTTTTTTTTAATTTTTATTACGATACAATCGTTATTTAGTAAGTTTTTGAAATATTTATGATCATATTCATTAATTCATAGTGCATGTTATTAAGGCTATTTTATTGAAAGACAAAGCACTTTCATTCCACAGAATTGTAGTAAGTTTCTAATTTCACATTCTTTAACATTTTGAATATTATTTTGCTTTATATCTTGTTTATTCAAAATACTTCAAAACCTCTGTTCTGTCAATTTTATTTTATTTGGTCGTTTTATTTTTAACATTAAAATTGCAGTAAATTTAAATTATCTTGTACATCCTCTATCTCCCCTCCCCATCCATGTCTTTGTCTACCTGGCTTTACATTTTATTATTTTTGGTTTTATTGCCTGGTGTTCAGTCCTCTGGAATCTTCTGTCGAGGATACTTGGTCCAGCCTCATGTTTATGTTTTTTTTATTCTTATTATGATACCATGGTCTTTAAGTAAGTTTTTGAAATATTTATTATCATATTCATTAATTCATAGTGCATGTTATTAAGTCTATTTTATTTGACATAGCACTTTCATTCTACAGAATTGTAGTAAGTTTCTAATTTCACATTCTGAAACATTTTGAATATTATTTTGCTTTATATCTTGTTTATTCAAAATACTTCGAAACCTCTGTTCTGTCAATTTTATTTTATTTGGTCGTTTTATTTTTAACATTAAACTTGCAGTAATTTAAATTATCTTGTACATCCTTTATCCCCCCTCCCCATCCATGTCTTTGTCTACCTGGATTTACATTTTATTATTTTTGGTTTTATTGTCTGGTGTTCAGTCCTTTGGAATCTTCTGTTGAGGACGGTTGGTCCAGTCTCAAGTTTGTTTTTTTTAATTTTTATTACGATACAATCGTTATTTAGTAAGTTTTTGAAATATTTATGATCATATTCATTAATTCATAGTGCATGTTATTAAGGCTATTTTATTGAAAGACAAAGCACTTTCATTCCACAGAATTGTAGTAAGTTTCTAATTCCACTTTCCAAAACATTATGAATGTTATTTTATTGTACCTTTTGTTTGCTGACTATGCTTCATAACCCCTGTTATCTCAATTTTATTTTATTATTACATAATAGTATTATATTTTCATTGTTATTGTTTTGTTTTTTTATAAAGATTTTAGTAATTTCATCATATTCACATTGGAATCCTACTTAATTCATAATTTAACTTTTTTATAACTTTTCTTTATTGTAAGATTTTTTTATTTTATGCATATTTGGAATTGCTTATGTTGTGCCAAAAATGACCTGTTCAATCAGGTTTTCCTAAGGAATAACCCTAGTTTCTGTGTTACTCTACCTGTTTAATCCTTTTATTATCCTTAGTTTTATTACCAGGTATTGAACCCTTTTAAAACTCCCATTGATTATTTTATTTTTATTACCTGGTGTTCAGTCCTTTGGAATCTTCTGTCGAGGACACTTGGTCCAGCCTCAAGTTTATGTTTTTTTTATTCTTCTTACGATACAATCGTCATTAAGTAAGTTGTTGGAATATTTATTATCATAATCATCAATTCATAATGCATGTTATTAAGATCTATTTTATTTGACATAGCACTTTCATCCAAAAGAATAATGTTTAGTTTCTAATTCCACTTTCTGAAACATTTTGAGCATTAAACATTTTAATTGTTTTGTTGTATCTCTTTAAAATCTCGTCGTTTTATTTTTAATAAAATCGTGGTATTAACTTCGTATTTGCACTAATTGTAAAATTGTATTTGGTTCTAACTTATCTTTTGTGCAAAATTTTCGATATTATTTTCTCTGCTCAAAATTTGTACTTACTTATTTCGATATTATTTTCTCTCCTCAAAATTCGTACTTTGCTGTTTATCCTGTTTCTATTTTAAATATTGACAATTATATTTTTAAATTCCCTAGTATATCTGTTATACCTCTAATACTTGTTATTCCTTTTCTGTCAGTAAATAGATCTTCAAATTGTTCAAATGTAAATGCTATTGTTAAAAATAATGTTAAATTGAATAATTCTTTCATAACATGAAAAATTGTGTTTATTTAATTTTTATCAACATTAATAATGCTATTAATTTTTTTTGTTGACAGGTTAGGAATGTGGTCGTCGCAGGGCTCAGCGCAACCTGCTCCACAGCAGCAGCACCAGCAGCAACAGCGCACTCTAGGGCTGACATCAGCCATCACACTTGCTGGTCCCAAGCCCATCGATTACCAGAAGACTAATGAACTTATAGAGACCCTTAAACCTTACAATGTTATGGAAACTGAAGAGGAACTCAATCACAGGTAGTGTCTTTATTCTAGATTTTCTATTCTGGTTTTATTATTTGTTGATGATTGTTACTCCTTCATCCTGTAGTTCTCTAATTTGGTTTTAATTAAAACTTTTTTAGTATGTAAAGTATATCTGTGTATAGGACTGATGCAGTATGTTTTTTAAATTATAGTTACCCAATATATTTTGCTGTATTATTGTTAATGAAGAAAGCCTTTCTTTTTCTTAGATGGTTGTGTTATTATTTAAAAATTATATTTAAATTAAAAAAAAAAATTATATTAAATTTAACTTAGAGCAGCTATTTTCAACCACAGTTTTCAGGTTCTAATCAATGGTCTTATCCTTGCAAAATATAAATCAGATTTATTCCATGTTTGTTAATTTTATGGTTGAACGATATAACATCTGTCTTGGAATTTTTTGGCATAAATTTGTAGTTTATATATGGATAGTTAAGGGCTATAAGGAGAAGTCTTTTGGCAGGTTTCATTAAAATCTTCTAAGCCGTTTTGGCGTTACACTCTAAAGAAGAAATGGTTTTTCGGCTTTTGCGCAGCTGCTATATCGATATCATTAGATTTTATTATTGTAACCGTCAGGGGATCATGAAGATGATGTAGTTAAAATTTAATAAAGATTGGTTCAGTAGTTTTTGCGGTTAGTTAACTAACGAAAAACAAGCTGTCCTTTTATATAATGTTATGTTTATCAGTATATACACCATAACACTGTATAATAAAGGTGCTGCTTTTAGGGTATTAGATCAACCTGTTGAAGCTTCTTTCACTCCTCTTACTATTCATCTGTGACTCCACATCAAATGTCTTAATTTATTGTTTTATTTGTCCTATGTTAATGGTTATTAAAAGATTAATAATAAATATGACTTTGCAGAATGGAAATATTAAGCAAACTGAACAGCCTGGTGAAGGAATGGATTAGAGAAGTGAGCATAAGCCGCAACATGCCTGAAAGTGTCGCTAACTCGGTTGGTGGCAAGATCTATACCTTTGGTTCATACCGCCTTGGTGTCCATCATAAGGGTGCTGATATTGATGCTCTCTGTGTTGCACCTAGGCATATCGACAGGTCTGATTACTTCACATCATTCTTTGAAAAATTAAAGTTACATACAGAAGTAACTGACTTGAGGGTAAGTTTTTGTTTTGTTTTTCGAAGCTTAGTTCCAAATCAAACTAAATTTTCCAACGTAATCAGAGAAATAAGTTCTTTTAGTTTTAAATTATGACAACATGCTGGTGGCTAAAATGGTTACTAAATTTTGCATGTATATTGACCACTAACATTTATACATGTCTGTAATGTTCAATGAAAGTAAACGAGTTTCTTCTTTGTTTATAACAGAATAGACCCTATTAGAATCTCTTTTTATACTTCTTCAATTACAGTAAAAAGGAAAAGAAAGTTTAGTGCTCATTTATTTTCATGCCCATTATTTACTTGTATATTCTTTCAAAAAAATTTAGTTTTAATACCTATTAAAGTTGTTTTTTAAAAGTTTATTTATTTTTACTTCTTTGTATGCAGTAAAGTAAATATTGTAATCACGAGCATTTTCGGTTTTCAGATTTTAACAGAAATTTCCATTTTGACCATACCTGAATCCATTTTGACTAGTTTCGTTGTTACATCTGTATGTACGTTCGTTCGTACGTATCTCGCATAACGGTTAACCGTAGAAAGTTAAAATTTTGTATTTAGGATTATTGTAAAATCTAGTTGTGAATCTTTCTTTTGGTCACTGCATGATTACTGAAAGTAGTACTTTACTTGAAGACCATTGTTGATTTTCATCAAAAATCATATTAAAATATAACGGAAAACTTCTCAAATTTGGAATTTAAGTGTCATATACTGATATAAATAAAATAATAAATTTTGGTTAAAATTGGAAAACCAGTAGTGGTACTTTATTTGAAGGTCATATTAGACTTTCTTCAAAAATTATATTAAAATATAATGAAAACATCTCAAATTAGGTAAATTAGACATTTATATCTATATATAATATAATATTGATAGGTTAAAATTTAAGGGTATTTTAATTGGAGGTCATCAAAAGGTATATCAACATTTAATGCAAAGATCATATGGTTCGGTGATAAAGGTTATAAATGCAATTTTTTTTCCACTCTAATTAAACAATTTTATTACTTGTTTTAAGAGTTGAAATTGAGTGTAAAATACTTTTTTTTCCTCCCCATTTGTGAGCTGAACAAGTCTGCAGCAGGAGAATAAGATACAAGTTAATCGGGTTCTTCCACTTAAAATGTTGAAACCGTCGATTTCCAAGGCTTTATCTGGTTACATAGGCAGTTCTAATGTCAAGGAACACGAAGAAATCTCTTGGGAACTGAAAGAAAACGACATATAATAACGGAATAAGACCTCAAGGAATAAGAGCGTGTTTGTGTTTGTGCCAATTGATGGACTTTGCGATGCCGAGTGTTGTTTTTGAGATACTGCTAGCTTTGGAAACTAGTAACCAAATTCAGGGTCACTTTTTGAGCCACCGATTTATAATTTAATAGGCATACTAGGAAGTTATGGGGTGTCCACATCAGATAGTTTTCTTAACTTATAATGATAAGTTTTAGCCATTTAAAAATCATGTCACTGTCCTAGTCCATCTCTGCATTGTACATTTGTCTCAGAATGTGTTGAAAGACGTCATAAACTTTCTTTTATAATAATAGGGAAAATTCATGATTTAGGCATATTGATATATATAGGTAAGGTTTTTACTTCCTTGTACGAAGTAAAGGAAGTATTGTAATAGCGAAAATTTTCGGTTTTCAGATTTTGACGGAAATATCCATTTTGACCATCCCTGAATCCATTTTGACTAGTTTCGTCGTGGTGTCTGTACGTACGTTCGTATTTCGCATAACTCAAAAACGGTTAACTGTAGAAAATTGTAATTTTGTATTTAGGACTGTTGTAAAATCTAGTTGTAAACCTCCCTTTTTGGTCACTGCTGGATTACCGGAAGTGGTACTTTAATTGAAGGTCATAATTGATTTCCATCAAAAATTATATTAAAATACTATACAAAACTTCTCAAATTTAGTATTTATAATTTATATATTGATTTAAATAACATACTAGATTTTGGTTAAAATTGGAAAACCGGAAGCGGTACTTTACTTGAAGGTCATATTAGACTTTCATAAAAAATTATATTAAAATATAATGTAAATTATCTAAAATTTGGTAAACAGGACTTTTATATCGATATGAATGTGTTTAATTTATTTTGGTTAAAATTTGTGAGCCGAAAAGGGTACTTTACTTGAAGGTCATATTAGGCCTATATCAAAAATTATATTTAAATTAAATACATAAATCATATGTTTCGGTAATAAAGGTTTCAGACGCAATATGGTTTCCAATCTAATTAAACATTTTTATTACTTGTTTTAAGTATTAAAATTGAGTATAAAATACTGGTTTTCCTCCCCATTTGTGAGATTAACAAGTCTGCGGCATGAGAATAAGATATTAGTTAAGTGGGTTTTTCCGCTTAAAATGTCGAAACTGTCGATTTCTAATGTTTATCCAGTGATATTGACAGTTTTATTATTGTCACGGAACATGAAGAAATATCTTGGAAACTAGTTACCTACTGAAGGAAAACAACATGTAATAACGGAAGGAGACCTCCAGTAACAAGTAACAAGTTTTTGTGTGTGTGTGTGTGTGTGTGTCATTAGATGGATGTCGGGACGCCGAGTGTCGTTTTTACTGTAATCTTCGAAAACTAGTAACCAAATTCAGTATCACTTTTTGAGCCACGGATTTATAATTTAATAAGCATACAAAGAAGTCATCTATTGCCCACATCATATATTTTATTTGTTATAATGTAGCTGCAGTATTAAATTAATCATATTTTCAGGCAGTGGAAGAAGCTTTTGTTCCTGTGATAAAAATGAACTTTGATGGAATTGAAATAGATATGCTGTTTGCTAGGCTTGCTCTTAAAGAAATTCCCGATTCTATGGTACGTGTCCCACAACTAAACTTAATTCATTATTTAGCTTCAACAATAAATAATCATAATTATGATTTTAGGATCTCAAAGATGACATGTTGCTCAAGAATCTTGATCAGAAATGTGTTAGAAGTCTGAATGGCTGCCGGGTCACTGATGAGATACTGCGGTTAGTACCTGATATAGAAAATTTCCGCCTCACCCTTAGAACTATAAAACTGTGGGCAAAAAGTAAGTTATCAAATTATTTTGTCATAATCAACTTTCTCTCAGGCTCTATGTAGTTACAATTAAGTGTGACTTTCTTACTGATAATTTATTTTTATATTATATATGGTCATATAACATGACACCCTTTTTTAATTCATGCATTCCTCTAATAATATGATTTTATTTTATAGAACATGGTGTATACAGCAATGTGATGGGATATTTGGGTGGAGTTAGTTGGGCTATGCTGGTAGCTCGGACATGTCAGTTGTATCCCAATGCCGTTGCAGCCACTTTAGTTCACAAGTTTTTCTTGGTTTTTTCACAATGGAAGTGGCCACAGCCTGTTCTGCTAAAACAGCCAGACCAGGTCAATCTTGGATTTCCGGTATGGGATCCTAGGGTAAGTTAGTTTTATATTACTATAATCAATACCAGATTAATTTTGTATAAGCTATTATATTTTTTAATAATGTTATTAATGCTAGCATTGTACCTACGGAATGCTTTAATTTTAATTCTTTTTAAAACAAAATTATGTGTTTATTTCATTTCTTTTAAAATTTTGATAAACTTAAATGTCTTTCTAGCCCTAATTTACTGCTTCAGTATTATATAATCTGCTTACACCTTATCATGTTATTTCACTAAGATGTCATATTTATTTCTATTGCAGGTGACTGTTTCGGACAGATACCATCTCATGCCTATCATCACTCCTGTATACCCTCAGCAGAATTCCACTTTCAATGTTTCTGCATCTACAAGAACCATTCTTCAGGAGGCTTTTAATAACGGCTTATCAATCACTGATGAAATTTTTAATGGAAAAGCATTCTGGGACAAATTGTTCGAAGCCCCAAATTTTTTCCTGAAGTATAAGTAAGTTCTAAAAATTCATTATCTTGCATATTATCTATGAATCATGTAATCATGTAAGGAGAAGTGCTTAGGGTCTATACTATTCTGAGTATGTTTCTGTTCTGTCAACTTCCTTTTTAAATAATCGTAGAGGACTTCAGAATTTAGGAACTACTTAAGCGATTTTTATGAAATTTGGTATTATATTTTTCTTAAAAGCTTACTAAAGATTACTTACAGATAATTCAGATATCTACCAAATAAAAGAGGAGATTATTAGCACTTAAGAATGAATTGTCCAAATTTAATAAAACTAGTTATATACCTGGTTTATAGGCTTAAAAAGTGTTCCGTAGTGGTGAATACAGTGTCCCCTATGATGATTGGTAATTTCTCTTAAACTTTGAGGTTGCATATTTGTCTCAATTAAAAAATAAACTTGGTGCCAAATTAACTCTCCTCCCTTTTGGTTGTGCTCTATTAACCCCTATATACAATTTATATTTCTTAGTTACTTATTCTATTCTTCCCATGATGTTTTCGAGGAAAATCATTCACTTTTTTCATACAATTTACTCTTAATACAAATTACTACAAGTACTTACTATTAAAAGTTTTAATTCTAATCTGAATGATTAGCTAAAAAAGTTGAATAATTATATCTGAGTTAATTGATTTACTGGGTGTCTAGCGACTGGGATAAGCCAGGGAATGTTTTCATTCTGGAAAAGTCAGGGAATCTGAGAAAAAATCGTGAAAACAGCCACGATGAGAAAATCCAAAATTAAAACTATAAAATGAGTCTGCAGTCTACTCCACAGTCTTTTGTCTAATAGATCGTATATGACATCAAACTTAAAAGAAACAAAAAGTGTCTAATTATTATTTTCAATGATTAACTTTTGTTATTGACCAAGAAAAACATTTTTTAAACCCCCTAAAAATTTAAATTCTTATGTTTCAAGATACCTAAAAATCAAATATTTATTTAAAAAATCTGTCAGACCTCTGTCGATGCCTTTTCTCCGTGGCTACCGTCCCAATTTTTTCAGATTTGACACCAAAGTCATGGGTAACCCCAAGATGATCCTTGCAAAGCTACATTTACTATCAGCCGTTTCGTTTCAAAATGGCAGCCAATTAGAGGTTTCATACACTCAAATTCAACCATTTATAGAAGATAGAGGATAAATATAAAGTGTTTTGCAATCATTGGAGACTAAATAAAGAATAATAATAATTAATTGTAAACCATTGTGTAATCATTTACAACGTTTTTTGTTTATTATTTTTAATATTAGTGTCCAATAAATAACTTTGTAAAAGTCCTATTTCCAATATAAAGTTTACCTGTATCGACATTTGATAAGGGCTTTTAATAGTTAAAAATGTTGCTAATTATATATAAATTCTTTGACAGATATTTTTGGATTGAGTAAATTTTGGTATTTTTTGTCAGGGAAAACTTGTTAAATTTCTTCAAGCTAGACACCCTGATTTACATGAATATGAATCTAATTAGTGTAACTCATTTATTCGCTTATTATATTGGGTTTTTATTTAGTTTTTAAGTTGAATGAACTATGTTTTCTATTAATACAAACTATTTATTAATGTGTCTATTAATTACAAACAAAATATTTTATATTAAAAAAAAAACAACCTGTACTACTACAACCCATGATGAAGGATTTTCAAAACTCAAGAAGGGTTCAGTACTTGGTAAGGAAGTACTGTACTGTTTCTAGGCCTGCAGTTGTGCAAGGAGGTGTAGCCAGGATCACACTACAACATCAGGTTTTTTCCCCAATTAAGATTACCCACTTTATAGAGGCTGGGTGTGCTGTAGGAGGGTCTCTAACCTCAGTTTCGATCCACACCTAGATATAACATATTAAATAATTATCTTTCACAGCTGGACTCGAACCTCAGGCCGGGAGACAGGACCCTGTGGTGACTTATTCACTGAACCACCCCACTCCCTATTTTATTTTTAGAAACCAAATATTAACATTCATCATTTTATTCATAACATTTAAATTTAATTTTTAATAAAAAAAAATAGTTTGACCTAGTCGAAATAACATGCACCTCTCTTCTTTTAGGCACTTTATTGTACTACTGGCTAAGTCTGCAAGTCAAGAAGAGCAGCTAGAATGGTGTGGGTTGATAGAGTCCAAGGTTCGTCACCTAGTGGGTAACCTTGAACGTAACCAGTACATCAGCCTGGCTCATGTCAACCCTGAATGCTTTCCTGGACCACCGACACCCCCTGGAGAATCTCAAGTACCCACATCAATGTGGTTTATTGGCATAGTCTTCAGGAAGTTAGAGAACCTTAATGTTGACCTCACCTATGATATACAGTCTTTCACCACCTCTGGTAAAAGTCAATTTGCTTTTTTTATTATTATTATTATATTATTTTTACTTTCAATTATTATTTATGAAATATATAGCAAGGAAAACTATTGCGATCTTGAAAAAGTTCTGAATCCGAGTTTTCAGTTAAAAAAAACATTATAAGGTCCCCAAAATCCAAATAATCAAGTCTGTGTGTCTTTATGAACAGCCTAGTTCGAAAACAAAAAATTGTATAAAACTGAAATTACATATTTAAGATATGTGTATGTCTTGGATATCGCAGCAATGTTTTTCTAAAATTAACTTACCGGAAGTGTCTCTTTATATCATACATTTTATAATTTTCTCAAAAACGGCTCTAATATTTTGGAGGAAACCTGCCTGAAGTCTCCTTAAAGCCTTTTAACTTGTATGTAGTACATCATTAGAAAAATATAGCGAAAAAAATTAAGACAAAAAGAAAATTGTATTTGTGTATGGCTCTAAAAGTATGCAGTTTATAATAAATTATGTATATGATCATATGAAAGATAATTAAATTCTCTTAAAAAAAATCTCCGAAATCTGTCCATCATTAGTAAAGATATACAGGAATCCTGTATTAGGCATTGTAGTCATGTTTTAAAAAATATTGTGTGCATGTTCTTTTTAGTTCCTCTAACAACTCTAAAACTTTACATCTCCCCGAGTATTCCAGATGCTTATTTAATAAATAATTAAATTTTCTACTATAACTACAATAAAAAAAATCAAACTCATGTTAGTGAAGATGTAGTTAACAATTATTTAACTTAAAGCAGAAAGGGAAGTTATGTGAGTGGACACACCAGATATTTATGACAGGAAGTGTGTTTTTTTAGTTGTTAGTGAACAGGTTCGAAAATGGTTTCAGATTTTTGTTTAAAGAAAAAATTATAGATGGCTGTAATAAATATACTTATTTTCATAAATTAAAATTATTCTTATGATGTGTTAGTTTAAACCTAATAAGAGAATTAAATCGCTATTATTATAACTTAATAAAAAAATATTGCACATCAGATAAAAATATGATAAAATGTAGAATATTTGTAGTAAGTTTACTGAAATACAAAAAAAAAAAAAAACCCTAACTGCAGAAATAGCTCTAATATCCTATAACCTTATCTGTCCTAAGAGATGGAATATACTTGCATATCTACTTAAACACATTGGTGGGTTCTTATTGAAGTTTACGTCTATGAATATTGAAATTTGGTGTAGTAATCGAGTGTCTTCCACACCCGAACGAAACTCAAGACGCTTCTGACTGTACATTAATTTATTTTTTTGCATGTAACTGAGGTATATATGAGGCAAGGAGCTTTTTGTATTTTAACATAGCAGATTTTTGGAAGGAAATGTACTTGTAAGAAGCCATAATGTATAATGGAATGCAGCCAACTACTACTACCGTTTTAATATTCATATACGCCAACTTCACAAATAACCCACAAACGTGTCAAAGTAGATAAGCAAGTGCATACAGTTCCTTAGGACGGATACGGTTATGTGTTATTTCTGTAGTCGTGTTTTTATTTTTAATTAAATTATTTTTTATTTCAAAATTTTTAGTTTTTGAGATATTGGCAATCTATATTTTATTATAAATGATGATGATACTAACACATGATTTAATATGGAACAACTGCAAAAAGCTGAGAATACTTAAAATATAATAAAATATTTTGGACCACCTTTGAAATTTTAAAACATTCACGAAAATTCACTGAGTAATTTAAGCCATCAAACTTAAAAATCAGTTATGCCTTTCGCTCAAAATATCAGTATATGTCTACAAAACATATTAAACACATTTAATACAATATTTTTCTGTACACATTTTATCTTGAAATTGTTTCAAAACATTCACGGTACATTCAGTAATGTACTCAATTACTCATTGAGTAAATGGAACTATCAAACTTGAAAATCGATTGAACCCTTTGCTCAAATAATTGTTATATACCTACAAAAGGACAGGCTAAACAAATTAGCCTCCTTATGGCTACGCTGTAGTCAGGTAAAAACATTCAGTAACCCATTTATTAATACTAGTTGAATATGAAAGTTATAGTTTGTATACAATTATGTGTAAATTATTTGGCCATAAACATCAATTCTTAAAATCAAGACATTAGTAGCAGTTGTATAATACCAGGATCCAGGTGGAACAACCTCTCTGTATTCGTCCCACTAAACTTACCTCTTTAAATATTTTAGGGTGTGCAATATTGGGTCAAATATCCAAGCTGATGATACCTTTCCTTCTGAAAATCCACATCACAATTTTGGATCATTTTCCCTATGCCTGGTCATTGTGAGTTGCTGTCTCCAATAGGCAGACAAGCTTCTCTTACCTAGGGTAAGATAATTACCTAAAATCCTTTTTATTAAGTAGTGGTCCAGTCAACAGCTGACCACATTGGACTATGCTTATCTTGAAATACCTGTTGGGTGTTAGCCCATAATCCTGAAGGGAAGAAGTTGAGGGTGGACAAGTGGACTAGTGCTTGTGCATTAGCTATTTAAAGTTAATCACATTGAAGCCTTTTAAAAATTTAACTTTGTTGCTCCGAGGTCTTACTGTTTTTTATTTGTTTTTGTTTTTTTACTCGCTTATTTACTTATTTGTAGTTATCATTAAATTTAATTTAAGTTGTTTTATTTACATGTTGGAACCATGTAACCATGTAAGTTAATCACATTGAAGCCTTTTAAAAATTTAACTTTGTTGCTCCGAGGTCTTACTGTTTTTTATTTGTTTTTGTTTTTTTACTCGCTTATTTACTTATTTGTAGTTATCATTAAATTTAATTTAAGTTGTTTTATTTACATGTTGGAACCATGTTCAAAGATCCTGAAGCATGTACATAACAAGGATCAACATTTTTTATTATTTATTTCTAAATGTGCAGTCTGTTGAATAACTTCTTTTTAAATTATTATCATCTTAACTTGTAATTTAATGGTTGTAGCTTACATATACTGCCATCAGCTTTCTGTATCTTCTTAATCTTGTACTAAATCTAATTAATGTATAATCTGTATTTTTTCCAGTTCATCGGCAAGCTTCAGCAATTAAAATGATAAAGGATTCCATGAAAATTGAGGCTAGGCATGTTAAAAGGTATATTCTTTACTTAGCAGTTGCTGATTTTTTAAAATTTAAATTATTATTAGAAAAAAATTCTAACTCATTGGAAAAAGTGCATTGATTTAAATGGATCCTTTCAATTAATTAATTCTTGTTTATAAAAGGATTTTTTTTTTTTAGAAACTCAAGCCTGCTATTATTTCCGTACAAATCGTTGCTTTTAATTTTCTCAGTTTCATATTGCATAAGATATTCAGAATCATTTATGCTGTGTATGTTTGCTCATTTTCACCTCAAGCTTTTAATCATTGAACTCCCTTGATTTTATAGTTTAATATGAGCTAGAGTTTTGTATGAGTAGTATGAAAACCCAACTTGGGCTTCACATGCTCTTAATTCTATATTATGACATTGATATTTCAACAGAGTTTTAATTCCTTAGTATTAATAAAATATTGATTTTAAATAATTTAGGTTTTGTTAAAAAAAAAAAAAAAAAAATTGAAGCATCTATTACAGACTAAGTTCAAAAAAAAAAAAAAAAATTGACCTGAAAAAGCAAGCTAATTGCCATTTTCTAACAACAACCTAAAATCAGGCTGGTGGCACAATCATTAATAGTTGTTGCTAAAATAAATAATTGTGCCATTTACCCTGCTTTTTAGGTTGCTGGTTTGGCAATGGCACTTAGCTTGCTTTTTTTGGAGTCTTATTCATTGGAACTTAGGTCGTTACTGATGTCCAGTCTTCTATGATATGTTTTAGTTGAAAAAATAGTATTTTCACCTTAAGAAATAAAAATATATGTTTAAATTAATTCACTCTTTATTTGATCAATTATCATTTTTTGTAGATAGTAGTTATTAATAATTTCCATACTCTCAATATTTCATTAAGTATCTTGTTATTCTCTATTAAATAATTTTGTATTTTATAATGTATAATTATAGTTTCTGTTAATACTAAATTAAGTATTTCCTAAATTTCAGAAAACAGCTTAGTGCTTACCTGCCGGGGCATATTTTGAAGCGAGAGAAAAAGGTTTGTACAGAGAACACTGAAGAGCTTGTTGCTGAATTGTCTCAGTCACAAGCGATGATTAAGACAAGCATTGGTCAGCCGCTGTTGCGCCGCGCGATGAGCGAGCTATGTCGTGCACTTGCTATTTCATCACCCAACATCACCCTGTTTCAGGATGGTGATGATAGCGATAAGTGCTTATTCAGTCTCTCCAGTTCCAATAAGAATATCTGTGAAAGCAACATCCCTATTGCACTTAACAGTTGAAAATATATTTAGCTCATTTTAAAAAATGTTACTGCTTATATTTAAATAAATCATTGCCCCCTTACTTAATAATTTGATTGGGAGACTTAATTTGTAAACTTTATTTATGGCATTTACATTCACATAGGGGATTCAGGCTTGGTATCATGCCAAGTTTGACAAAGTTATTTAATCCCTTATCAAAATTAAATACTGTTTTTACTAAAACTATTATTTAGACGATTGTTACAAAGTTATCGTTTACAGTTAATTTTGTTATATTTGAATTATTCTGGTTAAATAAACTTAAATTTCATTCTGAGTACAATTTTTTTGTTACACATAATTAGAAATTTTAATGTTATTGTATTTGTACTAGATAACGCGGTTTATGTAGTTTAGTTAATTTAAATAAACATATTGATGAGTATTATTTATACTTAAAAATTGCATATTAATGAACAGGTAGCAGCAGCCAGAAACAGTACCTCTCCAATCCGTAAAAATGGTGTGTCTCAACTGCAAGTTGGTGATGCCAATAAAAAGCGCCATTCTGACTCATCCCTCGACTTGTTGCAGAAGAAACAAAAGCTTCACCAAGACCTTCCTGAAATGGCATGTGTTCCTTAGTTAACTGATAATAAATTTTTAAGTGAAAATTGAATAGCCCTGTTTCATTCAAAGTCATTGCACTAATTTGTGTTTTTATTATTTTTAAATAGAGATGCATGACAGTAGGTGTCAGTTTATGTACTTATGGACAGTATAATTATTGAGCTGCTTAATTTGAGAATGATTATTGCATCAATATTCTATCCCTTCTTTGATTAAAGCTCTAATTGTAAAAAACAGTATTAAAACTATCAAGGAGTTTAAATAATATGACTTATTTAGTGTTATAATTCATTTAAATACGCCAAAGGTAAATTTTTTTTTTTTGTGTCCCATTACCGATATTGATGATTTCACTAACTAAAAATATTCAAGCAATTATTGATGCCATTGTCCTTTAACTTCCAATAAAAGTTATCTTGGGAAGATAACTACCTACTGTCTATTCTCTTATACCGTATATAATCCAGTGGTGACTTCAATGAAACCTGAAATTTATAGTTATTTTAGTATTACAATTTTATGATCAATAACACTATTATAATTGCTGATTATCTAATGGGATTCTAATTTATTTTATAAAATTAATCAGTTTATGTCAAAAGATAATAGACCATTTTAATCCCACATATTTATCAATTAAAATTGTATTTTTGTAACTTTTGTATTATTTCTGTAAGTTTAATTTGTTATAACTGATTAATTTTACCTAAATATAATATTTTGTGGTTCTATTTTTTTTTCATTGAAGGAATATGCATTGTATTACTATTTGTATTAAGAAATTACTGAATTATATTCTGTAATAACAATGTTTACATTTACATGCATATAATTAAAACAAGTAATATCGGCTACTTTTTCACCATCTTATATTACTGGTGTATAATGCCAGATGTAATGCTTTACTTACATCAAAAGGGGGGCAACTAAAGGTTGAAAAATAAATATAGAGTTCTTTTCATTTTAGAATTTTTGCACTGTAATCTTTGTACTGTAATATGCATATATATTTATTATATTATATTATCTTGAGATTGTGATTGACTTGCCCTTATATTATGATCAAATTTGGAGAATTATTTTTATTTACAGGGCACTACTTTGGCACATTGTTGTAATAATTTTGAAAATTTTTATATATAGTCGAACTTCTATATATGGAACACGAAGGTCCCTTGAAAAAAATCGATATACAGAAAGATTGCAATTTTTCATCCTTTTCAGGCTAAAACAATTACAGTTATTGTTCAGGGTTAAAGAAATATCTTAAAGTAGCAATTTTTTAGAGAAAAGGAAAAACAAAACTGAACGAACAATAGCACTTATTTGAAAAATTGTAAAATATGCATCTGTGATTGCAGATGTTTTACAAATGTACCTTTATAATTTAATTAGGTTAGGACATGTATTAAAAATATGCAAGCATGCATAAAAATTAATTTATTTTTGTTTTCGAACAAAATAGCTTCTAATATCTATTTGTGTATAATTCATCACCAAAGTTAGGTTTAGAAGCAATGTTCATAACAAGAAAGGCAAAGCTAAACTGAATTTTAAATGAAAATTTCACTCTATATGAGCAGAGATTCAGAGAATTTAGGTGTTCCTGTATTTCTTCTGAAACAAAATCTTCCCTGAATTTCCGTTGCTTTACAAACCAGTTGTACATTTTTTCTTATTTAATTATTATCCATTCTTATGTACATAAACTAACCAAGGGCTCTTTTTGATGACAATCACATTTTATATTTTCTAAAATTTTAATTTTTTATTCTATGTATAGACATTTTATTCGATATGCAGACTATTTTTTTCTTATAAAAATTCAAGGTTTCTAAAAAAAGTTCCATTTATAGCAATTTTTGATATACAGAGGTTCGACTGTAATTACTTTAGGCAGTGTTAAAACTTATTTTGTACTTTTGGTACAAACTCACTTTGCCAATCACATTTATATATTTGGTGTTAATTTCTGCACTTTATCTCATTTTGAAAAAAACTCATCTTGGTTTTTGACCCCCTCAATAACAGAACCTGAATTTAAAGGTTTTTATTTTTTAAACATCTCTGTGGTGAAATGATTAATGTTTATCAAGCCATCCAGACACAGGTTTGATTCCGTGAGGGTAAAGTCCCAATTATGTTTTTCATGGGTATCAAGTGTGAAACAGTGCTGTTATGTGGATAACTAAATAGATACTGTAATAAATAAGTAGCTGTTTCCGGTCTAGAATATTAAAATTAAGGGTACACCTATTAACCCTGAACAATAACTATCATTGCTGCAGTAAGCAATTACGTTAACTTATTTATTTTAAGAGAGATCAAGCCAAGGAACTTTTTCATTTTGTTTTTCAACTAAAATATCTCGCTTATTAACAAGAATACATATTACATCATTCTAAAACCATCCCAGTATATTTTAGTTTTCTAATAATCTAATCTAAGACTAGATTATAACTGTGGATAGACACCAGCTTCTAAATAAACTCTAATAATTCTTTTTTAATTTTCTGGCACTCTAGATGTCCTTTTACGCAAAAGGAATAAATTCATTCCTATGCATTCTGTTTAATACCCTTATTAAAATATCGTTTTATTTTGTATTTAATTTTTCTTGAGATAAAGTTTTCTCAATGCTGATATAAGGACACCATTTGTCGGCTCTTTTCACAAATGTTATGAACTACAAAATATCGTTGTTTATCATTAAAAAGGTTAATATACATGACCCTAACAAAAAAAAAAAAATGTATATTTATGAGTATATGAACGATAATTTTTTAAGTTTAATATAGGTGATACCAATTCCAATAAGGAAATAATACCTCAAGATTTAGTTTTTTCTAATAGTGTCTCACCCGAAATTGCATTATGTTATTAATATTACAGACTGAAGTGTGCTTGTGATTTAAATTTGATTTTTATTTGCAATTCATGCTAAAGTTGATTTTAAAATAGTGTCTTAACTCTTCTTCATTCAGGAGAAACTGAAGCACAAATTTTTCATATTTATTAGACTTTTCTAAAACTCAAAAAAATTCTATCAGTTTTTGGAAATAGTCTATATTTCTTTTTTAAAAAAATCACTCCAATTTATAGACAATGATGTCCGGTCCAGTTTTTAGGTTCTAAAAATATATGGAATAAATCATGGTCTTGATTAATCTCCTTTTCCAGGATGGGGATCCACCTATGAATAGGATAGTTGTTTCATGTGGTGAAGATTCTAATTCCTCACTATCTGCCGATGAACATAATAGAAACCATGAAATACTTGACTCGAGTAAATCAACTTTAGAGGTTATCATCTTAGTCTAAACTTTTGAAAATATTAATATTTTCATTTTCGTTTTATAGTAATATATTTTTTTTTTTCCAGAGTAAGAAAGCTGACAACATACAAGAAGAGGTTATATGTTTATGATAAGAATATATGGAATCAGAATTATGTAAGTATAAATTTACTATATGAATAGATCTAATTACTTTAAGTAATAAATATAAATAAATATAAATTGACTAGTTAGATATTAATTTTATTTTGTCATGCCAAAAAATAAAATACTATTTTAAGCGTTATGGTGGCTCCTGTAATTACTCAAGTGTAGCGTAGATTTTAAGTGAAAAGAGTAATTATTGTGTTACATTCTCTGACAAGTGATTTGGTCTATTAATAAATCAGGCATTGTTCATTTTTATGAACATTTCATTTCATTTACTCTTATGAGACCAAATATTAATAAAAATATCTTGTTTTTTATTCCACTCTACATTCACGAGTTCTGAGGATCATCCAAGGAATACTTGTGGCTTTAATGTCAAATCTCAAAAAAATTGATCCAGTAGTCAGGGGAAAACGACTCATCATGTTTTCATTGTGAATATGTAGTCTAAAGAAACTAGTATTTAAATACTTGCTCCTCTCCTCTTTGATGTGCACAATGTGTCCCCACTTAGCATAACCAATTCTTTGATTCTTATCAAATCAAGACTCTCAAGTGGTGTAATTGATTTTCAATGCTGCAGTGCCAGACTTTATCCCCTGATTTTGTTATCATTAAGTTTTCTTTCACTATGGTGGCAAATCTAAAGATATTCATATCATAACCTGTAATCTCATCTTTTTTTTTTTCATCTTTAATCTCTGTACTCTCATCTGTAAATTATCAAAAATCTAGTCTTAGACAATAGCAAGGAGAAAATATATGCATTTTATTAACAAAGTATTATTTCCTAATTGTGTTAAAAATACATTCAAGTACTTAAAATTCATTCATGCTAATTGCAAAAGGATTTATATATATTTTTTTTTTCAAGATTAGTGTTCCTTAAATTATTTTAGCATGTTAATATAAGTCAGGTGTTATAGTAAAATGTTGCTTTTAAATATTGTTACTCAAACAATTATGTATTATTGGCATAATTCTTGTCAGTGTGCTCAAAGTTTTTAATGTTTTGATCTGACTAGTTGGTTTTATGTACACCCATCCCTCGGATTTAGGCGTTTCGATTAACGCAAATTCACATGTACATGATTGGAGAATTCACTCTTTCTCAGATTTACACTGTTTTCAATCGTTGAAGAGAAGCTAAATTCCACAGTTACTAACCTTCCCCCACCAGGAAGACAAATTTTAATAAACTTTTTGTTCAGGGTTAATGTTGTTTATTTATTAGATCTATTGAACTTGGAAATGATGACATATAGTGGAAAATTGGTGGGCTGGTAAACAAAACCCTTTTAAACATGTTTGGACCTGCCATCGATTTATGCGATTTCAATTTACTTGATACTTTTGGGGGACGAATTAATCGTGCAAAACCAGTGATGGGTGTAATTAGTTTGTGCTGCGGATCTCAGGTTATTGTTTTCATATTTTTGGTCTTAATAAAGATTTTACTTACTACAATTGAGACACTGGTATAGGAGACTGTAAGTCATAAAAATTTGACAGAAGCAAAGAACATATAAAACTAGATTTTAATTTTTTTAAATAAAATAAAAATTGTGATTATGTACAAAGTTTACAGAATATTGCAATATAGATCAAGCACAAAGTTCATAGTAGAATTCATTATCCCAAAACTTCAGAATAGAATAACAATATAAATATTAATAATATCAACAAGTATGAATAGTGTTTATAACTTTACAGAGGTGTGTGTATTTACTAGGTTTTTACATAATCCTTGTGCATTAGCATAGCTTTATTTCAGATTACATATTTTAAACATTATTGAATACTACTCTTCAAAGTAAAGTCCATTGTTTTCAACTGCTTTCACTCCTCTTTCTGCCAGTAATTGGATTTGATGCCTGTTCCACTTCTTTGGTTTTGAGGCAAAGAACTATTCACTTCCAATTTTTACGTCCTCGTAATTATCAAAGATCCAACCTTTTAAAATATTAGCCATTGATCTAAACAAACCATAATCTGATGGTGCAATATCTGGGCTGTACGCAGGATGACACAAAACATTTACTTCATTGTCATGCTGCAAAATGGCTTGGTTCCTGTTGACCAAAGCGAGGTACTTTGCATTCAACTGCATAAACTCTAGCTGTTCACAGTAAAGGTTTGAGTCCACTGCCCGACCATCAAGAACAAGCTCAACATGCAAGCACCTTCGAAGTTTACCGAACACAAAGCATCGGTTTTTTCCCAAACCGATCTTGGCAAACCTCCGGTTTTGCAGCTTCATCTGGCCATACCCACTGTTAATGTTTGCTCGGTTTTTTTGAAAATATCCACTTTTTGTCACTTGTGATTATTATTTATTCCAGTACCTGTCATCTTTCGGAGTTTTAGCAAAATTTTGCACTTATCAACTCGCTGCTGGGCTTGGGTCTCTGTCAAGCCATGTGGGTCGGACCTTGATCTTAACTTCCGTACGCCCAAGTTTTTAAGATGATGAGCCCTTACTACGGCCGATAAATCACGATTAGTTGCATGTAGGTCCTGGTTCACACATTCAAGAAGAAAATCATCAATGACCGATGATCTGCAAGGCTTATATCCCTATTGTTGAAACGTCTGAACCAAAAAGTGGCAGTATTTCGATGGATAATTGACTCTCCTTCTATGGCACAAATTTCTTTGGCAGCTGTCTTTGCACTTAAACCTTTTTTCCAGTAATGTCTCAAAATACCGCAAATCACGATTTTTTTCTTCTAACATTGCATGTGTGTTTTAAAAATGTAAATGACCCTATTTAAATAATAATTTTAAAAAAAGTTGTGTTCATGTACAAGGACTTTTGTAACAAGCTAGCACTACTTTTTCCTGACCAAGTATCACGGAGTAAATTAAAGTAACTTCTAGGAAATAAACTATTCTGCCGATTAGCTTACTGTTTTCCCATCCAGAATTAGCCTGATTGCTTTCTGTCTTTTCCATAAAAAAACTAAATTCAATAGTTTTTTACTTACTATCTTTCCCATGCCAGCGCCTCAATTAATATATTGATACACTGTCCTACAACTTATTTACATAATAATAATAATTATATATATATATATATATATATATATATATATATATATATATATATATATATATATATATATGTATATGTATATATATATATATATATATAGATAGATAGATAGATATTTTCTCTCTAATTGATCTCCCAAGAACATTTTTTAACTAGATATGTTTTGTTAAGTTATATAATAAAATAAAATTTGATATTTTATTTAGTTAGTTGCATGAAGTTAGTAGTATTTTTTTTAGTAAGAAATCTAATTGTTGGCTGTTTCAGGATGACTGAGGTGGTTTCACCACCGGGTGTCTATATATATGTATCTTTTATATATAGATAATGCTACCTCTGTACCTGCTGAGGTGAAAGAGTCGCTCAGACCTTTATCTCTAGTGACGGTAAGTACGTTGGGGTTCTGAACCATGGATGGCAGTGGACAATTTCAATATTATAATATTCTATACTTTTTCTTTTTGTACTATATATATATATATATATATATATATATATATATATATATATATATATATATATATATATATATATATTTATAGTGCGAGTTGGAGTTTACATTTTTATCACTACAAAATTCAGAACCCTCAGTATTTGGATAATAATATATTTCTTGGAAGAATTCTTTTAAAATATCACTTCAGTGATGACTTATCATTGCTTTGTATTTGTTTTGTTTGTTTGTTTTTTGTTTCCGAGTTGAAGGGTAATGAAGACTTTTAAGGCGATCAACCAGTGTCTAAAGCCGATATAATGACTTAATTTTGTAAATAACAACACCAGTGTATAAAGAAATATATACTCTTTAATAGTTAGCAGTATTTATTTATTTCTTATTTGGGTTAGGTTTAAGAAACATTTTCAATATTCAATTTCTTTTTTTAATTGTTTTTATTGATAACAAATTTTATTATTTTTTCAATAATTTTACCTATACATTTATTGTTTTTATGAAACTGGAGCCAATGCCTATGTATTTACGACTTTCTTTGCATCGTTTCCTCTCATTAATCTGTCATTGATACATACCAGAGAAGAATCAATATATTTATTCAACTTTTGATGGCTGACAGTCAAGCCTACTACTGGGCCTTTTAACCCCTCTTTTATAAATGAATAATTTTTATGTATTATTTTTATTGATTGTATATAATTAGTTTTCAATATGAAAAATCCCCTGATATTTAAGAGGATTCCAACAAATTTTTGAACTATTGGACTTTGCTAGATGTATCAATTAAGCTTACATCATATAATTTATTACATGTTTGCAGTTTAGATGAGGATCCTGCACCAACATTGTTAACATATTACATTATTCAAATAAATAATTTTTCTTTTTAAAGAAAATTTATTTACTCATTTGAAGGAAACATCTTGGTATTGAACATTTATCGATTTCATTCAAGAGAAACATTCCTTACTGTTTATTAATGATAATTAATGATGCGTGTAATTTTGCAATTTTTTTTTTTAAATTTATTTTCTGTAAATTTATTGCAGATTCCCTTTTTATATTATTTTGAAAGTTGTATATCTCTTTGACTGTATATATTTGTAATTCTTAGTAATAAATAAAATTTCCTCTCCTTTCATTTTGTTGTTATTTTTTCCTCATTGGCCTGGATAAACGAATGATCCACATTTTTTTAGTTGTTTATAAAATCCTTTTGAATCAGAGTCATTCATTATTTTTAGAATGAACTTATCATCTGAAACAAATTCAAAAGGCTAATATATCAGTTTTTATTTTTTTTATAGCTAAGTATGATCAAGATAAAAACAGAGATTTGCAAAATTATATAATCATACTTATTTATTTATAAAAAATATCTGATATGGACACCCTTGTACGCCTATTAAACTATAAATCCTGAATTTGGTTACTAGTTTCCGAACATAGTACCTCAAAAACGACACTCAGGGTCACGACGTTCATCTATTGACACATACAGACACACAAGCTCTTATTCCGTTATTATATGTCGTTTTCTTTCAGTTGGTAACAAGTTCCCAAGAGATTTTGTGTTTCTTGAAAACATTAGAACTGTCTATGTATCTAAATAAAGCATTGGAAATCGATGGTTTCAACATTTTAAGCAGAAGAAACTGCTTAACTTATTATCTTATTCTCCTACTTCAGACTTGTTAAGCCCACAAATGGGGAGGAAATAAAGAATTTTACACTCAATTTTAACACTTAAAAGAGGTACTAAAATTGTTTAATTAGAGTGGAGAAAAAAAATCGCGTTTTATAACCTTTATCACCGAACCATATGATCTCTGTATTAAATGTCAATATAACTTTTGAAGTAAGTTTATTATGACCTTCAAGTAAAGTACCCCTTTCGGCTCTTCAATTTTAACTAAAATCTATTATGTTACTTATATTGATATAAAAGTCTAATTTACCAAATTTGAGATGTTTTACATATGTTGATATAATTTTTGATGAAAGTCTAATATGACCTTCAAGTAAACTACCACTTCCGGTTTGCCAATTATGACCAAAATTTATTATGTTATTTATATTAGTAAGCAAGTCTTAAATACCAAATTTGTGAAGTTTTGCATTATATTTTAATATAATTTTTGATGAAAATCAGTAATGACGTACAAGCAAAGTACCACTTCCGGTGATCATGCAATAACCAAAAAGGGAGGTTCACAACTAGATTATACAATAATCCTAGATACAAAATTTTAACTTTCTACGGCTAACCGTTTTTGAGTTATGCGAGATAAGTACGAACGTACGTACAGATGTCATGACGAAACTAGTCGAAATGTATTCAGGGATAGCAAAAATGGATATTTACATTGGAATCTGAAAACCGAAAATTTTCGCGATTACAATACTTCCTATACTGCGCACAAGGAAGTAACTAGTTTCCGTACTGTTAATAAAAACTAATTGTAAAACACTATCAGAAGCATAAGCTATATTTTTATAGAAAGTTATAGGTATGGACCTTTGAAATAAAAATCATTGATTGATGTCAGTGGTTTTTAAGATAAATGGGTTTTAATCACTTTGTTTCTATTCATTTTGAATTCATACCTGTGTATGTGCTGAATTTTTAAAAATTGGATTGATGCAGCATCCAACTATATTTTTTCAGTGATCCAATCCTCAGATAACATTTATCCTGAGGGTTTAATGACTGAAAAAAAAGGCAGTTGAATGACTGCAAATGAGTGGGTTGATACAAAAATCCAATTTTTAAAAATTGACGTCATTTTATCCTAACAATATTTGATATATATAAGAGGTATTTTCCATGGAGCGAAAAAAAAATTCCAAATATTTTATTTTTATGTACAATCATAATTTCACTGTTTAGAATTTGAAGTTCTTTATATTATTATTATTGAAGATAGTTATTGATTTTTTTCTATTTTTATCATTAAATAATCTCTGGAAAAACAAATAAAAGTTATTGCATAACTGCACCGATTTATTATCAGCCCTTCCTTTTAAATAAAATAATTAAGTTAATTAAATTAATTTTATCCTTCTTCAATATGATATATAAAGTCTCTTCTAATTTTGACACTTGACCTTCATATTTTTACTTTCCCTTACCTATATACGAAGTATATAGTAAGGGGAAGTATTGCGATCGTGAAAATTTTCGAATTCGAGTTTTCAACGGAAATACATGTTTTAAGGTCCCCTGAGTCCAAATGACCAAGTCTCGCAAAATGGTCTGTGTGTATGTGATCAGTCTAGCTCAAAAACGGAAAGCTATACGATACTGAAATTACATATTTAAGGTTAGCACCTGCATATGATGTTACAGCAACATTTTCGTCAAAATCGACTAACCGGAAGTGCCACTTTATATAATCGATTTTACACATTTTTACAATTTTCTCGAAAACGGCTCTAACGATTTTGATTAAACTTGCCTAAATTATTCTTCATAAAGACCTTTAACTTTTCATTTATGAAGTAAATCACCGAGGAATTGCAGGGAAAAAAGTTATGATGAAAAGAATAATTTATTTGCGCATAGCTTAAAAAGTATGCATTTTACGGTAATTTATCTATAGACTTTTATGAAAGGTAATTAAATCATCTAAAAAATAATAAAAGAATCATCAAAATCGGACCAATAATAGCAAAGATACAGCGCATCGGACTAACCGAAAATGGTAATTATATCATGGATATTACAATTGTTTACAATTTTCTCGAAAACAGCTCTAACGATTTTGATGAAACTTGCCAAAATTATTCTTCATAAAGGCCTTTAACTTTTCATTTATGTAGTAAATCACCGAGAAAATGCAGCAAAAAAAGTTATGAAGAAAAGAATATTTTATTTTCGCATGGCTTAAAAAGTATGTAATTTATAGTAAATTATGTACAGAATTATATGAAAGGTTATTAAATTATCTAAAAAAAAAAAAAATCAAAATCGGACCAATAATAGCAAAGATACAGCGCATCGGACTAACCGGAAATAGCTATTATATCATGGATTTTACACTTTTTACATTTTTCTCAAAAACGGCTCTAACGATTTTGATTAAACTTGCCAAAATTATTCTTCATAAAGGCCTTTAACTTTTCATTTATGTAGTAAATCACCGAGAAAATGCAGCAAAAAAAGTTATAAAGAAAAGAATATTTTATTTTCGCATGGCTTAAAAAGTATGTAATTTATAGTAAATTATGTACAGAATTATATGAAAGGTTATTAAATTATCTAAAAAAAAAAAATCAAAATCGGACAAGTATTAGCAACGATACAGTGTATTTTATGAGGAGCATAAAATAGATGGATAACCGAGCGCATCCGAAAGGAGATAGATGCCACCGAATCTCCTCCCACCAATCTGCCAATCTGTTGTAAACAATACGCTCTGTAATAAAGTAATTTAAGAATATAAAAACGGAAATTAACTTAATAATTTCTACTTTCACATTATTTAATGGAAAGAAAATGTTTCCATAGAAACTTAACCAGCAACTTTTAAAATATATGTGCAACTTGACAAAGTTAAAATATATAGGTATTGTACAGAATTGTTGTACTAAAATCGTTTTAAAAACTATTTTATTGTACTTAAGTGGGAGAAGAATTGAATGCTGCTGAGTTTATTTCAAGTATTGTTTATGTGAACCCTTTAGAATTATATTAAAAAGATAATTATTATAGGGCGGTAAGGGAAAGTTGTGTGATGGTGCGCGCACCGCACCAGATTTTTTTTTCTTGTTTCCTTTCTTAGAGTACTAATACTATTCAAACTTAAATTATGTAACCTGGCACTATCTTTTCTAATTTTGAAATTCAAAAATATCAGTAAATGACTTATCTGCTTTTGGGGATCGTTTAATTCAATACTTAGAGATATTAATTTTTTAAATTATCTATATACATAAAAATTCAGCCTGTGTATGTTTGTGTTCGCAAAACTTGTTTTCACTATCATTTAGAGAATTTCATTTGAGAAGGTTTCAATATTCAATTTTTTGAAATGTTCCTCTTCAGGAGAGAAATAGGGGAAACCTATAAAAAATATAAGTAATTTTGTAATTGTCATGACATCATACATGTGGATGCAAGTTCACTACAAAAACATTTTAATAAGAGTTAAATTATTGTATAAAAGCGTCATTTGTTAATAAAATCGGAGATCAAGGAAAAAAAATGTGAAGCTTTATTGCAGTTTTGACAAATTTATTATCATTTTGATCCCTGCTCCTAGAAAACATCTAAATGAAATGTGACGAATTATAAACAATGCAGTCGATCACCGAGAAAAAATTTCTTCACCCCTTTGGCCTTGGTATATACACAGTCTAAATTTTTAGGATATGATTTAATGAAACAACACTCACAAGTCTTAGTTAACTTCGGTGGTCCGAAGACACCGCGTAGCGTTTGTGCCTTAGCTCAAGCTAATATCGAACTTTCCTATTTCGCAATCTTGAAGAGGATGTAAGACCCATAGCTACCAAATCCCGCAAATAGTCCGTGGATGATAGGTCATTCATCAGGAGTATATTTGAAAAATTGCTGGCTGAAGGAATAATTGAAAAAAGCTATTCTCCTTGGCGAGCGCAAGTCCTCATCACAACTATAGAAAACCACAAGAAATGAATGGTTATAGACTATTCCCAAACCATAAATCGGTTCACTTTACTTAGTGCTTATCCATTACCTAGTATTGAGTATATTACATCTCAGTGTATAGGAGTAGCTTATCACTCAATGTTGATTGCAATTGATTTGTCCTGTGCTTATCACCAGATTCCTCTGAGAGGAGATGATGACAGTATACTGCATTAAAAGCTGCTGGCCACCTCTACCAGTTTTGCCGAATACCATTTGGAGTTTCGAATGGAGTAGCTTGCTTCCAGAGGGCCATAGCTAACCTCATAAAAATAGAAGGACTTAAAGTCGTATATGCTTATCTAAATGATATACCTTTCTGTAGGAATGACCAGGAAGAACACAATAGGAACCTTTCAGATAGATTTTCTTACTGTTGCAAAGAAATCCAATCTTATTATAAATGAGAAAAAGAGCAAATATTCAGTAACCACTATAAAACTACTTGGGTACAAAATTGAAAACAAAACTGTAAAATTTGATGAAGTACGACTGGAGCCTTTATTGAACCTTCCTTGCCTATCGGCATGGCATCTCTAAGAAAAACAGTGGGGATGCTTGCCCACTATTCTAAATAGATCCCACACTATTCTCAGAAGGTACAAACCTTAGTTTTGTTAAACCTTAGAACCTTTCCGCTCTCATCAAAAACTGCTTCGGATTTTGATTTGATGAAAGAAGAAATTGCAAAATCAGCCATGTCCGCTATTTTTGAAGATATCACCTTTGTAGTTGAGACAAATGCATCAGAACATTCTATAGCAGCAACTCTATCTCAGCCAGATCGCCCGATTACGTTCTTTTCTCGAATCCTCTCGCCTAGCGAGGTGAGACATTCTTGTTTGTCGAATCAATGAGAAAATGGCGACATTACCTTATTGGTCGCCATTTCAAACTGATAACTGATCAGAAGTCGGCTTCTTTTATGTTTGATCAACGCCACGCTAGCAAAATCAAAAATAAAATGATACTCCGTTGGCGGTTGGAACTTACATGTTTCTCCTTCAACATTGTATATCGACCTGGCAAACCAAATGAAGTAGGCGATACTCTATCACGAGTTTGTGGCGCTACTGAAGCCATTAAGCTCCATAGCTTACATTCAAACCTTGGGCACCTGGGTGTAACTAAAATGACAAATTGGATCAAGAGCCGAAACTTACAATTTTCTATAGTAGATATCAAGAAGATAACTGCCTCTTGTCAAGTCTGTGAGGAACTGTAACCAAATTTTCATAATCCTCAAGGATGGACCTAATAAAAGCAACTACACCGTTTGAGCGGTTAAATGTAGATTTTAAAGGATCTTTGCCATCTCAAACAAAGAATAAGTATTTATTGACGATCATAGATGAGTACTCCTGTTTCCCATTTGCATATGCGTGCTCAGACATGATTGCAAATACTGTAATAGAAAAGTTCTGTGATCTATTTAGCCTATTCGGAACACTATCATTCATCCACTCAGACAAGCATTCTGGATTTTTGTCTTACGAACTAAAAACATTTCTCCATTCTAGAGGAATAGCTACGAGTCGCACAACACCGTAAGACCCCCAAGGCAACGGCCAGATAGAACGCTCTGGCAAACCATATCTCTCACCTTGAAAAGTAATAATTTACAACTATTTCAATGGGAAAGAGTCCTAAATGACTCCTTGCACTGTGTAAGATCTTTTTGAGCAGCTGGAACCTCGCTATTAAAAATACTCATAAAAATTTACATAATTTAAATAGCTTTGGGAAAGGCAGTTATTGGTGCTTTAGGAACCGGACAGAGCAGCTTTTACGAGGTACAGACAGATAGGTGGCTGTACAGTAGTACTTGGAAAAGGTCCAAAGCAATAGACCTCCTGGGGCTTATCCCTACCTTTTTGCTCGACAGCAGTCCGTATTCTGCAAGCCAACCAGAAGATAAGACTAGATTTTAGTCTCTATTACTATCTAGTAGTCATTTTAGGGTGAGGAGCTAGCAGTACAGTATAATGGCAGAGAGGGACACCATAGAAGTGCCCATCAGGCATAGGAGAATGCCCAACTCCTACTGCGAGGTCACAAGAGGTAGCGAAACGTGCCTATTATGAGTAGGCTCAACGTTCTGCTGCTAAACCTGGGCCGCCGGCGCGTTGTGGCTGAGGAACTTCGTGCTGTCCCCATATTATGGCTATGGATATAATGGCGATCCACGTGGGAACGTGGTTACGGGGTTTGGCCCTCCTTCAAAGGTAATAGCCCTGAATAGTGAAGAGAGGAGGCCCAGTGCTGCTATAAAGTACGTTTATTTCCAAAACCGTTCTTGAACAGTATTATTTTGTTCCAGGATGTTCCCAGATTACAAGTTTATTTCATTCCAAAGTGTGCCTCAAGCCATAGTAAAGTGGGATATAATTCGTTATTTTCTTTCTAAAAGCGGCCCTAATATCCTAATCTATCTATAAGTGGTCCTCTCTTCTGAGCTTTTTTTTTTTACATGGGTTTAATTTATAATTTCTTGTTTTAAACAGCACGGTTTTCTGTAGTTGAACCGAATCAAAATATTTCATCAATCATAACTTTATAACTCACTGTCGATGTTGTGTTCATTTTGGTGTTGTATTGAGTTTTTTTTTTAATTTTGTGAAGAGACTAAAAAATGAATAATTTAATTAAGTTACATGAAAGAAAAGGAAGAAATTTGAAAATAACTGAGTCTCTTGTTGTGAGCGTAAGAAAAAAATGTTCTAAACCAGAAAAATGGGCTAAAACCCTTGAATGACGTGAAAGGCAAATCATAGAAATGCGATAATGATTTGAATTTTGACACAAATCTTTTCAGTCGTTTAACAATTTTGAAGCAAATTAATTCAAGTGTTTAATAAATAGTAGAGGAAGTTGGTGACGATCTGAAAGAGATTATTTCGGATTATACTGATGATATGAGTTCATAATTTTTATCGCTGAATAAAATATCTTGTTAGAAAATTGTGACCTGTAAGACGAAGTTGCATTTGAAAATCCTGTTAATGATATCAAATTTAATAATATTATAAAACATCATATTTTAGTTGCTAAAGTACTTTTTAATTTATTATTGTGATATGACAATTCTATTTTTGTTTTTGAAATTTAAATATTAGTTTATTTAAATATTTTTCTTTCCAAAACGAACATCGGCCTTGAAGTTTAATTCGTTCCAAAAGTGGCCCTATATAAAATTTAAATCAGTTGAAATCCGCATGATGGTATAGAAGGATCAAGCTAATGAGCAATTTATAAATTATTTGCCACTTCTATAATTTTGTTTTATTGAAAAATAGTTTCGAATGTTATATATTCATCTTCAGTTCTAAAAATTCAAAAATAAGTAATTCAAAATATAGTTTGGTATTATTATACATATTAAATTAGATGTAATATAAATCAGTATTATAAAACATTTATGAATTATGGATTTAATTAAGATAAGAAATCAAATACATGCTGGTACTCACCAAGGTTTAAATGGATTATATCAAACAGAAAGTTTGTACTGGTTTCTTCTCGCACTGAACTAACAATGAAAGAAAGGTGAGATGTTAATAGATAAACGGCTTAAGGGTCGGGTTTTTTCCAGTAAGGCCGGTGAGTAATTGGTTTTTCTGTTATAGATGGGAATAAATTTAAGATTGGACTATTGGAGACCTGTCCGATAGACAAAAAGGAGAGAGGAAGAACCAAGTTAATTTCGTGCCTCCTTTTGTCTTTTTTACCTCTTTTCCTTCCTCCTCTTGTTCCAAAGCCCGTGTTTGCAAATTAACAGATTTTAGTAAGAGATGTCCAAGTTCGTGTTTAAGACATGTGGAGGCCTTACTTCTTCCTCCTTCACATATTTATCAAACGAACTAATCATAAATTCCGTATTACAAATAACTATAAATGGTCTTCGATACAATAATCTATACTCGGTACCATGTGATCGACAATTCCCTCCTTCCCCCGTAAGGGCAACGGCGTACGCAGAGGGAGAAGAGGGAAGGAGGAATCAGGGTGATATTTCCCCATCCCCTAAATTTTTGAAAAAATGTGATTTTCATATTAGTTTTGTATTTTGAGTAATAATTTTTCATCCAATTTTCTTTCTCATTCTTAAAACTTACGCCCTATTAGGCGATTATATACACTTAATGATTACTTGCCTTCACATTAAATCCCTTCCTCGAAAAAAATGTCTGCGTACGCGCCTGCATTAGGTGTTCCTGTAGCCAATCAATGTATCATTAGGACAGGTAAGGATGAGATCAAAAATGGTCAAGTTCTGATTTTTTGATGTTTTATTTATCGGGTTTATAGTTAAACTACCAAGTTTTCAACCTCCCCACCGTCTGAGCGCACAGTGTACGCAAAAAAAAATATTGATTTTTTTTGTCTTATTTTTGCAATACTAGATTATTGAGAAGAACTTATTGTATAAAACTTGTAGGAGATAACATTGACTAAAAAATTGGTACCTACAGTTATATTCCATGACCATGGATCAAAATGCATCTGGCTCTACGAAGCACCAAAGTTATGCACAATTTTGAAAAAAAACACTTTTTTTTACATCAAAAACTTTAGTTCTTCCGTCATATCTTTTAACAAATATTTTTTATAGAAAAATTTTCTTCAGAAAATATATGCAAAATAAAATTTTCGTATGATTTTTTTTTTATCATGATGATTAGGTGCTGTTACTTTGGAAAATGATCCACCTTCCGACGATCTTCCTGTCGCTGTTTCTCTTATATTTCTATTACCTGGATTGTAGTGAGGTAGTCATACCGTCGTCTTCCAGCCATATACGAATTCCATGAAACGCTGGAAATTTTCTTCGTTCACCAACCGAGGAAATTCTTTCTCGGGGAGGACGTAAATTCCCGCGGTTCTCATCATCTTGGCTCTCAATGCTTGAAATGCGACCCAGGTCGTGATCATATGCTCAGCTATCTCCGGAGAACCGCATGTGGGGTATAGGGGATCAATATATATTTGATTAGGTATTTGTCTGAGTAAAAAAAAAAAAAACTATATAAATGATGGGTTGAAAAGAAGAGAAAGAGGCTTTGGTGGATGCTTGATATGTTTGTGAAGGGTCTATGTTATGGTTGCAGTTACGATTTTATATTTGAGATTAGTCACTTCCCACAAAGAAAGGTGTAAAGTGAAAATCTTCAATAAATAACAACACTTTCCCTACACCTCACGTCATAATAATAAAAAAATTAATCGGGTGGAGGAAGCTCGAAGAGAATAACTGGAAACCTCGCCTTCTGAGATGTCCACACTTCAAAACAAAGCTCTACATTGTCTTAAAAATTGTCTCATTGTCTCGTGTCTTCCATTTCAAATAGAGAATATTGAATAGTATCGCTTTTCTATTGCACTTGTCTTACATGTATTTCGATCTAGTTCAATTATTATTTTTACAAATGAGAAGATACAATTGGAAAATTCCAAACACAAAGCACAATTACAAGATTCCAAATACAAAGCACAATTAGAAAATTCCAAACACAAAGTCGGGCATCTATAAGTTTGAGCTTTCTTCTTTTGTATTAATTTAAATAAAGTATAAACAAATATTTAAAAAATATATAAATAAAATTTCGCTAGAAATGCCGCCCCCTAAATTCCGCCGCCCTGGACAAGTGCTCCCAAATTGGAGAAAAAAAATTATATTGAATGGAAAAGGTTTGGCAATTTATTTTCCGAGCAATTTGTATGTTCTGAAATGACTTATTCAAGAAGTTCTGACTTCTCCTTCATAGTTTTCTTATTTGATGATTTGATTATGTCATATAATTCCCTCCTTGACATAAAATAAAACTAGTATCAGCAGGATTGGCTATAAAGAGAAGTCGGGTGTTAATTCCTTTTTTATGAAGAGTTTTATTTAAAATTAAATATATCGGAAGGGTGCAACTTCGTGCAAGATTTCTATCTTGACCCTCATTGACAGATAAATCCTGAATAAAAAAACGTAAAAAAGTTAGTGGAGAACTTTTTAAAAGTTCTTCCTAAGATAATTTAGATGCCTTAATTTTAACGAATTTATCCCAACTCGCCAAACAATATGAATGAAAGATAAAAATTGATAAAATATGAAATTTAATTACTTACAACATGATTAGTTTGGTTTAAAAATTACAAAAACTCAGTGTTAGGGAGACACTTAAAGTGAACTATTGATATGAACACTGAATGATGGTACCAGACTACCGACTTTGGAGCGAGCTGGTGAAGTCCACAACAAGTCGAGGTGCATGAGGATACCATTGTGGGATCCAACAAATTAGACATCAATAAAAAATCTTCAAAAGGGAACATAAAATTGTTGGCTTTATGCCAGGTTTTAGACATTCTGCTCCACTGTGGGACGGCGGACGGAGATATTTTTTATTATTCCATATTTGCATTCTACATATCTTGAAACATAATACCTCAAATTTTGAGAGTGGTTATAAAAAAAATTTTTGATCGATTAAGAAGGTCTGATATGGACAGTAATAAACCAAAATCATTTTTATAGATTTTTTGTTTTTACATTTTTTTTTTTAATGCCTTTTATGCTGATTCTAAAAAACCTTGCATTTCCCATCTCTCTTTATAAATTGCATAGTTTTGGGCCTATAAAATCTCTAATCGACCGTCATTTTGAAACAAACAGACGAATGATAATTTCGAGTTCCAAAGATCATCCTGGGGTGAACTACGACTTTGGTACCTAATCTCAAAAAAATCGGTCCAGTAGTCTCGGATAAAAGCCGCGGATGGCGTACGGTGTTGACGAACGGTGGATGGCTGTGTTTTTTTTTATTCGATGTTTGCATTCTACCTATCTTGAAACATAAAAGCTCAAATTTTGAGGGGAGAGGGGTTACAACATTTTTTTCTTGGTCGATTACAAAGGTCTATTATAGATAATAATAAACCAAAAACAATTATATAGAATTTTTTTTAATGCCTTGTTAGGCTGATTCCGTAACACCTTACATTTCCACACTATTTTTATAAATGGCAGAGTTTTGGGCTTATAAAATCACTAATCGGCCGCCATTTTGCAAGAAATAGACGGATGGTTATGTCGAGTTCCGAAGATCAACCTGGGATGACATGTGACTTTGATGCCGAATCTCCGAAAAATCGGTCAAGTAGTCTCAAAGGAATTCCGCGTATGGCGGACGGCGGACCGACGAATTTTTTTTATTCGATATGTGAATTCATCGTAACACAAATTTTGAAGGTGGTTACAATATTTTTTTCTTGTACGATTACAAAGGTCTATTATTTATACAAATAAATCAAAAGAAGTTATATCAATTTTTTACATTTTTTTTGTTAATCATTCCGTAGATTTGAGTAATTTGGAAAATTACCTTAGATTCAGCTACATCATTGTACCTATGGTACAACTTTCCATCATCTGCCCACAAGGTAATAATGCTTGGATAGGTAATATCGAATATGCTGCACTTCTCCTAGGTTCAATTTTCGAAGAATCTCAGGAAAATGGAAATAAAGATTACAAATATTTCAGGATTTGACATTCCCAAACTTTAAAAAACAATGATATATTCTATATCGAGGTCGTTTTGGTTTATTATTTTCAATAATAGACCTTTGGAATCGACCAAGAAAAAAATTTTTGTAACTCCCTCTCAAAATTTGAGGTTTTAGGTTTCAAGATACGTAGAATCCAAATATCGAATAAAAAAAAACCGTCCGTCCGCCGTACGCCCTACGCCGTCTGCGGCTTTTCTCTAAGACTATTGGACCGATTTTCTTAAGATTCGGTACCAATGTCACAGGTACCTTAGGATGATCCTTTTATAAACACAATATATTTTAATGGCTGCTATTACTGGTTAAGGCAAGAAAGACGACTGAGAGTCCTTAGTATTCGGTGCTTACGTATAGTAGAGTAGTAGAGTTATAATACATTATATGTAACAGCAACAAAAAGCCGAGAATACTTAAAGAAATAATAGAATATTTTTTCAATATTGTTGGAGATAGAGAGACGAACTTCTCAAAGGACAACAGCTAATCAATCGCGATACCTACAATAGTTTAGTTTTACAGGTATTTATAAATCTATTTGTTTCTAAGGAAATGTCACCGAAAGACTAAATGAAAGAAATTTAGAAGAAGCCATTGTCGAAGAGCGATGGAGAAAAATAAGAACCATTTTTAAGGAGGTTGAGGCGGAAGTGCTTGGAAATAAACAAAGAAACGAATGGTTTGAAGGAGAATGTGCTCAAGCAATATAAGAGAGGAACGAAGCGAGAACCAACATTTTGATGACAAGAGCGACATGGAAAAATCATATAGTAAAAAGAAAAAAAGCCAAAGAGATATATCGAAAGAAAAAGAGAGAATCGGAGATGAAAATAATATAAGATATGGGCAAAGACTGGTTTTAAACCGCAACTGAATTATTGTAAAGATAAACAGAAAAACTTACTGGGATCAAGAAAAGAGATTTGAAATAGATGGAATATTTTTTCGAAATGTTAAATCAAGAAGGTACCGAACCGAATAATTAAGAGGAAGTACAAAGAGGTGAAGGAGAGATATGTCAGGACGAAGAAATACCGCCGTAAAAGAAAGAAATAATAAAGGTGTTGAAGAATAATAAATCTCCGGGTGTGGGCGAAATAGCAGGTGAGCTACTGAAGAATGTAGGATAACCGCTAATAAAACAACTGTATGACTTCATATATCGGATCTGGATTCAGGAAACTATTCTAAAATTTAAGTTAATTTGTAATAACTATAAAGGAATAGCGTTGCTGCCTTCCATAAAGCAGTCCCAATTGCTGTAAATAAAAGGTTAGCTTCAGGAGAGAAAGAATTTACATTTAAGAAAACATGAAGTTGATATGCACGATGTATTTATAGATTTTAAGTAGGCCTATAAATCTCAGTAGACAGAAAAGAGTTAGGGAAAACATTGTGAACTCTTGGAATTACCGAAAAGTTAAAAAAAGTAAAATCCAAGTACAAAACATACAGCAGCTTTGATATTAGGCAGAGTTTGAGGTGGGAACTTACTGACCATCTGGGAAAGGAAGATCCTGAGAAAAATATACGGTCCCAAGAGAATAAATGATCAGTGGCGAATAAGGAAAACTTTGAGTTATATGAACTCTATCATAATTGCGACATCGCGGTCACTCTTAAAAAGTGCCGCCTCAAATGACTAAGACATGTGTAAAGGATGGAGGAAGGAAGGTTGCCAAAGAGGAAAACCTCGGCTGTGGTGGATCGACGACGTCAAAGACGACCTTAACCGTATAGGTATAACAAGATGGAGAAGAATGGCTATCGATAGGGAAGCCTTGTGGAAGTCTTTGAAATTTATCACTAGATCAAATTCTATTAACTCCAAAAGCATCCTTTGGATTCTTTTTGGTGCTTCGCTTAAACTCTTTTTAAAAAACTTTTCCAAGGGCTTATGGTCAGATTGCACTTGGATATTTTTTCCAAAAATATATTTTTCAAAACGCTTTACTCCAAATAAAATTGCTAGCGTTTCCTTTTCAATTTGGGCATACCTTTTTTTGTTTTAGTGAGTGTTCTCGATGCATATTGCTGCCCTTCCTACAACAGCACTGCACCCAACACTTAACTGCTTGAATCCACTCGAAGACGGATTTCTTTGGTTTCATCAAAATATTTTAAAACTGGTGTCTGTGCCAGTCTTTCTTTTATCAGCTTCCACGCATCTTCTTGTGCTGCACCCCAGTTCTCACCTTCTCTAAGTGGAATCGCTATACTTGAAAGATTTGGTAAATATCTTGCCTAATAATTTACCATTCCTAGGAATGATTTCCTCTGAGTTTCATCGACAGGTCTTAGTAGTTCAGCTTCCAAGCCTTCAATTTTATTGGGTCCTTAATAGCCTCCTCCATCGTTTCACCTTCCCCATAGATCAAAATGTCATCCGCTATGGCTATTATTCCTCCAATGCCTTCCATTATTTCAAACATCCGTCTTTGAAATTCTTCAGGTGCAATCGATAGTCCTAAAGGGCATCGCTGGTAACAATATCTCCCATATGGAGTCCAAAATGTAGTAAGTTTTAACTTTGAAAGGTGTGAAACATAAAGTAAACACCACAAATATCAATAACTGGTTTATTTATATAACAAGCGATTCCCCGGGAGTTCATATTTCAACAACACACTCCTAGCATGCAGTGCGCGGCCTTACAAATTCTACAGTGGCGCGCCCACCGCACACTTTACAAAATAGGTATAATACCTCCCCTCGAATGACATTCTATCAAGCCACTTACAATTAGAGTGGCATTCGCCTAACCATAAAATAATAAAAATACACATTATACATATGCAGATCAAATAAAGTCCAATACTAAATATACTGAAATCAATATTAAATAAAGAAAAGGAAGCATTAAAGCTCTTCAAACATTAAAAATTATTTTTCTAAATTTTACAAATTTATCTTCACACAATGCCTTGGTAAACACATCTGCAATGTTTTCTCCTGATGAGACATGATCAACTTTAATAATTCCCTCATTGAACAAATCTTTTATATAATGAAACCTAGTATCAATATGCTTAGCTTTTTTAGAGTTGGTGTCATTTTGAATCGTTATTATCGCACTAACATTATCCACCTTTAAATATGCAAATTCAACATTTCAATTAATTTCCTTCACAATACCTAATATATTTACAATTTCTTGGCTGGATATAGAACTGGCAATGTATTCTGCCTCCATTGTGCTCAGGGCAACCCAAGGCTGTTTTCTTGAGAACCATGATATGGCGTTTCCACAATGTAGTAAAATACACCCGCTAACACTTTTTCTATCACTATCGTCCCCAGCCGAATCAGCATCAGAAAAACAAACTAGGTTATTGGAATTCCGTTTAAAATTAAGACCAAGGTCTTGGGTGCCTTTTAAATATCTAAGTACTCTCTTAGCCGCATTCCATAAACACAAGGTAGGTCTATCTAAAAATCGGGACAAAAATGATACTGAATATGCTAAATCTGGACGAATAGAAGTCGCAAGATATATTAATGAACAAATTAATCGCCTATACGGTACATTATCAACAACTTCCCCTGAGTTTTTAAAACCTGTTACCATAGGTGTTGTTACAGCATGACAATCGGACATTTTGAATTCGTTTAATAATCTTTGATTAAGCTTAAGTTGACTCAATTTAATACAATCAGGCTTAATCTTAATTTGTATCCCTAAAAATGTTTCCCCAGAAACTTCCCGAACTCTAAATTCCTTTTTCATAGCATCAATTAAAATATTAATTTCACTTACATTCCCAGAAACTAAAACATCGTAAACGTGAATGACCAATAGAGCATTATTCTTATAATACATACATAAGTCATACCTTGACCTTTTAAAATCTTGTTGAATCATAAAGTCATCAAACCTCTTGTTCCAACATTTAGGTGAGTCCCTTAGTCCATTAGCTTTCCGCAACTTCATTACATCAGATTCATTATTCAGTCCTTCAGGTGTGTCGATATAAATGTATTTGTCTAAATATCCGTTCAAAAAGGCTGTCGGGACATCTAACTGTCTTAATAACCATTTGTTTTTAACTGTCATAAATAAAAGAAATCTCACCGATGGCATTCGGCAAACCGGAGAATATCGTTTATTCAATATGTCTCTAGCTGGTTCCTGGAAGCCTCTGGCCACCAATCGAGTTTTCTTCACTCCATTGTCTTTCTCGGTGAATACCCATCTGGTATCAACTCTAACTGCTCCGGTGGACATCTTGGCTGGTGACCATGTTCCCATCTCCTGATGAGCCTGGAGCTCCCGTTGGATGGCTTCTCTCCAACCTTTAACTTTTAGTGCTTCTTCGTATGCTTGGGGTATTTGTCTTGAATCTTGATCAACGATATTTACCTCGGCCAAGTTAGTGTCAAAATCTTCCAACCAGGTAGGAGGCTTTCTATTCCTGGAGCTTCTTCTCAAGGCTTCTTCTGAAACAATATCCTCAACACAAGCATTCTTGTTAATAGGTTCCGTCACGTAGTTGGATTATTCAAGCTGAGCTGGAATACCACCGTCATTAAAGTTTCTTTCCTCAATCAATACTACACTCCTGGCAATAAATATTCTTTGCTTCTCAGAATGCCATACCCGGTAACCATTTGATGCGTATCCCAACATCATACATCTAATATCACGGTCGTCTAACTTGCCAGCTAGGTCTTCTTTTACAACATGAGCATAGCACTCACAACCAAATCGTTTTATTTTAGAAAAGTCAGGTGGGTATTCATACCATAATTCAGCAGAGGCACAATCATCCTTTAAAGCAGAAGTTTTCAGTCTATTTATTACATACACTGCTGTTTTTACTGCTTCTCCCCAATTTTTTTTTCAAGTCCACTGTCATTAATCATACAGCGAGCCATATTCATAACTGTCCTGTTCATGTGCTCACTAATACCGTTCTGTGTAGGATTAGGAGGAACAGTATACTGTATTTGGATGCCTAGACTTTGGCAATATTCCCTAAATTCACGTGAGCTGTATTCACCACGGTTGTCAACCCGGTAATCTCTCGATACCATTACCAAACTTAGCACACACCATTCGACTGTAGATTTACAGCATTGAAATTTAAATTCCCCTTTGGCAACATTTTGTTTAGATACAAACTTTCTTTTATCTCGTCTTCCCCTGGTTGACTTCTGCCTTGGTTGTTAGCCTCTGTCAGTAATTCGTTCTTGACATACTCATAATTTATATCTTTAGGGTCCTTCCGAAAAATTATATTGAGGGAGCTCACAACATGCTTATAAGATTCTGGCATAGCTGCCAATAGCTGTGACACTAACTCATACTCTTCACTTCGCAATTCACTCACACAATTCTCAAATTCAGCAAGAAAACGTTCAAGTCCGGTAACACGTCCACCATGTTTCATCAATTTATGGTCGAACTGCATATTCCTCAGCGCTGCAAATCGACTTGGATGGTCAGACCTACTTTAATGTATGTACTTCTCAATTTCTTCACATTTTCCGCACTAGCCTCACTCGCAATCAATCAAATTACATTGTCACTTGACAACTGAATAATGAGGTTACGCGCCTTCGCATCCTTCTGAGCGAAATCGTGTCCAGTAGATTATTAGCATCTAACAATGCTTTCAATCTAATCTCCCAAGTATAGAAGTTCTGTCCGTCAAACGGCTTGACCACGTTTGTAACTTGTTGAACCATCATGCTGCTTCCCTCGCGAACGGTACAGCACTTATCACTTTTGCTGAAAACTCTGCGATTCGCAACACTTGGAAACCGCTGGGCCCATAACCTTTTAACTTTGAAATGAGTGAAACACAAAGTAAAAACCACAAATATCAATAACTGATTTATTCCTACATTGGTAACAAGCGGTTCCCGGGAGTTCATATATCAACACACACTTCCAGCATGTTCCAGCTCGGCCTTACAATTCTACCGTGGCGCGCCCACCGCACACATTACAAAGAGGTATAAAATGGATGACATTGAATTCAGCCCAATATCTTGGCCAAAAGAAGTTCCGTTCATCACGATACCTGAAAATTAACACTACTTCATTTTTTGCAAACCAAAATGGGCTAAAATGCCAATTGCCTGAGATCGCGAGATTGCAAATTTTGAGAAGTGTACTTGACCGAATTTAAAATCTTTTGTGCTCAATGGACGCAGAGTTTGATGCTCTATAAGTTTTATTTTATGAATTTTTCTCATAAGAAAAACTGGACTGGAAGAGAACTCATTTCCAAGCTCTTGGCTCGTATATACAGTACTCTGTCTCTATTTTTAATGTAATCCTGGTTTATAGCCATGGTTTTTGCCCATGCTTGTTAACCAAATTATTATGTTGTGGTACTCATTATACGCAAAGTTTGATGTTTAATTTTATATACCATAGCTTTTTCGATAGAATGTACCGTTTAGGAATTATAGCTGAAAAAACAAAATTAGTCCCAAACAGTAGATTTTTTGGCCGCCATTTTTTTAGATAGCATGATCCGACTAGGAGACTCTTGTTTTTTTAATGCCAATACTACAAGGATTCAAAAAAATTGCTATCAAAGTTTTCTTTCAATAATTTCAATTTTTTTGCAAGTGCTCTTTGTCTAAAAGGAATATTAAGACTCTTCATTCTAGTATAGGTATCGTTTATTTCGTTTTAAGGACTATATTTTATAATATCGGATTATTGATCGAGTAGGCATATTTCGATTTACAGTTAATTTTTTTTTAAGTTTTCGAAGGCTCTGATTCCGTTTTTTTTTTTTTTTTTTTTTTTTTGTATCGTCCCTGAAAACCAAATAAACGATGCCTATAAAATAAAAGTTAACTATAATAGTAATTCAAAATGGGAATGCTCCATAAAAAATCCAAGATGGAATCAGGAACCTTGAAAACTTAATAAAAGGTCCATTTATCAAAAAAACGGTCTATAGTAACAATGACAAATGAAATGTGCATGCGGAATTGAACATACGATTATAAATTTAAAAAATATCGTCCTTGAAAACCTAATAAACGAAACGTGTCTACTGTAAGGGTAATCCTAAATGCTCATGCTTGATAAAGAATGAGTATATATATTATTGGTTATATGGATAATAATAAATAACGTGTTATAAAGAGTTAAAATAAAATGATAAGTAGTTTATCAGAGGAATCTCTAAATCGATTCCAAAATTTCAAGACACTTTAACTTTTGACTGCTTGAAGATAATAATAATAATAAAAGGCTTAGCGAACCCGGAGGTTCGATGCCGATACCACTAATCGCTGTCTACAAATCTCGGTCCACCGACTACCGTCCAAACCCAAATTCATTAGATCACTTTTAATACTATCCTCCCACCTACGTTTCGGTCCACCCCTCGGACGTTTACCAGTCGGCTCAGCGTTTATTAACTTTTTAGGAATTCGTTCGTTACTGAGCCCAACAACTTTGCAAGCCCATTTCAACCGTCGCGATGATATCACTTCGATTATATTAACAGGGTGCATGCTCCGCAATTCCGCGTTGTGTAATCTCCTAAATTCTCCAGTTGACTCATCCTTTTTCGGACCAAATATTTTACGCAGTATCTTATTCTCGAATACCTTAAGGCGTTGTTCGTCCTTCAAGGATAGCGGCCACGTTTCACACCCATACAGAACTGTAGGCAAGATAATAGTTTTGTATATTGTAAGTTTTAAGTTTCTGGACAAAATGCGCGACCTAAGTAATGTTGATACCGAAAAATAACAAGCATTTCCCGCCTTTATTTCCTCTTGAATTTCGTTTTTTCTAGTGAATTTCTCTTGAAGATAAATTAGCAAAATTATATTTATTCTTGAAGGAAATTTGGTGCTCTACAACTTTTTTTTATAACAAGTTTTCCATAAAATGGTAGGCAAATGACTTAGAAGGGCATGCTTGAAGAAAAACTTAAGGAGCTAAACATTTTTCTACAAATTTTTCATTTTTGCCGGCTCATATTTCGGAGATGCTAATATTCCGAATGTGAGTAAACCATTTCGTAGGGAATTAAATAAGCTTTAATTTTAAAAATCATGAAATTTCCTGTGCGACGCAGCGTTTTTAAGATATGCGCCAAAGACCGAAAAAAAGACCTTTGAGACTCCTTCCATCCAACCTTCGCGGTAACTGAAGTCGATGAGAATTTCTCAGGCGTTGTTCTAGGACCTCCACCTACATATTCCTGAAACTTTTGGAACTACGTCGTTTATAGCAGCAAAACCACCTGTTTTGGTCTAATTTGATTGGAATAGAATATTTGATTGGCTAATCGTAAACATAATACCATGTCCCGCACTAGAAAATCACTTTTGAGAATTTATTAGTTTTTGGATGATCAATTTTATAATTCCACATCACTATGGCAGATGCGATATTTGTTTCTAATTAATTGAATAATGTTTCGAAATCGGATAGTCGTTAAAAAAATGAAAATTTGATTTTTTTGTTTGCTTTTAGTAACACTCGTGAGTTTGGTTTATATTTTAGCGGTTTTTAATAGGCTAATAAACTACTATTCTTTTATTATCCAGAGATAGTCTGGTGATGCTAATTAGAAAGAATTAACTATATCCAAGCAACAATTTTTTTCAGTCTGAGAATCTTAAAAACATTGTTTGTAAAAAAAAAAAAATAAATATATTTACACCCATATAAATGTAGTATAAATTTGTTTAAAATGCCAGCATTTTTTAGTTATATCACTGAGATTCATACCAGGTTATATATTTAGTTTTTAGCTTATAACATGAAAACGGTTAATTTAGGCTTTATGCTTATAGAAACTTTTTGATTCAGCTTAAAAACATCTATCTATAAGAATCTTCTATTTTTTTTGTTTTTTTCCCTTCAAAATTCAACATTTTCACCAAATAGTGGGAGATGGTATAGTCATGTCGCGCTCAAAACCTCATATTTGAATTATTGTTATTTTGAAAAAATGACCATATTTACAGATCAAACGTGAGAACATAAATAAAAGGCACATTGATTGTTTACAGAAGGGAGAGTTGTGTTAAATCTGACCTTGAAGATTTGGATTTTAATAGTGTTCAGTGGTGGAAGATATATAGGCAATGTAACGAACATCCATGTCCACCATGCCTTATTAGTAATTTATTTGATTTGTATCCTTAAATATTAATCAGGCTTAAAAATATTAATAAGCAATTTAAACCAACAAGTGTGTAAAAACCTATGAGCGTTCAATCATTACTATTAAGTCACTATTATTTTTCTATAAAATAGATCTTCCTTCGGTATGGAAAAGGAGTGGATTATCTAGGAAAGGCAGATAGAAAAAAATCTGAAGTTCATTATGGATTATTTAATGAACATTAATTTTGAATTAAATTTTATACAGGTTTGATCCATTATATAATGATTCTGCTTCTGTGAGAACATTTACAAATACAACTTAAATAAATTCTATTTAAATTCATAAACTTAGAATTTATATATATATATATATATATGCCAGGATTTTTCCGGCAAATGTATAAAATATATATATATATGCATAATGGAGAAGAAATATACATCACAAATTCGCTTCTCATCCAATTGGAACTGCATTTATCAGATCCAGCAATCACTTAAATAGAGAGAAGTCCGGAGATTAATTATTCCTCAGTTAGTGAGCAATACCTTTAATTGCTCTAGTATCTCTCCCTATCTCGACCTCTTCCACCTCTGCCTCTACTTCCTCCTCCACCTTGATAGTAATTGCCACCAGTTGCCTGATAATTATCCTGATAGCTCCGCCCTCCTCCTTGAAAGCTGTCCTGATGACCTCTGCTTCCTTGGTATCCATCTCCACTGGAATTCCATCCACCTTGGACACGACCTCCTCCACGACCACCACCACCTCGGCCACTACTTCCACCTCCACCAAATCCACCTTTCAACATAAATCAGTATTAATTATATTCTAAAAAATAATTATAATAATAAGACGTTTTACAATAGAAGTAAATTAACCTGACATTAAAAATAAAATAATAATAATAAAATAGTAAGTGAGAAAAGAATATCGGCATGCAGGTCTCATTTCCGCTTAAGGGAGTGTCCCACGAATGAGGAATGTTGGGATAGGATGGATGGTCAGGTTGGGAGTTCTTCCGAGCTAGGTCTAATGTGCTCACTGAGTGCTACTCCTTCCCCACAGGCATCCTAATAGGAGGACATAGTTTTGAATCTCCTATCCGTCCTTCCAGAATGATTTAAATAAAATACTAATCCAGCATTTATTAGTATAGCCAAACTAGTCCTCAGCCTGGGTCACCAGGTAAAGACTACTTCAGGGAATTCACGACACAAGTCGAAAAAAAAAAAAAAAAAAAAAAAAAGGAGTGATCAAGAATGCTGTTTCGCTAGAAAAGGAGTCTCTAAGCTTCGCGCATTGGTTCAGAGATGCTTGGTGAACACCAAGGATGTCATTCTCGGCGCTTTGCTTCGCGGTTGAGTAGCAAATAAGTTTATCTTAGGAACAACGACCGTTAATGATTCCAAGCAGAAGAATGCATTCCTCGGAGCTTCTCGGAGCAGCTAAGGAGAAACAGAAGCTAAAATTGAAGGTGTCTCACTGGAGCAATTCGAGTAAAGATTGTGGTCTTTTGAGTGTGGTAGTTATTGCAATTGCTACCATGGCAATTTGGTACCAACAGAAACTCCACCCAATTTCAAGCTTTCATTTCACCTGAGCAGCGGCGCAAAGCTCCGAGGATTCTTCTGGTTGGGATCATTAACGGCCGTTGTTACTCAGATAAACGTATTCACTACTCAACAGAGAAGCGAAGCGCCGAGTATGGCATCCTTGATGCTCACCAAATACTCCAAAAGCGTCGACTCTTTTCCTGGCAGAGCAGCCTTTTTGAGGCTGATTTTTAGTCGTATTTCTGCTTATTTCTCCAAATAAAATAAACTATTGCACTGTACCGAAGGTCAGCGGAAAGAGGCGGAAATGCATATTCTATCCGTTACACAACCCTTAGCATATGATTATGGAACTTTTGGAGATGCCAAATATAAATATAAAAATACATAATTTAGATGTGGTATGCATTACACACAGAATTCAATTTGATATACATAACTTTTACGATAGAATGTACCATTTAGGAATTATAGGTGAAAAACCAAAAAAGTCCTAAAATAACACGTTCAGTACGGAGCACCGTGGGACGATTTGTCTATCTAGCTGAAAATAGTTAATATCAAAAGAATAAATGATATATTCCGGCCTCATGAAAGCAACAGCCCACATAAGGTATTTACAAATTATTAATCACTTTAAGCAAATTCAAGCTGAATAACAAAAGCGTAAACACGACAAATCCATCATTATGCGGAGTAAGTTTATTTCCACACCTTGAGTGAAGGCAATAAAATCAATAAGTAAATTTTGTTTTTTATGAATTTATTTAACACCAGGCAATGAAAGACGATCTAGCAAGTAATTTTTTAAAAGCAGATCTAGTAAGGAGTACCCTCCTTTATTTCGAATAGTTGGTAAGCTATGATATTATTTACGATAATAAAAATACGATTACTAAAAACTTCCACCGAGATATTTTTACTGGATATAATCGATATTATTTATAAATAAGTTATTCATGAAACAATTGCTAGTACCTGCTAATTTGTTTGCACGATTCCTTTTTATGAGTGAATCTCTCAATATCGAGACCAATATTTTTAATATCTAGTAGCAGTAAGGAGATACGAAAGGCATTTATACAAACATTATGAACCAGCTTTCATTAGAACACATAACGGAAAGCTCGGAAGTGATATTAAAACAGGATTTAGCGAAAATTCTGGATGAAGTTTTTTAAAAAATTATGTTCTGAGTTTCACCATTACCAACTTAGAAAAGAATCTTCATAAATTGTATCATCTTTTAAGCATAATGCCATCTGGATACGATATTGATATTGACAATTTTTAAGATTTCAGTACTGAAACCAGGAAATTGTAGATTAGTTTATATTTGTGGTATAATAAGCCAGTAACTATAAATAAGCTTTAGATTTATGGCTCTGAAATTATCAATTAATATTTCCAAAGTATAGGTATGCTTTCCAAAGAAGGTTAAGAAGTCAGGAATAAGAGATTTAAGGGACTTCAGAGAGTTTCACACTCGAAAATGTTCAAGGGTTCAAAGTTTGGTAACTATGTTATTGCTGATATTAGATCCTCTCATGAACACCTTTTGTGATACACCGAGAAAATCTGGGAAATCATTATCAACAAGGATACTTCAGTGTTAAAACCTCGAGATGTTGATAATAGTGTGTTGATGGTGAATGGTGGACTCTGAAGAGTCCAGGCATTGATTCAAAACCATCAGATTTGGATGATTCAGAACGATCATCAATTTGGTTATTTCTTTTTGATAATTTGATTGTACTATTTCTTATTTTTTAAATATATTTCTTTTGTAATTGAACTTTGTAATGCTTACATTATTTTTTTAACTTAGTATTAGGCAAAAATGACTCAAGCAATTGAAGAGTCCATGTCCTATTTATGTACAGTAGTAAATAAATTAAAGAATATATATTATAGTACCATAGAAAAGGGTCCTTGCTTTTTTATTGTATAATACCTTCAAATAGGCCCTTCTTTTTATTTCATAAGCAATTAATATGTAATATCTTTTAAAAGAACACTTTATTTTATTTATAAACTGTAATTGAGAATAATTAAAAAATATATTAAAACACGAGAAACAGCTGTAAGGTTAGTGAAGTGCGGTCACTACTGGAGACGGCTAATGTTCTCATTCCTCCTCTTAACTTTTTTCCTCCCGTAGTCGGGCTTGTTCCTCGCTTTCGCCCTACCTCTTTTCCTCGGGGAGTCCAGCTCATTCCTCGGCTCTTAACATACCTTTTTTCCCGAGGTAGTCGGGCTCGTTTCCCAGATCTCGTCCTACCTCTTTCCCTCGGGTAGTCGAGCTCATTCCCCGGCTCTCGTCCTACTTCTTTTCCTGGGTAGTCGGGCTCGTTCCCATCCTACCTTTCATCTCAATCAATATTTAATTGATCAAGGAGAGTGTCACATAGACAAGACAAGACGGAGAGCTTTCCCTCTTACTCATATAGTAACTCTACAGTGTGTCCAATATAATCTGAAGATAGAGTCATAGATATACGAAGGGACAGATAACAAAAAGGAAATTAAATATATATATATATATATATATATATATATATATATATATATATATATATATATATAATTTTTTCCTATATACAATTTGTCTGTATAGTTCTATCTCATTTTTTTATCATAACTTAATTTTTATTTTTTTTTTAACATCCTAAATTATGTTTTGTTAAAAAACATTGTTTACTTTTATTTATAAATTTAATTTCAATGGAGTCTCTTATGGATATTAAAATGAAATAAGTCGCTTCCCGAATTATTTTCCCCTAGATATGCCATTCCTCCCACTGTGCGGAGTCTCTAACTCCTACCTTTCTCTACAGCCAGCTAGTTTCTGTGAAAAAAGTGAGCGAACCACCTGTGGAACTAATAAATTTGGAACCTCTTTTTGTTAATTAAATGTTCATTTCTGATTTTTCTTGTTTTGTGTTGTTTTAAATTTACTCGTCATTAGTTTGACCTGATCTTTCAACTTGCATAACTAATTTAAGGTATTTTAAATATATATAGAATTAAAGTAGGTAATATAAAAATGTAAATATAGTGGTAAAGAAATGCAAAAGGCCTATGTGATCTGGATAGAGAAAGAAAAAAGGCAATAATACAGAAAATAAGGCAAATTCAAATTTTAATGACAATATGGCGAATTAATGGGTTAAAAAAACAAGAAACAAAAGAAAGGTTGGGTTTAATAATAATTTTGAAGAAGTTTATTTGCACATCACAGAAATTGGCTGGATCACCAGGAGGAAACCGCCACGTATATATATTTTTTTTGTCAACTTAAACTCGTAGGAGAGGTGGAACTGTGATTAATAAATCAAAAAAATAATTTAAATTTAAGTAATAATTCAAAGAGAAACATTTTATTCCATAAATTATTAAAGAATTGTAGCAGTGATAATTTATTGATTATAACGATAAGACAAAGCTCGATAAATTAAAAAGTACATAAAACTTATTTATCCTAATTATTATATAGAGATTTCTCGACCAGCTCTTTTGAGGGTTAGCTACTGACTACCTCAGAAGATCTCTTTACCTGTGCTATAAAAAAAGGACCCGGGAGACTCTATCGATTGGTTACAGAACATGTCTCCCACCTAAGGAACTAGGGCTTTCCAGACAAACTGGTTAACATATTGGTAGTTACATAAGTGACTAACTGAACATTCTCTGTTCGAGTGAAACACAAGTCTTATCGCCCGCTGCATATGGTGTCCCAAAGGGTCCGGTTCAAGAAGCAATACTCTTCAACATCTAAACAGCTCATATCATCGCAACAAAGCTGAAAAATTTCCAGATCACCACCTATACATATGATATAGCCTTCGACATTTCACAAACATTTCCTCCTTTCTGCCATTCCATCTGGCAGCCTGATTAATACAATTATGTAAAAATCTGTATATATTTTTTTTATCCGGCTAATGAAAATTAACTACTTTGCAGCTTCTTATCCCATTTTTTTAAAGCTCTTATTTGATGATATTGACTGGTATTCCAGGATGCAGCTGTTTTACAGCAATCCTCGATCATCCGTACGATGGAAGTTGGAAAGTGTGAGCCTTCTTTTCATAGGCTTGTGTGTAGTTGGTGATTAATGTCAGTTGTCTATGAGTACACAAATTCTAAAGTAATTTATTTTAATAAAGAAACACTGCAAACGCTCATAAAAGAGTTATGTAGAGCACTCAGACAATAAATATCACCGGGTGGCATCTATATATTTACAATGAAGACAGTTGTTCTGTACAATATATTATCAGCTTGCTCAAATGTCTTCACTAATCTAACTAGGGAGCTAACATAATATATCTATTGTTAAAAATATATTTTTCAACCATCAAAAGCAAATCTGATCACAATTTTTATGTAACTGCTTTGAAAACAGTGTTAAATAAATATGGTGAATTTAGTTCACAAATTTGCTTTTAGAATTACCACCCGTGAATTTGCCATATCACCCAAACCTGGGGAATCACCAAATATGGGAAAAGCAGAACAACCTCAAGACAAACAGCATGAGCAGAACCGAGTCCTATTTTTTGAAGATGAAATGGAATATCTTGCTATTCTTATTATCCATTTCATTGAATCCATCATAGAAAATTGGTTTTGCACCTACCTAAAAAAAATTATACTTCTCCAGTGCAGTATTCATTAATTAAAATGTGTAAGATTACCTAACTGAATAAAACCTGAGAAATACAAAAACTATAATGAATGATACATGGATGCATCACAGTGGTAGTAAGTAACCAAGTGGGATGCAGTTGTTCTTTTCTTTCAAAAATGGCCACTGAAATTTTGTTATGAATATTTTGAATGTGAATATAACCACACACTTACAGATTTTCTTAAATAAATTGGAAAGAGATGAATTACAAATTCTTCCTGCCCTACATAATAATTCAAAGAAATGTGAAAATTGGTTAAGATAATTTTGGAATTATTAAAATTAATCAAGTTTTATATCAAAACAGAGAATTACACCATTGTTGCTAGTAAACCATTAGGGTAAAAACAACTGAATAAACATATATACATAATTATTTTAATAAAAATGAACATGAATATTTTTTAAGTTCAAAATAAATAATTTGGCAGATAAATATTAAGATACAACAAAATATTCAAGTATGCCAAGATTACCTTGTGGTTGATTGGCTCGAGGTGCCCAACTTGGCATTTCAGGAGGAGGTGGCTGCTGGTCTTGTGGTCTTCCTCCCCGATCTGGAACCTATTTCCAAATTTTTTTTTAATAAAGTACAAATTAATAGTAATAGTGATTGCAACACTGCCTGGGAATCGCACATTTGATTCTGAAACAAATGAAGGAAACCTCATAACCAAAAGAATACCACTAGCCAATAACCTGCCTCAGTGCCATATACTATAATTAGCAGTAAACTTAGACAGCATATAAAAAAGAACAACCCGGGTCCTATTTCATAATAAAAATCAAGTGAAAACGTTCGTGTTGAGAGATTACAAGTTATTAATCGTCATTTTTTTTTTTATTTACACTTTTTTAATATAACTATTTTAGATGTAATCGTATTTCAACGTCATAACAATGTTTTAAAAATACATAACAATTCTATAATATCTTGTACTTTACTTTATAGATACTCCCCTGTTTCATAATAAAGTATATGTTAGCCTATAACTTACTAAAACTCTGAATAATGCAGTAAAATATTAAAATAGGATAACATTTAAAATAGTTATATTAAAATACAGCAAATTAAAAAAAAAAACACTAAATAAAATTATTATTATCCAACGACGATAAGTAGCCTGTATGTAACCTCTAAAAACAAACCTTTCTACTAATATTTATACCACTTATAATTGTACTTTTTTATGAAACAGGGCCCTGATGGCAAATGAAGGAGCAGTTATAATGGAAGGAAAATGCAAAGGTTCTAAAAAAAAAGGTGGCATATAGTGGTAATTCTCTACAGCTCTGGGCCAAAGCTTAATGATATGACAACGAGTAAGGGTAAAATAGTGGCTACAATAGATGAAATTCCAAATCAAATCATTAAGAATCTACAAGAAGAAGGACAAATTTACTTTATATAAAAACATGGAATGCTGGTATTTTTCATCTTAACTTGAGGAAATCAATTGTTGTCCCCATTTTAAAGAACAAGAAATGCACCCAACCAAGGATTTATTCAGTATTTCCTTGATATAGGTGTCTTAAAAAAAAAGAAAAGTGTGAATATAAGACCTTTGGATGTTTTTGAGAAGAAAAATTTCTTTTCCTTCCTTCCTCGATGGCGCTACAACTTGTCCACCAGTATTGTCTGTTGTCTGCTGCTGCTCTCCAGTTATGGAGGTTTAAGAGGTTCCGCGCGTAGGCTGCCACACTGTCAGCCCACCATAGTTTGGTCCTACCAACTCTTCTAGTTCCATGGAGACGTTCTTCTAGAAGTTTTCTGGGTATTTCATCAGGCCTCATCCTGACAAAATGTCCAGCCCATCTCAGCCGCCCTATCCTGATGAATTTAACTATGTCAGCTTCACCATAAAGTTCTTTTACCTCTGCATTAATGCGCTGCCTCCATTCATTGTTGACCCGTGCTGCTTCAAAGATCTTCCTCAGAAGATATTGTCCAGCTTTCAGAGCCATATACAAGTACTGGCTTAATTAGGGTCCTGTATAGGCGGAGTTTAGTGGTCCTTGTGATGATTTGGCTGCGGAAGTATTTAAGCAATCCAAAGTAGCTTCTATTGGCGGCTAAAATTCTCTTTTGGATTTCTGGCTTTATGTCATTGTCGGAAGTTCACTTGGGTTCCGAGGTACACAAACTCTTCGACCCACTCAAGAATACTGGTCCCTATTTTTATCTCCGGTGGGTGCTCTCGTCTTCATATACTTTGTCTTATTCTCGTTATTGGCCAGACCGACTTTAGCCGCTTCTCTCTAGAGGTTAAGAAATGCTTCCTCCATTGCAGCAAGGTTCCTCCCAATGATGTCCAGATCATCAGCGAACCCCAAAATCTGTGCTCCACCTGGATCTTTGACCTTCTGATGGCACCTTCCTGAGTTAAACAACAGACATGCAAGGCAATCCTCTTGCCGCAGTCCTCTATGACTCTGGAATGTATCGGACATATCTCCCTGTATCCAATCAGCTTGTCAATGTCATACTTTCTTTGCCGTGTTCCTCGAAGTCGCTTAACCAGGGAGATCCTGTCCCTTATTCTAGCCAAAGCAAGAAAGTGGTCTGAGTCTGCATTGGAGTTCTGGTACACACGATAGTCCATTAGACTGGAGATGTGCTTGGCACTCATAAGTACATGGTCAATTTTATTTTTAGTGATACCATCATTAGATCGCCATGTTGCCAGATGGATTTTTTTGTGAGGAAAGAGTGTACTTCCTATAACCATACCTTTCGATGCAGCAAGATTGACCAATTTTAGTCCGTTGTCATTGGATTCTTCATGTATGCTGTGCATGCCAATAACTGGTTTAAACTCCTTCTCTTTCCCAATTTGGGCATTGCAATCTTCAACAACTATTTTGATGTTGAATCTTGGACATTCATCTGGAGAAAGGAGATTTCCAAGGCGAAGATAGCCAATTCCACCTGAATCCTCCCTTCTTTTCTCTCGTTGCTTTTTTTGCGAGATTTTATCGCTCTAACAATGAGTCGTCGCAAGGTTTTATACTATATTTCTATAATTAATAATATTTTAAATTTAGGAAAAAAAAATTTTTTTGGATAATAAATTAGGTATATTAATTACAAACAACAGCTATATGAAACACACTTAAAGAAAAATATTAATCAGATAATAAATAACAAAGACTTTTATGAAGAACCTTTTATAAATAATATAATTATTAATGAAATAATACAAGCTAATTTCTCAAAAAAGAAAACCAACATAAATTGAACAAATATAAAATACTAAGAATTAACAAACCTATCTTAAATATAACAATTACAGAAATAAATAGAAAATACGATCATATCCCTTCCACTAGAGTCAATAATATTAAACAACCATTAAATATTATTGGAGGGCTATTCAATTTTCGAGGCACTTGAACGTTACTCGTTAGTTTAACACTTTTATTTCTCTAATTACTGTAACTTTTTCTTCGATGCATAAACCTCTTTCTTCGACATTTTAAAATGTTTTCACAGAAGCACTGAATTATGTTACTCAGCTCAATGAGAAAGACTTGGAGGGAGATGGGAGTAAAAATGCTTTTGTTTCAAGATGTTTGTTTTTATAACTGGGTAAATTTCCTAGGGTGACCAAACTTTCCTCTTAATACTGAACCCTTATATCCAAGATTTTCCTGAGTTTCTTCCTTCATAACTGAGTTACACTATATTTATGATTAAGGAGGATTGGCCCAGATCAAAGCTATGAGATATCGAAATATTATATTTAACGACCATAACGAACAGTCAACTGTTTTCTAGAAACCCCTATGGAACAAGATGATAACAAAAGCATAATGATGCTGGTAAAAACATGATATTCACAGTAATAGAATAATAGTTTAGTTTATTATTTTTTTCTGGTAGAATGAAATGTACTTATTCTTTGATAATGACCAAAAGTACTAAATGTAAATTCATTCAGCCTAATAAAATTCATCTTAAAAAAATACATAAATCTGAACTCACCCTGCCAATTATAACTTTGTTTAATGATGACTGAGTATTCTTCCTAACATTTGCATTAGATGTCTTCTCCAATACAGCTAGGTGTACCCTGGCAGCCAATAAATCTGACAGTACTACAGATGGCTCATCTACAAGAGCTTTCCTTTTGTCCAAATATAGCTTTGCTATTTCATTCTCTTTCCCTTTCATCCTTTCAGACCACTGAAAAAATTTGAATTTTAACCTACAAATTTAATTGAAATAAAATAAACCATTCATTAAATAGAAAAATTAACATAAATTACAAGAAAGATTAGAGGATAAACATATTTGAAGGGCAACTAATGGGAGCTTAACAGCCCAGGAAGAAACACTTAACAAAGTATTGAAAAACTTGGAGGTCTGCATCAGAGGCATAACTTAAAACGTGTCCAATATTTTTGAATGTAGAATCACCACAAAATCTATTCCACAACCCATTCTGTTCTACTTCGCTTGGACTTCCGTCTTAAATCACACTGCAGTTTATAGTACATCACGGCAAAGAATAGGATAAACCAAGTGCGATTGATTAATTATTATTATTCAGCAGAACATTATTTGAGTTATAAAATTAAACATTATCAAAGTGAAATTATGGTAATGACCTTAATCAGTATAAATTGATTTGATTGGAATAGCAAATTAATATTGTGTGCCATATTATTGATAAGTAGACTATTATGATTACTGATATTTGTTTTATTTTCTGATATATTTAAAAATAAATTAAAAATTTAATTAGTAACGTGTATTATTAATCATTAAATCAGCTCTCCATAGCTCCTTTTAAATGTCCATATTTATATTCCACTTTTAGTTTAAAAAAAACATATTTTTATATTTGTAGGATAGGTTTATTCTAAAGTTATTTTTTAATATAAATTAAAATTTTTAATTTTATAGCAGTTGAACAAGCACTTGTTCCACTACTCATTTGAATTATTTTAATGTAAACAGTTTTTCTCTTTAAAATAAAATTGTTTAAAGTCCATTTCTTTTGCATAAAATTATTATATTTAATGAAACTTTATTAAAATTTATCATTACTACATATATACATATGCTAAATTTATGATTGCATAAATATATTATACAGTTACAGGCCATTTTTTTTTTATATACTGTGTGTTATTATATGTGCCTATTGGTAAAAACAATCAATCCAATCACAGATGACAAAAAGCAGGCTATACTGGTTAATCTCTAGACTAATGCAATTCGAGGAAGCTCTCTTGAACTAAATTTTTTTTACAAACTCCATTCTGACAGCAGGCAATTAAATTTTTAATAATTATTCTTTCTTAGGTCTGGGCCGGCCAGAGATCGATTATTACTTATTATTATTATTTATAACATCTCATTTCTTGATCAGATCTAGAGCCAGTATTATCAATTTTTTTTAGTACTCCTTCACTTCTTTGTTTACGAGGATAATACCTTGCATAAAGAATTCCTTTACTCTCCTTCCTTTTTCTTCAGCGGTCAGTTTGATCTCTGATACTGTCCTCTTTCCATTTCCAGTTGGTGGTCGGCTTGATCTCGGAAAAAACACAATCTCTACGAGCTCAGGGAGGTGATCCTTCTGCTCATTATTAGCACTCGTGAGCTGGGTATGATTTAAAGGCTGATCGCTTAAACATTTTCACGGCAGGTAGCAAAAATAACAATACATGTAGGCGTGACGTCCAAGATAAAGGGGCCCAAATGCTTCTCAAAGCCAAAAAGATGATCTAATAAAAAAATACCAGAGAAAAAAGTTGTCGGTCTATTTCCATAGTTTCACCAACTGCTATTGCTTTTTAATTTTGGTACGACACAAGTGGCTGATACACGGCAAAAACTTGGGATTTACAGATAATATCTGCTTTTTAATTCTCTCATTTATAATAATTTAAAAAGTCAGATCCTTCAAAACGCATTTTGGCATCTTTACTTTTTTTCTTTTCACTTTTATACGTAAGTAATATGCAGTATTAAGAAGTACAGTCTAACTCTGCCTGTGAGAGAGTCGCTTTGAGAAGATCACAGCCGGTCCCAAGCCCAGTTAAAAGAGAATTGTAACACGGGGCAAACAATACCATCTACATAAAAAAAAAAAAAAAAAACAGTGATATGAAAGCTCAACAAAGATACCTCAGATTTCAGACTAATATATGGCAACGACTCGGCTTACATCAAATGGACACATCAATATATAGACTAGTAACTTGGAACGTGAGAATACTCTGAACTCAGACTAGAGTGCACTATACAAGTTTTTGATATAGCGGCTCTTCAAGAAGTACGATGGTTAGAAGTGAGCATGCTTCAAAAGGACTATACTCTATATTACAGCAGAAGTAAAGCATGAGTTTGGCTATGCTTTTCTACTCAGGTCTAAATATCATAATGCTGTAATGGAGTTTCAGCCAGTTGACAACACTATATACAAGATAAAACTGAGGAAAAAAAGGAGTGATTTGCACCCAGGAAAATAACATAAAAAAAAAAAAAAAACTCATAAGTTCTTATCTGATTTTCATTTGTTTAAATTTTATTGTTGAATTTTTTTCAGTACCTCTCCAGAATTTAAATCTACATCATCACTACTAGACGTCATAAATTCTGTCTTTTCAGACCTCTTTGCTCGTATTACCCTTTTAATTTTTGCAGCATATAACCAGCATCTTCAGTAGCTTTAGATGTTTATTCTTATTAATTATTAGTAAATAGTCCACGAGATCTTCTTTAGTAAAAAGAAGTGAGTTTTGGTGTAAAAAGTATAATATCTATAATATTTTTGTAATGGATCAAGGAGTAACTTAGGTCTCAAAGAATGATAATCCAACAAAGCCACTCCCACCTCTCTTTTGTTGAACATACTGCTATGTATAATTTGTATGCCATTTTTTTAAAACAAGACTCTACTATAAACATGTAAACAAATGTTCTACTTTTTTTGTTACACTACATTTTTCCATGCATGATCAATTCCGGCACTGAGTAGTTCATTATCAAAGATATTATACTTTATCCCTAAAATCTTTAGTGCTAATAATGGAGAAAATCCAAATTATTATTTATCAATCCATCTAGTTGATTAAGGATTATTTGTCAAAAAATCAAAAGTCACCATACTTTTACATTACCATATGAAATAAGATTATGCTAAAAAAAGAAAATCAACTTATTCAACTATGAACAAAGATTAAAAAAATCTTTACTTGAAAAGATTGAATAGTAACATCTAGCCTCTTTAACAACATTTTCCTTCGAGTTCGATATTCTTCCTTGAGATCATCTTGCAAATGAGAAAGGACAGTCCACTGCTTGAATGATAACAGGCCAGAGAACAAAGGATCATAGATACATTTTTCAGATAATTCTTTCACCTGAAAGAATAAATAAAGAGATAAATAACAATGATTACTCTATTAACAGCAGTTTTAAAGTAGTTGGAGAAAAACAATTAATTTATAGATGGTACAAGCAGTAGCCCATAGCTACAATCAGTCGGTTATTGCAAATACCAAAATTACTAAATGATATTAAAAATGAATTATAATATAAAAATGAATTATAAAATATAAATGGTGAATGTATGGTGACCTTTTAAATATATACAGAAAAAGCTTGGTTGAGGGTGTGGTCAATGTAGAAACACACAAATAAGAAAAACTTAATTCCTACTAACCTCTCTACAAATCCTTAGTCACAACAACCCTTATGATGTCTACAATTCCTTTCATCTACGAGAACAATTAATAACCTTTAATATTCCTGACCACTACATACTTATCTCTTTTGACATTGAAATCTTATCGTAGTCATTTTAACATTGAATATGAAATGAATGACTCTCTCTCTTTCTTTTCTTGACATCATAGGAAACTATATAGGTATACTAAACCGACTTACTCTGGCAGACTTTTAAACATAGCTACAAACCTTATAAACCTGTCTGCCCTATCTGATTCCCATCTTCATGAAACCAACATTAACCATATCAAACTAATCCTCTTAGCCAACAACTTCCCTCCTAAGGCCATTATCAAACTTATTAACAACTACATAAATCATCCCTCCTCTCTCTCTTTCTGAAAACATTAAAAAGTCCTTACATTCCTTCAACCCCAACCTATAACTTGCCTTCAAATCTCAAAAAAACTTTTTAAGCTCTACACCCGTTTAAAAGAAACGATTCCTCTCAAACGCCGCTCCCCTGTCATATACCGCATCACTTGCTCCACCCCTAACTGCAATTCCTCTTATATTGGCAAAACCAAAAACCTCATCAAATATCGTATCACCCAGCATAAATATTCCATTTCCTCACGTTACTCCATTGCCTCTGAACTCTTCGAACATTCCTTATTGTTAAACTACTCATTTGATTTCGACAAAACCTCTTTCCTCACCACTGCACCCAATCACGACAAACAACTCAACACAGAATATATTTCTATCCAATTAGAATCTCTTTCTGTAAATCAAGACTGACAAACAAAACTTATACTTAACATATTCCCAAATATTAAAAAAACCCAAACTTTTTATTATCCAGTCCCATATCTCTAATTTTCTTTTCTAATCTCTATTATTTTCGGTATTGTTATTATTTTGTATGTAATTTTATGAAGTCTTATTCAGTTTAATTTGATTTTTTTTTAATTTAATAATTTTTTATTCATTTATCTATTTTAATTGATTTACCTTCATGCTTTATATACATCTCCTTATTAAATTAAATTACTATATAATCCCCGCCACTTTTCATTATATACTATGCTATGCTATCATTATTATACTAAGCTATGATTTTTAACCCGTCACCTTTGTTTTAGTTTAATGCCATCATTATTTAATTATTCCTGTTTGACCTTTAACCAATACGTTTACAAGTAAGTTCAACAATTTTTTTCAAAATAAATAGTTTTACCTTTTAATCGAGTGAAGTATTTAAATCTTACAATCCCTCAAACCAGTAAGTTGGCAACATTATGTAACCGCCATTCTCTTTCACTGATATGTATTTAGTTGGAAATAGTTGACTTTATTCCTCTCTTGTTTGTTTCTCTTGTTATGAAGTATTTTTTCTCCTTCATCTCCATCTTGTTACTATTCTTATTATTTTATTTCACATCTCCGCATATAATAAAAACTTATGATTGATTATATTATTATATTTTTAAGCTTACATAACTTTATATCTTACTCCTTTATTTTTTTTCATACATTTTTCCATGTATTTTAACATATCTTACATATAAATCATAACATTCCCTTCTTTCATTTTATATTATTTTAATTTTAATTATATTTTTTTAGCTTTAATACTTTTTATTGTAATTTTCTTTATTTACATTGTCAACAACTGATTAACATCATTCACATTACTTAAATTATCATAATTATCTTGTTATACTTTTCATGCTCCTAAATCATCATTATAGCAGTTATTATATATTTTATTATATCTTTCATTTAATTCATAATCTTTCTTCCCATGTTTTCACAATATTTTAATTCTCATCATTTGCATTATAATTAACATATTTTTCATTTTACTTCATTTTTTTTCCATCATACTGTCTTATATTACTGTTTGTTATCGGTAATGTCACTGTTACCTTGTTTTTTCTTGGCCCTGATGATGGCCTAGAACGTTGGCATACAATATAATAAGTTTCTTCTTATTTGTGTTTCTTTATTGACCCCACCTTGAACCAAACTTCTCCAACAGATAAATATAAATGATTTATTATGAAGTTTAAAAAAAAAAAAATTCAAGCCCTTGTCTCAAATCTCTTGATAGAATTAGGCTTACTTTAAATATTAGAGTATTAAGGTAGTTTTCTGGTTATAGTAAGGGTTCATACCACTAATACAAAACAAAATTATATACATTGGAGCTAAATCTGTTTTACCCTGGAAAAGATAGTGTGGTCTCCTTGTTTTAATATGGAATAAGTTTATAGGAAGGAAATACTCACAAAAAATATAACACTTTAATTTAAATGCTAAGATAAGTTTGTTTTTTTAGAAGAGAATTGGCAAAAATGCAACTCATCAGTCAATGAAAAGTACTGTTAAAATAAATCAGCCTCCAAACACTTCTTTAGGCATAGTCGCAATTGTATTCAGCAGATCTGTGTTATGATTGTAATAGAAGAATGCAAAATAAAATAAAAATCCTTAAATTTTTTTGCGAAATCTAATGTTCACAAAACTACTAGTTCTGTACAATTGACAACTTTCAGCAGTTAACACAACAAATAAAAAAAATATTTTATGAAGGAAAAACTTAAGCATAATAGGGTAAAAATTTAAGTATTCTTAACTGGGTTTCAGAATTATTTGGGACCAGAATCATAAATGATGAATCTTTGGACGTTGTTAGTGTATTTAGTGTTGTCTCATATCAATATTCTGTTACAACAAATAAGAGCATGAGAAGCCTTTTAAATAGACAATAAGAAAAATAATAATACAGAATTGATTTGATTAATGCAAAAACAATGCTCCACCCATAATTCATTTTAAATCCCCCTGCTTTCCTGGTATTAGCTGACACGTACACATACTGCAATAAAATAATTCAACAACTTCCCACAAAAATTATAAAGTAAAATAACAAGAAAAATGGTTTACAATGTTCAAATATCATGAGAATACAGAAAGACAGTTTGAAGAAATAATTAAGAATAGCAATATCAATTATTTCTTCAAACTGTCTTTCTGTATTCTCATGATATTTGAACATTGTAAACCATTTTTCTTGTTATTTTACTTTACAATTTTTGTGGGAAGTTGTTGAATTATTTTATTGCAGTATGTGTACGTGTCAGCTAATACCAGGAAAGCAGGGGGATTTAATATAATATAATAATAATAATATTATAATTAAGAATAGCAATATAAAATAATGGGGGAGCGGAGTAGTTCAGTGGTAAGGCACTAAGTTACAATGCTCCCGGTCCTGGGTTAGAGATCGACAGTGGCAGATAATTATTTATTCTGTTATCAGCCGTGGATCGACCCTGTGGGATCGGGAGACCCTCCTGGGGACCACCCAGCCTCTATAAAATGGGTACCCTAAATTGGGGGAAAAACCTGGCGGTTGAGCGTGATCTCGGCCAAATCACCTCCTTGCACAACCGTTGGCCTAGAGACAGTACAGTCCTTAACAAGTACTGAACCCAAGACCGTTCATGGTTTGTAGTGGTACAGGTTTTTTTTTTTTTTTTTTTTAATATAAAATTATAACCACTTCTGTTTATAGTACTCAGTCCTCATCTGGTTATTAGTAGAACCTATCAAACCTTAAAAGATGAGGATGCCACCCTGAAATTGGAGAAAATTTGACATGATGAACTCTTGACATCAACGCTTCTGCAGCCAGGTAAACTATAGCTCAACAACTGAACAAGTCTGGATATTGTAATATAATCATAAATTATTATTAAAGTTATTAAAAGAATATTTTCAAAAACAGTATTTCGATTTTCATACCAGAAAATTTCTGAGTTGCACTAAAAGGTTTTAAATGGATTAGTCTTTAAAAAAAAAGATTCCCCTGGAGAAAAGCCGGAATAACAGAGATAAAATAATTAAGATGTTAACAAAAAAATATTCATATTAAAGATTGATTCCAACACTGAATTGATAAAAGTATTGTGTGATAAAACATAAACAATAATCCCAATCCTAAAAGTACAATATATGAACCAACCAAAACAATAAAAAATGTTTAGCTTGCATACCTTATTTTGAACTTTTGTAAAGAGCATTTGAGCAGTAATATTAGTAGGAGGTTTAGGAAAATTAAGTGCCATGAGCATTTTTCTCATTGATGCAGCATTGTCACTTTCATTCTGAAAATTAAAACAAAACATAAATCACAGCTTATTACAGAAATTTCAACTACATGCAATTGTTGAGGAGATATTGGTGCAGGGAGAAGAGGAAGTAAAATAGACACATTCGCTGAATTTTATTACATGTTTTGATCCACGTTGCAGACCTTCATCAGAGCTCAACAAAAAATAAACTACAAATGTAGAAAATGGAAGTATTGAGAAAAAAGCAAATATAAAAAATTGAACTGTATGATTAACAAAATATTGTACATAAAATTAAATAAACAAAATGTGGAATGTAAATATATAAAGGTACCAAATTAAATTGGTAAGATTACAAAGAAGATCTATTAAGATTATCAAACAATAAAATTAAGGTAGTTATAGAGAACCAACAATATCAATTGTGAAATTTTTCAAATATAAAACTAATTAATTTGTATTTTAATGTTCAAGCCAAAGGATACTTACTAGGGTTAATTCAATATTATTATCAGATGGTTTTTTTGCACTTGTTATTCTTGCAGCAAGAACTTCAGATATTAAAAAGTCAAGAAGTAAATATCTATCATTACTAGTTTTTAATCTATCATCAACGCTACCCTCAGTAAGATTTTTGTATGAACAACCTTTAAGTAAAAAAAATCAATAAATATAGATTAAATAAATTACTTTGGGGTTTTAAACAAATAATCCTTACTACCTAGTTCTTTCAAGAAACTGCTCAACTCTAACAAAAATGAACTGGTATCTTCTGGAGTGGAAATAGCATTTACATGTTCATCTAACTCACAGAAGTACTGAAGTTCCTTAGTCAACCATTCAACTAATTTTGTAAATTCTAGAGACACTGGCCATTCTTCTACTACTTTCCTTAAGCTTGCCTCATCCAATGGATATCTATCAACAAATATTTAAATAAATGCTCAACATGAATATCAATTTTAATATAAAAATAACGGAACTCACTGGATGAAAGTTAAACCATCTAAAACGTCTAGATCCATGAACAAAATCGGAAAGAGAACGACTTGAAGTCTTACTGCCGGTGTAACCTACCTGCAAAGCATTGGTGAAGTTTCCAACGAGCTATTGTATATAATCAAAACAATCCATATTATTAAAAAAAGCAACAATCAGAATATATGTAAAGAGATTGGTACTGAACATACATTTCTATATAGTCACCAAACAAATCTATTTTTTCTCAGGTTTCAACTGAAATTTAATCACGTATTCTGGTCAACCTACAGACCAGAAATAATTGAAATAATAATTATTTTTCCATTTTCAAAGACCCAGTAGCAGAAAAAGCAGCTGCAAAAAAGATACAGCTGAGCGAGAACGGTAGTGGTGGGTTCCTTCTGAAGATTCGAACTCTGAGAGAACAATTTTTCATTTTGTACAGTAAGAGAGAAATTTATACGTGGGTGAGGAAAGATTTTTTTCTGAGAATATTTCACTATCATATAGTAAATTTGGAGTATATGGATTGCAATAAAATAAGATATAGACCCGCTTCCTGATCGCCTATTGGAAGCTGTCACTTCTGAAACAATCCAACGTGTGGAAGCTGAATTGCTGTCTGATTGGAGGCTGAAGACCAAAGAAATAATAGCAAGATTGGGGCTTTCAAGAAAAAGTGTTCTGAGGATCATTAAAGAACATTGCAAGTCAGATGAATGCAAGATGGGTTCCAAAAATTCTTTCGGCTGCTCAAAAAGAGTTCGCTGCTGCAATGAATAATTACGTGGGTATAATGCCGATCAAAAAAATTATTGGATTCAATTTTACTAAGACAATGGTTTTTTACTATGACCCATTCAGCAAAAAGGAGTCGATGGAATGGAGAAGGCTAGGAGCCAAAAGTCGCGCAGTCGACAAAAAAGGTAATGGCCACCATTTTTTGGGATTGTAAGGAATACTGGTGATTCATTTTAAGGAAAGGTATACCATAGTGTAATGCCGAGTATTATGTAGCCCAACTTCAACGCTTACGAAACATTATCAAAGAGAAAAGCCGGAGGAAGTTGAGCAGAGATGTTCGGGTTTTTCACGATAATGCACTATTGTCCAAAATAGACTTTTTTGGGGGACAAAAATATGCCATTGGCGATAAAAACGTCCTAGGCGTATGAAACAAACGTCCAGATAATCTATACTTTTTTGCCAAAAACATTAAATTAAATACCTCTTTCAACAGCAATTTTTGCAAAATATTTCTGGGATATGTGATTTCGTCACGGGCAGCAACGCGAAACACGTTACCATAATTTCGAGAGTTAACGGTTCTTTGAAAAATGGTGCCAAAACTATCCCTTTTAATATTCTCTTTCTTAAATGAACTGCAACTTACAGAATAAATCTACTTCATATTAGGAAAACGCTTTTATTAAACTATTTTTTGAAAATAATGATAGAAATTGTTCTAATCTATATTTTAATATGCAAGTAATGTGATTTAATCAATATAAAATGCCAGGTGGAAAATTTAAATGGAAGTTGAATCTTTCTAAAATCCTTAATCCGAAAAAGCTTCCTACCACTACCAAAGTAGTCCAGTCAAATGGTAGTTTTGACAAAAAAACCGCTGGAAATTATTACACATTGGTTTATTATTTCCACTTAGTTATATTTAAAAAATATCTATTCTGTCTAAATAAAAAAAAATTAACCAGTAGGCACCAAAGGAAAAGAAATTTGAAGCTTGTCCTCATATGATCGCCGTGAGTATGCCGAACTGGGAGTGTTAAGAAAAAACCGTGTCAACGCAAGTAGACTGTGATGGTTAGGACATGTAATCAGAGGGTAAAATGATACAGAGGAAATATTTGATGTGCATTTCAGTAGAAAAAAGGAAGTGCAGAAATAATTCAAAGAAGGATAAAGCAGAGAGATACGAGGAAGTCAGAACCCCAATAGATAAGACAGGAGGCCTAGGGCCACGATGACCAGCCGAGCTGGAGAATCAGTCTACGAAATTCATAACACTATATCTCAGCTAATACTGGTCCGATTTAAATGATTTTTCCCCATTTTTAGGGAATTTCATCAGCTTTCGTTTAAATGCAATAAAAGCACCAATAATTTTGAACATTTTGAAACAAACAGACGGATGGTAATATCGAGTTCCGAGGATCATTCTTCATTTTAAAATTATTTTAATTATAAAAATGTCAACTTTTTTGACATCGTCATCTTTAACATAACGTGTCACATTACAATTATCTCTATATGCTTTTCATATTCCCAAATCCTCATACTAGTTGTCTTTTTAATTAGTAGGATTCATATATTTTACTATGCCCTGTGTAAATAACGCATTATTTTAATTTAAATTAACTTTTATTTTCATTAGTCACTTATTAACAATTTTAACATCAATTTAATCCTTTGCAAAACATACAATACCACAATTATCTTGATATGACTTATAAACTTACAAATCTTCATACTAGTAGTCATTTCAATTAATAGTGTTCATATATTTTATCATACATGCATTATGTACTTCATCGTTTCATGTAATCTTATTATCTTTGTAATTTCTGTTTTTTGTCTTTTAGCCCTGATGATGGTCTAAAACTTAGACCGAAACTTTGGCACAAAATAAAAAAGTTACTTATTAATGTGTTAGTCTTTGGCCGCACCCCCCGGACAAACTTCTTCCTTAAGTATGTAATTTTAATATAATTTTTTATGTAAGTTTATTATTACCTTTAAATAAAGTACCACTTATATAATATAATAAATATAAATACTAAATTTGAAAAATTTTACTTTATTTTTTAATATATTTTTTTTATGGAAATCAGTTATGACCTTTAAGTAAAGTACCACTTCAGGTGATCATGCATTGACCAAAAAGGAAGGTTCACAACTAGATTTTACAACAATCCTAAATACAAAATTTCAACTTTCTACGGCTAACCGTTTTTGAGTTATGCGAGATACGTATGCAGGAACGAAAGAACGTACGTACAGACGCCACGACGAAACTAGTCAAAATGGATATTTCCGTTGAAATCTGAAAACCGAAAATTTTCGCGATTACAATACTTCCTTTACTTCGTACAAGGAAGTAAAAAGATAATCCATTATACATATAACCTACTGTAATATGTATTGATATTTTTGGACAATATTATTGTTGGACACACAAATTATATATAACATGCATTTATTGAGTATATATTTATTTGAGTATTTGTTATAGTCAGGCCTTAAAAATCTAGACCTCCGCCATTTTGGTGTCTCGATTCTGGAGTTTTACCGAATAAAGCAAATTACAAGTTAATTAGAATAAAATAAAGTAGAATCTCGATAATCAGTATAGTCAAGAGTCCGAGAGTTAAATATGATTTATTAAGATATTCAAATTATCGAGATTTCCAATAATCGGTGTAAAGGCCGATTAAGTTTTTTAAACAAAACTTTTTTTTAAAATTGTTTGATAAAAAAATTTACAGGTGTAAATAGACTTTGATAAGTTTTTATATCAAAAAGTTGTCACTTGTAGGACTTTTTTTATGAAATATCGTTAGCAGCGCCCCTACTGTGCAATGTTGTAACTCGCTCAGTTACAATATAACACCTGCTCCTATATGAAGGCCACGATAAAATTTTCTATCAAAAATTTCCGACGTGTTGGAAATGTTGAACAATTTTATCAAATAGCAGCAGTAGCGCCCCTAGTGTTTAACTGACCGTACTAGACAATAACCTATTTCTTGTTTGAATTTAAAAATGTCGTGGACGCAAAATCAAGTCTTTAAATTAATCGAGGTTGTCAAAGAGCGGCCTTCGCTCTATGACAGCACAAATGTACTTTATAAATCACGATTTGTGAGGCAGCAGATGTTAAAAGAATGTTAAGATGCTCTGATGCCCATAAGGTAAGTAAATGTACTTTACTGTTTATGGTTTCTATTGGAATAAGTTCGTTTTTTCCTTATTACTTAAAAAAGAAAGTGTATAAGTTATTTAATTACATTTTATAAGCATTTAGTTGGAAGTTATAATAATTTATACGCTTAATAATGATAATTTCACGGATTTTTTTAAACATTTGGATTTTAGGGGTTGCAACTTTTTGTTATTAACTATATTTCGGTTTACAAAAATTAAATTGTGGTTATCGCACATTAAAAAGCGACAAATTCCCATACAAATGCATATCTACTAATATTGTCTACTTTTATTTTATTGTTGTGTTTAGTTGAGGAACCATGTAACAACTTGGACTAACTTTATTTATTTTTAAATCACATTATAAATCCTGCCCATCCAAATTTTTGTAGACTTAAATACCAGCTGCACCAGTCTGGACTTTAATTAAATAATAAGTTCAACGTAATTCATTTATAAACTACAGTAAATAGTTCAGCTGGGATGTCTCCATTAACTGTTTGTATGGCCTTTGGTTGCTTTTCCCTTTAAATTGTTGAAATTGATTGAATTAATTGAAATCATAGCCTTCAAAAATATTAAGAAAAGGTGAGACATATGCCATTTTATAAAACTGCCTACAATAATTTCCAATTTTTTTTTTTATTGCATACCTGTATTATTAGTATAATTCTATATTTTCAATTAAATTTTTTAGCAAAGGAGTTATCATTATTTGTGTTAATTTTGTGTGTGAATATTCCTATTATCTATTTTTGATTGCAATGTATTAATGCCGCTATACCAAAATTCCTTGAGTTCTTTTCTCTTGACAGAAGTTCTCTTTAACTATATTAAACACTTATATTTTTATTGTTATTAAAAATCAGAACTCAAAAAGAATTGTGCACTTTTATTTTGAAACAATTCTTGTTCTAACTAATTTGAAAGAGTTCATGGAAGAACTTTACTGAGGAACCTTTGTATAAACAATAAAAGCTCATCCAAGAGGTTTTGGGCCCAGACTATATAGATGTAACTTTTATCAAAAGCTTCTGATGATATAAGTTCTTAAGAAAATTATTATCAAAAGATTCTATTGTTTTGAAGTTAACAATGGTCAGTCAACAACATAAAAAACAAAATAAAATACATATACAAATTCATAAAATTGTCATTTGAGTGTAGGTAGAAAAGTCCAAAAAAAGACAGAAACTGTTGATGAGTTATCTTTTCTTAATGCAGGCAAATTTTGTGTAGAGTTTAAAATGTTTGTGGTTTAATCTGTTTTTCAGTTAATTCAAGCAGTAATGAAAGTATATGCCAGTGAAAGAATGTTGTTTAGCAGAATAAAAAAGTTTATACGCATTAACTCTGTAAATAAACAGTAAGCGTGAAAAAAATTCTTGATTCATTTAAAATCTTCTTACGGTACCCTTATCCAAAATGAGGGTGCTGTTGAGCTTCATAAATGCTGTAATTGTATGTAGTTGTTGGTACATATAACTCAATGAATACTGTTTTCTTTACTTTTTAAGGCCAAATACTTTGGTTGAAGACATTAAAAAAAAGTTGTCGGCTGTAAGGCAGACCTACTTAATTGAAAAAAGAAATGCCCATGACAAGTGGAGTGGGGGGAACAGATATGGTATGATAATTCACTTTTAGTTATCATTGTTATCTTGATATCATTTTTATATTATAAATTTTTTTTAGTTGTTCACATCAGCTTTATACAAAGAAATGAACTTTGTAAATGAATGCATTGAATCAAGATCATCATCATCTACCCACGATCAAGAAGGGGAAGCAGACGAAACAGACACAGAGGAAGGGGCAGAGCCAGCATTCTTTGAGCCATCTCCATCATACTTAAACTGTAGTTCACCAAGGAAAAAGAGGAGAAATGATAGCATAGAACCTGCCATCAGTGTAGTGAATGATTCACTGCTATCTATTTCTTCTGTGAATAGAACTATTAATACATTAAAATACATTAAAATTAATTAATTAATTAATACTATCAAATACATTAAAATATCTACTACCGATAAGATGACATTTTTGTTTTGTTTTTAGGCATTGCAATCATTCACATCATCTCAGAAACGAGATGCTGATGCATATGCGCAGACAGTTGTTCAGCGCCTCAGTGCATTTTCTGAAAGAAAAAAAACAATTACTAAAAGAAAAATAGATGACATCCTCTGGGAGTCTTTCTTGGAGGAAGATTCAGTGTAAATTTTGACTTTCTGTGGATGTGCCTCAATCTAATCTTCAGGATACATTTCTTTTATGCTGGCGTATAATTATGAATAGAACATTATTTTGTCATATAGAGCTTCAACCTAGTCATTAACTCATTCCTGTTTTTGTCACAATTATGAGTTAATGACCTGCTTGAAGCTGCATATGACAAAACAGTACCCTATTGATAATTATAGGCAACATAGAGTAGACTACTATCCATTTTTTCTGAGAGTAGTGTTATTCTCAAACCAATAAGATCAGTTGTACTCACAGAAGAGATGGATAGTCTACCCTATATTTCTTATAATTATCAATAGAGTACTGTTTTGTCATATGCAGCTTCAAGCAGGCCATTAACTCATAAGTGTCCGTTGTGCTTTAATCACTTGTTAAATTACAACAGACTGGAATGAGGTAATGACTTGGTTGAAGCTGCATATGACTAAATAGTATTCTATTGATAATTATACGGAAGCATAAAAGAAATGTGTCCTGAAGATGGAGTCACATCCACGAATAACTCATTACATTGGGGACTGGTTCTAGGCTATCTCTTCTCCTTTAACTACTTTGAAAACTCCTTTGAGGAGGATGGAAATGGCTCAATGAATGCACACCTTGTATCTGTCCTGAGAAAATTCCCTTCAAAACTAATGACAAAGCTCTCTTTTTTGACAGAAGTGCAGTAACTTTCTACTAAATTTAATAAAAGAAATTCGTTCCTCCTTTTTATTTTTATTAAAAGATCACTAGTTTATTAGTTCTTGTATGTTTTTTTTCAATCTCATTAAATGCTATTATTTTTTAGTTATTAATATTGTCATTATGCATACACAAATGATGTAGAATGTTAAATACACCACAACTTGCCTTCAATTATTCCATTGAAGTCCTCTTCTCTGGAAGTCCTTCTTTAATTCCTTTTCCCATTTGATTGTGAGTAGGCCTCTGCCTTGCTTCTCCTCTACTTTGGTTCCATAGGCTTCACCAGACATTCTACTCCGTTCCATTCATAGAAGGTGGCCAAGCCATCTCAGTCGATTTTCTTCTATTACATCGTTGGCCGGCTTAACCTTAAGGTTCAACCTGATGGTGGTGTTTCGGACTCTTATCTCTTCGTGTTTTTCCCTCGATCTTTCGGAAAAATCTCATTTCTGACGCTTGCATACTCGATCGATGCTTCTTTGTCAGTGTCTATGATTCCGAATCGTACGTCACAATGTGGAAAATGTTGATCTGAATATTTGTTTCCTTTTCTACCTCTCTCCTGTTTAAGAAACCTCTCTTAACAGCTTCAAACATCCTACCCGCTGCTGCGATTCGCTCAGTCACCTCCGAATCAATGTAGCCATTTTCATTAAGGTATGCACCTAGGTATTTGAAGTTTTCAGCATGCTCAAGGACTTTAATGAATTTAATTAGGACAAGAAATCAAATACATGTTGGTACTCACCAAGGTTTAAATGGATTATATCAAACAGAAAAGTTTGTACTGGTTTCTTCTCGCATTGAACTAACAATGAACAAAAGCTAGGTAGGATGTTTTTAGGTAAACGATGCTTGTTTATGTGTTAGCGGTCTCCTAGCACCATTGTTTATAACGACATCCGTGTGGGTGGGTTTCCGGTAAATTCCAAATTCATGATGTATGTTTGTTTTTTCCAGTTCTACTGTGAATTTAAACAAAGGATGAATTTCGTTTATTTCCTTTAAAAAATTATTTATTTGTCTTGTCGTACCAGACCATAGGCAATAATGTCATCTACATACCGATACCAGTATATGATAAGTTGAGAATTGTTTGGGTCAAGAATATTTTGTTCTAATTTGTCCATAAATAAATCTGCCAGAAGGGGTGAGAGAGGGGAGCCCATCGGTAAGCCTTCTTCCTGTTTGAAGAATTTTCTATCAAATTGAAAATAATTATGTTTTATACAAATAGACATCAAATTGTAAAGATCTAGTTTTTCTAGCGATGCTAAAAAGGAAGATTAACTGTTCTAAAATTTCTATTGTTTTCAGTGGTGGGATACTTGTAAAAAGCTTTGTGACGTCCAATGATATTAATTTCGCGTTATCCGGAATTACTATGTTCTTAATTTTGTTGACTAACAATGTTCTTGATTATTTTACCGTGTGTTTTGGGGAAAATGAAATTCTGGTTTTGAATAAATTGTTCAAGTAATGGGCAAGTTTATAGATCGGGCTATTGATGTAAGTAACGACTGGTCTTATGGAGATTTTTGGTAGGCCATACAGTCGGGGAAGTAGCGGATTCATCTCAATCGTATTTCTTATTATCCGGCATCAATATACTGTTTATGCATAATACATAATTATTTTCAATTTGATGGAAAATTCTTCAAACAGGAAGAAGCCTTACCGATGGGCTCCCCTCTCTCACTCCTGGCAGATTTATTTATGTACAAATTACAAAAAAAAATTCTTGACCCAAACAATTCTCAACTAGCTCAACATATCATATACTGGTATCGGTATGTAGATGACATTATATGCCTATGGTCTGGGACGACAAGACAAATAAATAATTTTTTAAAGGAAATAAACGAAATTCATCCCTCGATTAATTGCACAGTAGAACTTGAAAAAAACAAAACCATAAACTTTTTAGATTTATAAATCTCAGTAAAAAACAAACATCTTGAATTTGGAATTTACCGGAAACCCACCCACACAGATATCGTTATAAACAATGGTGCTAGGAGACCGATAGCACATAAACTCGCAGCCTTTATTAGCATGATTTACCGTCTTTTGAACATACCATTAAATAAAAAGAACTATAATTAAGAAATTGAAATAATATATTCCATAGCAAAAAATAACGGTGACCACAAAACCAATATCAATCATATTTTAAAAAAACAAATACAAAAAAAAACAACGATATCTATTCAACAACCCCCGAAGATAGGCCCATCCCGAAACATTATGTTTTGAATCCACATTACTGCCCTATATCCACTAAAGTCGGAAATAAATTGAAAAAAGTAAGGATTAAACCCTGCATTTAAAATAGAAAAAATCCTATCCTCATATTTCTCTTCTCCTAAAGATGGGAAAAACTGGAAGATCGCTAAATCAGAGATTGAAGTAATAATGAGCCAGATAATTCCAACTTTGCAATTCATTTAAATGAAAATAATCATAAATTCATCAAAAACTATTAATAATCATTAATACATCACGTTGAAAACAGCCTCAAATTAAATATATATGAACCACTTGAAATAATAAAATCCTTCAAATCCAATCCAGATTTTTGCTTCAATGACCAAATGAATATCTCCAATAGTCCAATCTTAAATGTATTCCCATTTATAACAGAAAAAACAATTACTCACCGGCATTATTGGAAAAACCCTGACCCTTAAACCGTTTACCTAAAAACAAACTACCTACCTTTCGTTCATTGTTAGTTCAATGCGAGAAGAAACTAGTATAAACTTTTCTGTTTGATATAACTCATTTAAACCTTGGTGAGTACCAACATGTATTTGATTTCTTGTCTTAATTAAATTCATAAACGTTTTATAATATTGATTTATATTAATCTAATTTAATACCAAATTATATTTTTAATTGCTTATTTTTGAATTGTTTGTGTGTTTTTAGAACTTAGGATGAATGTATAACATTCGAAACAAGTTTTCAATAAAACAAATTTATAGAACTGGGAAATAATTTATCAATCCCTAATTAGATTGATCCTTCTATACTATCATGCGAATGTCAACTGTTCATTATTTTTGTCTTCGTCGGTTTTATGACTATATTGATTTCCAGCAATTCTTCTTTTAATCTATTGACGTTGTACTGCATTCTTGTCTTCGTCGGTTTTATGACTATATTGATTTCCAGCAATTCTTCTTTTAATCTATTGACGTTGTACTGCATTCTTGTCTTCCTCTGAGAAAATAACTACGGCATCAGTGAATACAAGTAGTGAGAGGCTCACTGGACTCACATTGAAATACCCTAGGTGGAATTTCCTCCTTTTCTCTTTAGCCCTCCGAATAACTGAATCCGTAATTAAAATTAACAAAAGTGGACTGAGACTACAACCCTGCCGGATTCCTATCGTGGTTTCAGTTTCCTGAGAATTGCAGTTGGAAAATCTTTCAAGTTTTCTTGTAGATATTTCCAACCACCAGTTTATGACCTTGATCGATTCCTTTTTCTCTTAAGGCCTCTTGGATAAGGCCTCACCCGATCGAAGATTTTTGTAAAGTCAACAAAGCACACCAGCATTTTCTTTTCTTTTTCTAATACTTTTTCAAAGATCTGTCTCATAGCAAAGATAAGGTCCTGGGTGCTCCGATTTCCACGAAAGCCGTATTGTTTCTCTTCGAGCAATCCTTCGATTCTTCGTTTTATCCTCTTTTCTAGGATCTTACAAAATATATTACTCGGGATGCTTAAGAGAGATATACCTCTGTGGTGGTTATAGTCTCTGTTGTCTCCCTTTTTAAATTTCGGAACGATGATTGCTACTTCCCAATCTTTAGATATTTTCTTTTGCTTCTACAGTAGGTTAAGAAGGTGCAGCATAATCTATCTTCCTTTGTACCCCATGTATTTTAGCATTTCAGGAGTTATTTAGTCTTTACCTGCGGATTTGGGTAATCTGAGCCTCTGGCCATTCTTTCAATTTCTTCTTGGTGGTAAGTAGCAATTTCATTATCTTCTTTTAACCTATGCGCCTTTATAACTTATTTCCTGATCTTTCTTGAGTTCTTCCTGATTCTTCTCTCTCCGTTCCATACCATATCCATCTTTAATAGGTAATGGTCACTTGCTATTTCAAAACCTCTTTTTACTCGCACGTTAATCAGATCTTTGAGAGTATGTTTCTTAACCAGGAAATAGTCTATTATAGACTTTTTATTTCTGCTCGGTTCTTCTCTTGTAAATAGAAATGAAAAGTTAAAAAAAGCTTTTTCTTTTTTGTATCGATAATTTTAATTCATCTTTTCCTGGTGAAACAATAACCGATGATATATTTATTTATTTATTTGTAGTTAGTTAACATATTGGTTTATTATTTTTAATAATAAACCTTTTTAAACTTGAAATTTAACGTTTCAAGATATGTAGAATCCAATCATCGATTAAAAAAAAATCCATCCGTCTATATTGATCATTTTTGTTATGATCAATCGAAAGGTGATAAAATTTCCTTCAAAATATAAACACAAATCATTTAAATCGGATCATTATTAGCTGAGATATAGCATAATGAATTATGAAGACTCATTTCTTGGCGCTACAGGTCTGCGTGGCCCTAGGCCTTCAGACTTATTTGTGGGCTCATTCACACCCTTCGTTGGATTATTTCACTACTTCCTTCAGCTTCTTGGTCTTTCCTTTTTCTTTTCTCACTGAAGTACACTTCCAACATTTCGGAAAGTCTCTTAATTTTGAGATAGATGATTCCCATCCTCGAATGCTGTCAATGAGTTGTATCACTTCTTCTTTACGTTAAATGTCTTAAATCGTTTACTTATCGCCAAGTCTAGAGATTGCAGGTTAGAGGTGGTGTTGGGAGACAAATAAATAACATTAACATCGCTGAGTGATGGGGTACTGATGTGGGCCTGACAATTTTCAATAAACAGTTGAAAATTTTCGCTGTTTTATTCCATATCTGATTTTATCCATTCGTTGAATATTTCGCTAGTGGTCCATGCTTTTGTGTTTGCAGGATAGGCTAACCGTTTCGTTTTTGGTTTTGTGGCCTGTCTAGTCTTTAGGGAACTTAATTTTTCAGATCGATTTATGTCGGTGGTTACATGTTTTTTACATTTTTTCTTTCAAAGACAGATGAATGGAAAAAAAAGGGTACACCGACCGAAATTCATAAAAAGGATTTCCCACTCACTGACTCTATTGTCCTTTTAAAAAGATTAAGAGTTAAACAGATTTTTTATTTGGAAATTCGAATTATACGATGATTGCATTACTTAAGACAAAAATAAATATGAATTATCGAGGGAACCCAATGGCATTGTTTTCAAACAAAAATGGAGATTTCCAAGGGATCAGATAATCCATACGAATTATCGCGATATACAAATTACCGGGATATGAATTATCAAGATTATATTGTATAAAAGTTTAAAATATCGGTATAATAGATATATCGAAGGTTAAGTTAACGATTGAAAACATCGATTTTTCAAATCCGATGTATTGACATTTCGCGTTTCTATATCCCAACTCCACCCCAAACCATCACTGATCCGTGAACCATCACTTGTTTGCAAATGATCCAACGTGTTTTGAAATAGTTAAAGTTAAACACTGTGAAGGTTATGTAAACATCTAAGGTTGCAAAAACACGTAAACGATTTGGAGGCTATAAAACCATTAAGAAGGTTACAGACTGGATGCCCTTCGCTCTTCAACAAACCCTTAAACCTTTCAAGTTGCAGAAAAACAAGATGGCGGCTTAAGAAAAACTATATGGTGGCGATAGTAATCAAAATGGCGGTTTGGTACTTTCAATTTCTACAAAAAATTGGCGGCTGGACACACTCAGCTTCTAGAAAAAGGGTACCTGACCCTTAAACAAAATCTTGAGCCACTCAAGTCTCAGGGAAAACATATAGCAGTGGGCACACTCAGCTCAAGTCTCTGAAGTTGCAGAATAAATGGCGGTCGGATGCACTCAGCCTCTACAAATCTTGTCTCTCTAATTAGGATCCTTCTATACCATCATGAGGATGTCAACTGCTTAAGTCTCTCAAATAGCAGAAAAAAATGGTGGCCGGGCTCATTCAGCACCTAATAGGGTGCGGCCCATTCAATGGGAGGAGAGCCTAAACCTGTCAGCAGATCCGGATATCTCACCTTCCATGGCAGGTTCTTTACTCTGATTTCTGGGCTTGCGATGGGCAATTCTCTCTATTTCTTAGTATCATGATCTCATTTTATATTAAATATCTTAATCTCTTAATATTTTTACCCAATCTTATTTTTATTGGGTTTTCCTTCACGTACTTACTTTAGTGTTACTTTCAATAAAATGTCATGCATTTTATGCATGCATTTTATGCATGTCATGCATCATGTATTTACCTAAATAACTGTATTTCACTTGATGTTTTCAAAATTAATTATCTTTTTCTTCCTGTGTATGTATTTTTTTACGACGAAGATATCCCACCAGATTAAGAGGATATCGAAGCTATTGTGGAGAAGTTAAAAAGTAATAAGGCTCCTGGTCCAGATGGAATACATGCAGAATTTTAAAAGTGGCAAATGGGTCATTAACTAGTGAGAGGATGCCATTTGGCAAGTGGAGAGGATGCCGAAAGAGTGGTCAGAAGCTACAGTCGTTCCACTCTATAAAAACAAGGGAGATAGGACGGACTGTAAGAACTATAGAGGAATAAGCCTGCTGAACACAGCGTACAAAATTTTCTCTATAGTTCTCTACAACCGCCTACTGCCCATATGTTGAGCGTAAGCTGGGAGATTACCAAAGAGGTTTTAGGCGTAACAGATCAACCATCGATCAAATCTTCTTGCGACTGATGTTTGAGAAAATGAAAGAATTTCAAAACACTATGTGGCTGCTGTTCATTGATTATAAGGCGGCTTATGATTCGCTTTTGAGAGAGGAATTGTCCCAGGCAATGAAGGAGATGAATATTCCCTTAAAAATTATCAGACTCGCAATATGCACAATGAACGATACAATATTCAACGTTAGAGTCAATGGCTAGTTAACCAGCGCATTTCAGGTAAACGATGGACTCAGGCAGGGTGATACTCTAGCCCCGCTACTTTTCAACATCATACTACAAACTATAGTAGCAAGAGACTGTCTGGATGAGGGAGGTAATATCTTCTACAAAGGGGCCCAATTATTAGCATATGCCGATAATGTGATGATAGCTGGAAGATCTCTTCTTAATGTCAAAGATGCTTTTGGGAAGCTGAAAAGGGAGGCTAGGAAATTTGGTCTAGAAATTAATGATGAGAAGACAAAAAAGATCATGATCTTGAGGAAAAAGAAACCCATGCGGAAAAAGCGACCCCAGATGTGCTATACAATTGAAAACTACACATTCCAATGTGCTGCTAGTTTAAGTATCTTGAAGCACAGTTTAATGAAGCATTGGAGGAGGAGGAGATCCAAGCAGGCATTATCTCGGCCAATCAAGCTTTTTTCTCTATAACTCATGTTATGAGAAGCAGATTAGTTAGCCGCTTAACCAAGTTAAGGCTATATCATTAGACCATCGCAGATGACCCTCATTAGACCAGTCGCAGCAAATGCAAGTGAGACATGGGTACTTAAAAAATCAGCAGCTGAAAAGATCAACGCAAAACATTAAGGCGCATTCTGGGACCTGTGAAAGAAAATGAGGTATACCGTCTTAGAAAGAATAGAGAAGTATATTCCCTATATGACGATGTGAAGCTTTCCGACTATGTCAGAATACAACTTCTAAAGTGGTTAGGTCACCTCCATAGAATGGATGATGGCAGTACCGTCAAAGGGCTATATAAGGATTGTCCAGAAGGAGTGAGAGAGCTCGAGGGAGGCCACGAGGCAGATGGAAGGACAGCGTCTCAGAGGATCTCCGAAATCTTAACATGTCTCTGAGACTTGCTAGGGACCGACAAGACTGGGCAAGAGTGATTGAGCAGGCGTAGACCTTGTGCGTCTACGCGCCTATGAAGAAGAGATATTATACATGTCCTGAATTATTCCTTTGTATCTTTATTTCTAGCCCTGATGAAGACCTACAATCTGGGTTGAAACGTTGGCTTTAAATAAATAGTTACAACTATTTTATTTTATTCTTGACCGCCACCCAGACAATCTTCCTGATATTAATTTAAGCTTGTAGTTTTGTACTGAATGCTTGACAAAGAGGTAATAAAATATTTAATATGTTTATGAAATTAATAGAGTAAATAAACGTATCTAGTCAAATAAGTTACAGACATAGGAAAAGCATTACCGTTTCTGGTAGATTCTATAAACTTTTATAGAATTCCAAAATTATGCAAATTTCACCCTTATTCCAGACTTTCATTCAAAATCAGAATGTATATCGATCTATATCGAAATCAAATCGTTTAAAAATCTGTCATTCGTCACTTGTATTGTTTTTTAATTTGTGTATATTTATATTTTCTGTAATGATAAAATTCTTTTTTAATGGTAACGTTCTGACTCCAATATACGAAAATAATTATTTGTTTAGTAGTTCCTGTAAAATTAATGTTTTTGTATTAATCAGCAAATATAATGGAAAGTAGTGAACCAAGTGTCAAAATAAATTGTTTAAGGGATAGTGATAAAATAAGTAGTGGTCTGGTGGACAGTGATTCTTTTGTCAATTTGAATGAAGATGAAAAAATTATAGAGCTCAACTTCAAGGAAGGTAAATGTTAATTGTATTTTATCATCTCTTTTGAAAATATTTTCTGCATTTTTCAGTAATGAGCATTTTATGTACAATTATGTAGTTTTCATTTGTAAAAATACTTTCCTATTAACAATAAGTAAATAGTTTGTGCATCAATAAATTATATAATGTCTATTTATCTGGTTCATTTGTTAAAATCATGAATATTTGGGTTTTCAGTTTCATGCTTTTCGTGATTTTTAAAAATTGCTAAATCAATGACTGATAATTTTTATAATCTCTAGACTTGTTTGCCTTTTATTGTTAAATGTATAGAAAACTACTTATAAATGTCTACCTTATATTAAGTAATCGTATGATACAGTATATTACTCATTTAATTGTGTAATCTCTAGTATTATAAACCTATCAGTAGGAAATTACATTATTTTTTAAAAACTTATTTATTTATTCTTAAACACTTATTTAAACTGATTTATTGTAATTTTAAGCCTTTATTTACAATCATTTTAGTGTTTATCCACAATTTTAGGAGTAGACTTAATTCCTGCATAGATCAGCCCGTTTTGAAATATAGGGTTTGGGATTCGATCATTTAATGCTTGTCACAAATAAGCAGAGCTTGTCACAGATTATAGTGCTGGGACCTTCCTCACCTCCATAGAGATTTAATTAAATGATCGATAGTACAAGCCTGTTACTTCCCCCTATGGCTTTTAATTTTGACTATATAATTTATATCAAAATGCTTGCATTGTTTTAACTAATTCTTTTTAAGAACTTAACATATTTATTTACTTAACTAAATGAATTAGTATTGTTGATTCTACTCCACAATTTTTCTTATATGTTTATGTTATGTATTTAAAGTTAAGTATTTGCAAGGAACCCTTCTTGGGGAGGTGATTCATAGTTGAAGTACTTACATATTTTTTATCCCTTTGTAGAACATGGGCTGAAGTGAACTTTGTAAAGATTCTAAATTTTATTGACATTTAGGATATCTTTCTGGTATTATTAAACTTTTATATAATTTTTTTTTTGGCATTATGTGTGGTTTTTTTTGTTGTTAACATAGCTATGTAGATTTCCAGTTCAATTTTGAATAATTTATAATTAGTGATAGAAATGATGTATGTAATGTATTTAAAAAAAAATTGTAATTAATGCTGGCCTTTAAATTTTTGGAAAAACTTTTTGCAGAAACTATGCAAACCAACATTTTGAATCCTTTAATTGGACATGCAGACCTTTACGTTTTAAACGTATTCCTTTTAAAATACAAATAAATAGGCAGACAACTTAATGAAGAATCTCAAGGGCAGAGCTTAGGTCAGGAGGTTACACTGAAGGAAGTAGAAGCTATCTCCCTCTATATAACTTCAGACAGCTACTTTTTCAAATATACCATCTGGAGTTGTTTTTTTAACATTTTAATTTGTTTTACATTCTTCACGTGCACTTATTCGTAAGTTGATTATTTTTTCAATAACCAAAGATTAATTGTTAGGCACATGCACATTAAAAAGTTGTTCCTTAAGTTGTTTATCTATACATATTAAAACATCTTATGCTAATGGTATTTAAAAATTTAATATAGGTATTTTTTTAATTTTGTCGCTCTCAAAATTTTACTAGATTAGAGACATTTAAATTTAAAAATCATGCCTAAAGGTTCTGAGCTTGATTGTTTAGCTATGGCATAAATTATTTTCTTTTCTTTTGGTTTAGGACACAGTATAAAAGAAAAATTGTCAGTATTAGACATGGTAAGAATTTTAATAATTTACTACGGTTAACAAAATTAAAGAAAAATAAAGTGAATGAAGTAAACAATTCAGAATCTGAATTATTTAATCCTGGCTTTATGGCACATTGTGAAAATTGTATTGGAAGAAGTTCATCTCAAGATATATATTGCACAATTTTAATAACTGATTAATAACAAAATTTCACCATTTTTATTTTTAATGAAATATTTTGCTTGTTTTTGATACAACCCGCATAAAATATTTAAAATCTAACAGATATAAAATTTAATTTAATAAAAATCCTGATTACGAAAATAATTTTTACATCTTACAACCCTATTCGTCCTAAGGAATGGAATATACTTTCATATTTGCTTAAGGCAACTACACAGACAGTGCCTGTGAAGTTGGCATATCATTTGGTGGAAACTAACAAACTTTTGAGAGTTTCTGGTGAGAAGAACCAGGAATCTGGTGGAAGAATATAGAAGGCGACGAAGAGAAGAAAAGAAGATCCTCAGGAAGAAAAAGAGAGAGTGGGAGAAAAAGAAGATAGAGGAAATAGAGACACTGAAGGAACAGAGGGATGTGAAAAAGTTTTACAAAAGCATTAACGAAGGAAGAAAAGATTACGTGCCCAGAAATAGCCAGATCCGAAATATTAATGGAAAACTAATTTCAGATAAATCTGAAATATTAAATAGGTGGGAAGATCATTATAAGGAACACTTTAAGGTGGATGATGAAGACGCTACCCCATACCAATTAGCTGAGGAGCAGGATGTGGAACCTCCTGACGAGGATGACGTGCTTGATGCCATTATGCAACTTAAGAATAATAAGGCCCCCGGAATCGATGGTCTGCAGGCTGAACTTTTGAAACAGGGAGGACCAGAAACTCTGAAGCGTTTGCATGATATCCTGTTAAAGATATGGATAGAAGAAGTTATGCCGGAAGAATGGAGGACAGGAGTAATATGCCCGATACACAAGAAGAATGATGTCCTCGACTGTAACAACTACAGGGCTATTACCTTACTCCCCACGGCGTACAAGATATTTTCAAACGTCCTCAATGCTAAAATAAGACCTTACACTGATAAAGTGGTGGGGCAATATCAGTGTGGTTTCAGGAAAGGAAAGTCCACCATTGATCAACTATTTACTCTTCGACAGATACTTGAAAAGATGAATGAATTCAATACATACCTCCATCTCCTCTTTATAGACTTCAAAACAGCATATGACAGTGTGTATCGGGACAAGTTATACATAGCTATGAAGAGGCTGGGAATCCCGTCAAAACTAATACGACTGGTCAGAATGACGATGACAAATGCCAGCTGCTGTGTTAGAATACAGGGAGATCTGTCTAATAAATTTTGTTGCGAAAGAGGATTAAGACAGGGAGACACGCTAGCATGCACCCTGTTTAACCTAGCGGTTGAAAATGCAGTAAGAGACGCACGAGTACAGACCACAGGCACTATATATACAAAAAGCGTCCAAATCTTAGCATACGCTGATGATATATGTATTGTTGGAAGATCATCGGCAGCAATGAGGGGCGCGTTTACTTCCCTTGAGAAAGCGGCAAGAAAAATTGGACTTCAAATAAATGAAGAAAAAACAAAATATATGACGACAGATAACCGACAGATTGACCCAACCATCAAAATTGGCGCTTGGAACTTCGAAAAGGTAAATACCTTCAAGTATCTAGGTTCAGTAGAAACAGCGGACAACGATATTAATCAGGAAATAACACAGAGGCTCGTTGCTGCGAATAGGTGCTACTATGGACTCCTGCAGTATATGAAAAGCAGATCCCTGTCTAGATCCACAAAGGTGAACATATACAAGGTACTAATACGCCCTGTACTGACATATGCGTCAGAAACATGGACAATGACTAGGGGCCATAGAGCGAAAACTGTTGGTGTTCGAGAGGAAAATTCTCAGGAAGATATAAGGCCCCGTTAAGGAAAACAACGAATGGAGAATCAGACACAACAGTGAACTTTCTGACCTCTATAAAGAGCCCGATGTTGTCAAATATATAAGAATAACTAGGCTTAGATGGGCGGGTCATGTCTTACGGATGGATGATAACGTGATCCCGAAAAAAGCATTCAATGTCGAACCAATTGGTAAGAGGAAAATCGGAAGACCAAAACTGAGATGGCTCGATTGTGTGAGTGGTGATGCCAGAGCTCTGGGCATCCGGAGTTGGTGGAAGGACGCACGAGATAGGGAGAGATGGAAGAAGATTCTTGAGGCAGCCAAGATTCAGTAATGGATTGTCGCGCTAAGGATGATGATGATGATGATGATGATGATGTGGAAGAAAGCTGGACAAGATTTCACCATTTTTATTTTAATGAAATATTTGCTTGTTTTTGATACAACCCGCAAAAAATATTTAAAATCTAACAGATATAAAATTTAATTTAATAAAAATCCTGATTACGAAAATAACTTTTACATCTTACAACCTTATTCGTCCTAAGGGACGGAATGTACTTTCATATTTGCTTAAGGCAACTACACAGACAGTGCCTGTGAAGTTGGCATATCATTTGGTGGAAACTAACAAACTTTTGAGAGTTCTGGCTTCCTTTCAAATAGTTCTAGAGTTCCTGATAGTTTAAACAAATAGTTCCGTTCGTTAAAGCAAAAAAAAAAAAACGTTTCGGAAAAAGTGATATGCCAACTTCACGCTGCCTCTCACTTTGGAGGCTCATAACTTCCTTGCTGTCAACATTGGAGCATAAGTTAATCAGGATAATTTAAAGAACTCTGAAGTATGCCAACAGAACTCTCAAGAAAAGAATTGAATTCCGACGAAAATTTTTGCCGAAAATTCAGACGAAATATTACAAGTCCGGAGGGGTGAAAATTTTTCACGGTAACAGGTTGTTTTTTCGAGAGTTCTTCTAGCATCCCGAGGAGTTGTCAACATTAGAGCTTAAGTGAATAAGGATAATTTATATCTCTTTGAAGTATATAAAGTATTTGTTAATAAATTATCCTTATTAACTTAAGCTCTAATGTTGATAGCAATAACTTTAGCAATAATTTTTTTTAGAACTCTCGAAAAAACAACCTGTTACCGGGAAAATTTTTTACCACTCAGGACTTCAAATACTTTATATACTTCAAAGTTATATAAATTATCCTTATTAACTTAAGCTCTAATGTTGGCAACTCCTCGGGATGCTAGAAGAACTCTCGAAAAAACAACCTATTACCGTTAAACTTTTTTACCCCTCCGGACTTCAGATAATTTATATACTTCAAAGTTATATAAATTATCCTTATTAACTTAAGCTCTAATGTTGATAGAAAGGAAGTTCTGATCCTCCAAATCCATCACTTCGTATTTAAAAAAATTCGAAACGTCATAACTTTTTTGTTTCGCTCCTTAGGTAAAAATGTATTAAACATTATCAAAACAACTCCTCGGGATCCTATCAGAACTCTCGAAAAAAAACTTGTTACCCTGAAAAATTTTCACCACTCCGGACTTGTAATATTTCGTCTGAATTTTCGGCAAAAAGTTTCGTCGGAAATCAATTTTTTTGACATACTTCAGAGTTCTATAAATTATCCTGATTAACTTATGCTCTAATGTTGATAGAAAGGAAGTGAAGAGCCTCCAAAGTGAGATGAAGCGTGAAGTTGGCATTAGGGTTGGAATATCGAAAGAAAAATATCGATATTCGATATATCAATATATCGCAAAACCAAATATCGATATCCACCGATAATCGGTAGAAAAATATCTATATATCGAAAGGAAATGGATGAAAAAGCAAAGAAGCTGTGCATTAAATGAGTATAACGTTATGAAATTTATGAGAAGGTTATGAGATAATATAAATATTATTCATAGAACAATATTTTTTATTATTCATGAATCATTATAAAAAAAGATAGAAAAGAATAATATTTTGGTAAAAAAAAAAGTATTATAATACATTTTTATCTTGAAGGCTTTTTGCCATATTTCATATATTATATAATTCTACAAATTTTTCTAAAAAAAAATTGTATTTTATAAAGTTTCCATGCATCCATTGAGCATCCTCAAAACATTTATCTAAACAGATGTAATTCATCTGATATATATTTCAGTACAATCACCATTTATATTATTACCTGTTAGTCTTTACATAAGATTAATTATCAGTATATGTGTTGCAATCTCATCTATTAATTATTGTTTGGCAATTAAATATTGTTTATTCTCATATTTACCCCATTATATTTATAAACTAGTATACCCGAGCGAGAACTCTTGCATTACATATTGCTATGTTTTCTAGTTTAGTTGAGCTTGATATCTATTTAGCTCTAATACATTCGTCTACATATATAGGGATGCCATTGGGCAATCATTGAGGATGATTATCCCAAAATTAAGTAAGCTTATGAATACTTTTGAATTTCTTACCTTGTCCTCTAAATTGGATACCTTTCCAAGGGTCTGGTTTGTGGTTACCATTATTTAACAATTAGCCAAGATAATAATCCTACCTTTAAGTTTAATACCAATGTTAATCTAAGTTACTGCTATCTTAATGAAATATATTCAAATTAAATATGGGCATGGTTACTAAAGAACAACCGCCTTGCTAACATTTATCTTTATTCTTCAAAATTAAAATAACAAACTATTACAATAAAAAGTTAACCATGGAATGATTCAGCCTAGACTTAGCCATTAATTGTTTTAACATAAATCTCTTATCTGTGCCAGTTGGTGTTGATGGTTCCTCAGCATCTCTCCCTCGGGTTCCCCTGCATATCTTCAGTCATGGAGCCAGAGTGCATTTTTCATCTTCAGAGTCTCAGTCTTGCATCAGCCCCTATCAGTCTCCAAGTCCTCCCTCAGCCTCGGCCAGTTTAGAAGTATCCCTTTTTCACCTCTTTGCTTCTTTCCCCCTTTCTCTCTTATTCTGCCTAAGAGGGGGTCGAAAACGATGTTCATTGGCCCACTAGTTTTATAGAGGGAGGAAATTCTTGGATTTCATCGGATGGCTCCACCCCTTGTCCTGACAGCCGGTATCTGCGAACCATTATCCAACTAGTATAATTTAATCATACCTTTTCCACTTTTTCCTCGAGGCCAGCCAAGCCTAAGGGGACCAGTTCTTAAAATTGATTAGGTGTTCCAGCTTTTGGCATTGTTACAATGTTAACTTCTCGGTAGGGTTTTTAAATTAACTTATCCCTTATCTCTTATGTGGTGACATCTGTCATCTGTCTTTCTACCTGCTCGTCCCTTATTTCTTTTGTTCGCACCTGGTCTGTTCAAATTTTATAACGATAATATTGTCCAATATCAATACATATTAATATCTTAATGAATCCTTAATGAAATCGAAGAATAACCGATAAGCAATATAATATTATCAAGAAAGTTTATTTAACACACACATTTGGTGAAGCTTTATAATAGTTTATAATGACTATGTTCAAGTAATAGTTAATACTTACTAAGTAATTAACTTGCCCTACTGGAAAGTACCACCTCAGTTTAACATTTAATCAATAAGACTATACTATACCACTTTCTGTTTGTAGTATTCTATCATTCATGGAAACATAAAAACAATAATTTTACTTTCCCTTACCTATATACGAAGTATATAGTAAGGGGAAGTATTGCGATCGTGAAAATTTTCGAATTCGAGTTTTCAACGGAAATACATGTTTTAAGGTCCCCTGAGTCCAAATGACCAAGTCTCGCACAATGGTCTGTGTGTATGTGATCAGTCTTTCCATAGAAACTAAACCAGCAACTTTTAAAATATATTTGCAACTTGACAAAGTTAAAATATAGAGGTAGTGTACATAATTGTTGTACTAAAATTGTTTTAAAAACTATTTTATTATACTTAAGTGGGAGAAGAATTGAATGCTGCTGAGTTTATTTCAAGTATTGTTTATGTGAACTCTTTAGAATTATATTAAAAAGATAATTATTATAGGGTGGTAAGGGAAAGTTGTGTGATGCGCGCACCGCACCAGATTTTTTATTTACAAAACGTTTTCAGAGTTATTAATACGTTTTTGTTAACAGTCTCAACTGGCTTTAAAAGGTGTAAAGTTGCCATGACAACGGCACGTACGCAAGATGGCATGAGGCCCGTGCGGACCTATATCGTGCATTATCTCGAAAACGATAGATTTTTAAGCTTTAAAACGCTGGACCAATACGCTCCATAGGAGCGTATCTGATCTTGATGCCCGCGTCAAAATCTTTAAAACCCAACCTATCCCGTCTCGATCCGCCAACTCTCAGTCGTCAAAGTTTTGAAACCTTCCAGTTTTTTCATCACTTTTATTTAAGCCCTAGTAAGAATTCAAGAACCAAAATTGTAATTCGTCACATCTCCGTAAAATTTCCTTTCTTTTGATACCTCATTCATCAAAATCCATCGCTCCTGAGAGCCGGAAAAGGGTTCTATACTACCGTAATAATATATAGTAGTGACTAGTATACCCGAGCGAGAACTCTCGCATTAGATATCTTCTAATCCCTAATTCCAAGTATAAGCGATATTAGGGAAACATATTTATTCGTATGATATAAACAATAGAATATTACCAAGATAGTTTATTTAACACACATATTTGGTGAAGCTACATAGTTTGTAATGACTATGTTGAAGTAATAGTTCATACTTAATAAGTAATTAGCTTACCCCACTGGCATATATCCCTTCAGGTTAATAGCTAAGCATTAAGACTCAGCTATATCATTTTCTATGTATAGTATTATTCATCAGTGCCCTTTAGGGTTGGACATGGGAAAGAATATATAATTTCCCACTCATTAAAAGTTTTTGTAAACAGACTCAAATTGATATAAAGTTGCCATGACAACGACACTTAAGCAAGATGGCATGAGGCCCGTGCGGACCTATATCGTGCGTTATCTCGAAAACGGTAGATTTTTAAGCTTTAAAACACTGGACCAATACGCTCCGTAGGAGCGTATATGATCTTGATGCACGCGTCAAAATCTTTAAAACCCAACTTATCCCGTCTCGATCCGCCGATTCTCAGTCATCAAAGATTTGAAACCTTCCAGTTTTTTCATCACTTTTCTTTGAGCCCTTGTAAGATTTTAAGAAACGAAATCAGGATTCGTCACTTCTCCGTGAAATTCCTTTTCTTTTGATACCTCATTCGTCCAAATCCATCGCTACCGTAATAATATATAGTAGTGATTAACATGTGCTATATTTTAACCAATGATTATATGCAACAATTTATTTACATTTATAGTATTGTCTATTTTATTTCAATTTGGTGGATAATTGATCCAGATTATTTTTTGTTTTGGTAATCTTAAACTCTTAAGTTAATTTGAAGGATAAGGAGGAAAAACCTGGACCCTATTTCATAATAAAGTACGAAAGTACAATTGCGAGTAGACCTATGATTTACTATGCATATGACACACTGTGAAATGTTGAAACACAATAAAATTTAAAACTAGTTGTTAGCATCTACCTAATGTGCCTCGATTCCTATTCTTGAATATTCTGGCCTGTGTCTTCACTATCTAGCAATACTTATGGTAGTGTTCTCTTTCCTTTTAATAATTCTTCTAGATCTTATTTTTATTTTAAATTTACTATTTTCATTACAATTATTACTTCTTTCATTATATATCTATTTTATTTATTATGTCTAAGTAATGATTTTCAATGATATTTGATTTATTAATGATTGAGTAATGATTTATTAGGATATTTGGAATTTGTCTTATGCTGTTTTAATCTTGTTTTCAAATTTTGCGACATTTCTCCTCTATAATACTTTTCATTGTATTATTTCTATTTTATTTTGTAAATTACATTCTGTCTATTTACTGTTTTAATTTTCTTATTAGTTTTTGTTATATATTTTCCTAACTTATTGTTATTGTATTACAACAATTTCGAATGACCATGTTCATTATTCTTAAAAGCTTTTTTTAATTTTATACAAAAGTCTAGGAATGAATTATAATCTTTGAAAATTATGCAGGTTATTCTATCCATTCTAACTTCTTCTCTTCTTTTTTGTCCCTTTCAATCTTAATTTTTTTAAATCATCGATCGGTTTTGTTTTTTAGTTATTTTTTTTATTGTAGTATTTATTTTTATTTTCTATTATAATTCTTTCTTGTAATTCTATATTGTTATCGATGGTGGAAGTATGGTTGACTGTAGAAATAAAAATAAATGCGGGAGAAGCTTCGTTGAGGTCAATGAAGAAAAACACCAATAGGAAAACTTATTTTTTTGCGTGGCATTCAGGTTTAAGTTTTAGGCCAGTATCAGTGCTAAGAAAAACAAGATAACAGCAGTGGCAGTACCAATAACAATAAAAGAATATGGTAACAAACAGAAATGACTAATACAATGAAAAAAATAAAGTTTATAGAAAAAAAGGTGTTAATTTATAATGTAACAGATTATGAATTTTATGAAAGATAAAATAAAATATATGAAAACTATTAATTACAATAACTACTTACTAGTAGTTTAATATAATAAAGATTTAGTTGTATGAAAAGTATATCCAGATAATTATGAAAATTGTGTTTCTGCATTGATTGCACCTCCCAACCAAGTTTCTCATACAATATATTTTAGTAGATTTTTCAACTATATTCATACTAGCATACCATATTGTATTTATAGTTCTTTTTGATAAAAGTTATTAATCAATATTTTTTTACTTATTTCACATGTTCTTTGTGTCAGTTTAACAGTTTTATTAATTAAATTTTCCATTGTATTTTTAAATAATCTTTGTAAACTTGTAATCTTTATTTTTAGTTTTCACCAACAAGTCAGCAGGATCGGATCTAAGGGAAGTAAGGAGGACACTTACCCCGGGCAGCAGAATTTAGATCAAAATTTTACTTTTAGGTAAAGCAAAGAATATTTGCTTCTGCTTTTCAATTGTTTTAACCTTATTTCATTCAATAATATGAGCTAATATTCTTTGCTTCACCTGCAAAACTTAAACCTGATTGGCACGCAAAAAAATAAGTTTTCATATTGGTGTTTTTCTTAAGCTTAATTTCATATTGGTGATTAAATAATTAAGCTGTAATGTTAAGTACAGCTCACGGATAAAATTAAAAATATGATAAAGAATAAAGGAAATTTCTTTTTAAAATAAAATTATAAAATTTAAAATATCAATATCACCGATATATCGGTGCAAAATATCGATATCTCGATATATCGGTTGTTAGGATAACGATATAATATATCGGTTTTTCAAATCCGATATATCGATATATCGCGTTACGATATTCCAACCCTAGTTGGCATATCACTTTTTCGAAAGCGTTTTTTTTTTTGCTTTAACGAGCGGAACTATTTGTTTAAACTATCAGGAACTCAGAACTCAGCTGAATTGGAGCACGGAAGGCAGCTGGGAAGAGAAGGACTTCATTAGTGACGAAGAGGTGAATGAGGCTATAGAATCGCTCAAGTTAGGAAAAGCAGCAGGAATAGATGACATATCCCCAGAAATGTTAAAATTAAGCTGCCTTAAGGGACTGAAAATGCTCCTGAACATCGTCTGGAAAACGAAAACGATCCCAAAGGACTGGGAAATCTCAATAATTATCCCAATCTTCAAGAAAGGTGATAATCGTGAATGTCAGAACCACAGAAGCATATCCCTATTCAGTATCCCATATAAAGTTTACTCAAAGGTGCTCGAAAAAAGGCTGAGGAGCATCATGAAACAAAAGTTGGGAGAAGAACAATATGGATTTCGACCTAACAGGAGCACGCAAGATCTGATATTCACGATGAGACAAATATCCAAGAAGATCATCGAAAAGGACAAAGAGGTCTACTCTTGCTTGATTTAAACAAGGCATTCGATCGGGTGCAGAAGGAACATATCTCCAAAGAGCTGGAGGAGTACGGGGTTCACACAGGACTGAGACGAGCCATCCTGATTCTACAAAATCAAAAGAAATGTTGTTAGGATGTGCAACCAATCATCAGGGGAATTCCAAAGCTAGCAAGGAATCAGGCAAGGGTGCAGCCTTAGTCCCCTCCTATTCATCCTGGTACTAGATTCTGTACTAAAGCAAGCGAAACAGGAAATGAGGCCATATCACCTCGGATACAGGAACCTCCAGAGTGTCCAGAGGAACCTCCATTACACCATCCTAGCATTTGCCGACGACATGGTAGTGTTTGGAACTGTCGGAACCTACAGTTTAACCTAAAGATGCTCCAAAATAAAATAAAATCCATAAATGCAGAAAAAACACAATATATGAGGATCGGTAGAAGGAGAAACCGTGGGGACAGGATCGTCAGACTTAGTGGAAGACGTCTAGAACAAGTGGTGGACTTCAAATACCTGGGGACTCATCTCGACCAGCATGGATGGGTTAACGGAGACATTAACAAAAGGACAAAGATAGCAGGCAGATACTTCCAATCCCTCAAGATTGGCTTTCTGAACAAGAAAGAAAGCAACTAAAAAAGTTATATACAAAAATACATATTATCGGCGCAATTGGTTTCACAAAAAAAAAAGTTTTTGAACAAAATATTTTTTGCCTGGATTTCCCTTCTTTTTGAAAAGTGGCTATAGTAAAAAGATAAATACACTTATTGTAATATCTTCCAAAACACCCTTCTGCTTTTTTTATTATTATATACTGTAATTTCAAAATTATTAAAAAACATGTGATTCGGTCATAGACCGCTAAACCACTGTCAGCCTACAAGTATGCAGACGGTACTAGATTTTAACTTCTAAATTCAGGTTGGAGGTGTTGAACTCTAGCCTGATTCATTTAACCTGGCAGGGAAAGGTTAGTTAGGATTGCGACAGTAGCGGCACATAGCAGCTGCTGCTCCAACTATTTTGACTCTTATCTCATTGAACAGTTTAATTTGTTAATAATTATTTTTTTTTTTTTTTTTTTTGGCGAATCAGATCATCTTGGAGTTTAAGTACACCTGAACAATGCCAGATTAGAAAACAATGTTCTCATTTCTGTTCTTTCCTTTTCCTCTACCACCCAGAGATGTTTAGCGGCCCACTTCATCTTGGGTATCTCTGGTCTTACCTAGGAGGATGGAAGAGTAATGGAGATGACAAAAGCACTCAAATGCATTGTGTCGATTGAGCCCGTAGAGGGGATGAGCTTAGAGTGAGCGACCACGCCTATTACGCCTCAATATACCTTCCTACATTTTAGTAAAACCAATAATTTTGGGTTAATTTAAAGTTAAAACAGGAATTTATTAATATTTTTTCATTCTAACATTATGATGGAATTTATTACTATTTCGACACTTGGGTATTTTCGTCATTCTGATATTTTATTAACTATTGAGTCTCTCCGATATTATGATGGAATTTATTATTATTTCGTCACTCTAATATTTTTCAACTATTTCGCCATTCTAATATTTTTCAACTATTTCGTCACTCCGATTTTATGAAGGAATTTATTAGTATTTCGACATTCAGGTATTTTCGCCATTCTGATATTTTATTAACTATTGAGTCACTCTGATGTTATGATGGAATTTATTATTATTTCGTCACTGTAATGTTTTTCAACTATTTCGACAATCAGGTATTTTATTAACTATTGAATCACTCTTCCATCCTCCTAGGATCTTAACTTTTCATCTGCCTTCTCTAGGTCGTGGTTTCATCTCCATTATCTCGATCTTTATAGTAGCTTCGTTTTGATGAAACCTTATCTAAACTCACTATCAGCTTTACAAACTTTTCTCAATGCTTCCTTCACGAGTATCACATATTGTTCAACTGCTGCCTGTGTGTGAAATGAAAATTTCTTTATGATCGTATCTCAATTAGGGGCTGAGCCACTGGGAATACCATATGTGATTTAATCTCATTGTGACTGATTTCTCTCAACAATGGGAAACATTTCTCTCAACAGTCCAACTAGTCAATCATTTCTGAGCCTTTTACAGTCTTGATTCATATCATTCATAGTCTTGAGCCTGAAAATTAAATTTAGACGGCATGAATGTTCTGATAGTTTTCCTCTCTCGATCTAGATGTCTTGCCTTTAAAATTTACCCAAGACCGAGCTCTTCAATGTGATTTGTTTTATCTTGTGTCATAGCCCACATCAAATGTTCTGGGTGGCTAAAAAAGCTGTTGTTTGACCATAGGATCAATAATAACAAGTAAATCTGCCAGGTATTTTTTAGTTTTCAACTTCAGTTAGGACAAAATCTGAACCAGTGTCATAATATATTTATATATTATTTGTATTTAATCACGGACAATTATCTGTTTGACGGCGGGTATTATAAAACTAGGGATATAACATATAGATTTTTGTTATTTATATTTTAAAAATAAAAATCCATTAATGAACCAAATATCTGAAAAGTAAGAAAATAATATAAAATAAAAACATAAACATACAATGGAACAACAGAATAAGGAAGATTAATCTTAAATTAAAAAAACAATTTTATAAACTCAAAAACGAAACACATAAACAACAGTAAAAGAAGAAAAACTAATTTTAAATTGAACAGAAAATCACTCAGATGTTGGCTATGACAGAAGATAAAAGAAATCTCACCGGCTTCTGTAACCTCATTTCATGTTGATTAGGGATGCTAGAGCACGTTGATATGGCTTTTCCTTGACAAGCTTTTATTTTAAAAATTGCCCCTTCCGTAGATTTTATTATCATTCGTTTATTTATAGTGCTGCAACGTTTTTAGTTTTAAATAAACTTCTGTTTATAATTATAACTTCTGTTCTATAATTTGTCATTACCAATTTTAAAGAACATTAAAATTCCTGCACGTTTAGTATGTAACATTATTTAAAATAGCTAAGATACGGGCCGTGGAAGTCTGTAAAAATGACCAAAAAATTCAAAACGTTTGATATATTTCAAAACACGTATTTTCTATTTCAAGCACGCATACTACTAAAGACACCCCGGATGATAAAAAACGATGTCTGCCGATATTAGGAGTGGTGTCCCACAGTGGGGAAAACGAGGGAATTAGGAAAGCAAAACTCCTAAACTGTTTCAAAATCTTCATAGCTTTAAAAATCTGGTGCGGTGCGCGCATCACACAACTTTCTCTTACCGTCCTATAATAATTATCTTTTTACTATAATTTTAAAGAGTTCACATAAACAATACTTGAAATAAACTGAACAGCATTCACTTCTTCACATGTTCTCCCACTTAAGTACAATAAAACAGTTTTTTAGACAACTTTAGTACAAGAACACTACCTATATATTTTAAGTTTGTCAAGTTGAAAATATATTTTAAAAGTTTCGATTTAGTTTCCATAATATCTAGAGCGTATTGTTGACAACAGATTGGCGGATTGATGGGAGGAGGTTCGGTCGCTTCCGTCTCCTTTCAGATACGCTCGGTTATCCATCACAAGATTATTATTATTATTATTCCTCATAAGGTACATTGCATCTTTACTAATAATGGTCCGATTTTGAAGATTCTTTTTTTAGATAATTTAATAACTCTTCATAGAATTCTATACAGAATTTACCTTAATTTAATATACAAATTGCATGCTTTTTAAGTTAAGCGTAAATAAAATATTCTTTTCATCATAACTTTTTTCCCTGCATTTTTTCGTTGATATACTACATACATGAAAAGTTAATAGCCTTAAAGGAGAATACATTAGGCAAGTTTCATCACGTTACAGCTATTTACGAGAAAATTGTAAAATCCTTGATATTATAGCTACTTTCGGTTAGTCTGATGCGCTGTATCTTTGCTAATACTTGTGCGATTTTGATGATTCTTTTATTGTTTTTTAGATCATTTAATACAATTCTATACCCTACATTTCATACAATTCTATACATAATATACCATAAAATGCAAATTTAAAGTTATGCGCTAATAAAATATTCTTTTCATCATAATATTTTTCTCTGCATTTCCTCGGTGATGTACTACATTCTACATACTACAATGAAAAGTTAAAGGGGTACAACTACAGAGGAGCGGCGCACTATCAGAAGATTCTAGAGACTGAATCGAGTGTCGTCTCACTAGCGATCTCTGGGTCCATTCTTGTTAACTACATGCCTCCTTTTGCAGCACTTTCTTATAAATTGGTTTTATGCTCACCGCTTAAAGCTGTTTCACAGTTTGCAAATTGATTCTTATTTGGATATAACTGTTTGTTTATTTTTTTAAAGAAAAAAGTTACTTTTTATTTTAATGTACATACCATCTTCCCCTTTTTCACATAAGAATATAAGTATTTCACTTATTTTTATACAATTAAATTGTAATAATGTAATAATTAATCAAGTAATGTTTTTTTTAAATGATCTTCATAATTCAAGGCCATGATTAATAAACATTTGTAATAATTAATTTCATTAATTTAGTTCTAATTTAATTATCTAAAAATAAGGTAAATAAATATGTTCATAATTAAAAACCATAAAATTACCACTTTACTATCGCAATTGAATTTATTAAATAATTAATTTAATTTTCTACAAAAATGAATACTATTAATATTATCCGTTATGATTATAAATGATTAAATTCATAATTAAAAAACACGAAATTACCCATTAACTGTCATAAATAGGTGCAAACTAGAATCTAACAAAATGAAATCACAATGTGTGTAGCAACTCGGAATAAAATTTGTGCGACGTAACAAAGCGGGGTAAAATATTTTTTTTAGGGAGATACAAAGTTGATATTCGTTTTTTGCACCCCCCAAAACTACTAAATACGAATTTTCATAGCAATCGAAAAATTGCTTGTAAAAAAACAGCGGTGAGCATAAAACCAGATTTATAAGAAATTGTGAAAAAAGGAGGTACGTAGTTAACAAGAATGGACCTAGAGATCGCTAGTGAGACGACACTCGATTCAGTCTCTAGACTCTTCTGATCGTGCGCCGCTCCTCTGTAGTTGTACCGTTAAAGGCTTTTATGAAGAATAATTTAGGCAAATTTCACCAAAATCCTCGGAGCCGTTTTCGAGAAAATTGTAAAAAATTGTAAAATCGATCATATCGGGTTGCCCGGAAAAAAATGCAGAATATTTGGTTTAAAAAGAAAGAATTACAACTGTTTTATTAAATCAAAATAGTCTCCACAACTATCGATACATTTCTGTCAACGAGTTGGCGACTTTTCCATTCCCTCGGAATAGAATTTTCCATCTTTAGAATTGATAAACTCCAAAAACGCATTTTCTAATTTCCTTTGTCCATTAAAGTTTTTGTCTCGTAAGTAGTGGTTCAGGTATCTAAAAAAATGATAATCCGTAGGCGAGAGGTCCGGAGAGTAGGGTGGATGTGGCAGAGTTTCATATCCAAGCTCCAACAGTTTTTGTGACAACACAAGTGAGACATGTGGCCGGGTGTTGTCATGCAACAAAATGGGCATCTTCCGATTGACCACCTTCATTATTGCCAATTTCTGATGCATTGCATTAATTTGGTTACAATATAATTCGGCATTAATGGTTTCTCCAGGATTTAAGAAGCTGTAGTGTAAACCAAATAAAGCCCACCAAACAGTAACCATCACCTTTTTTTGTTGGGGGCTTTGGAAAATGCTGTGCTGCTTCTCCTTTGTCGAGCCACTGTCCAGAACATCTAATGTCATCGTTAAGTATCCACTTTTATCACAAGTAAGTCTGGACAGAAAAGGGTCTTTTTTTTTTTCGGCAAAGAAGTGTAGCACAAACTTCATAACGCTGTTTTTTTTTGGTGGTCGTTTAATGTGCGTGGAACCCAACTTTCAAGCCAGACTTGATTGATGTTTCTGGCCGTCTGGGCCCCGTTCTGGCCGAGTTTAAACTCGTAAAACAAAATTAAACGAAAATCACGCGTTGAAATCTTAGTAAAGACTGAATTATTCCTAAGCAGCGAAATGCTGTAGAGGTAGGGTTGGAACATCGAAAGAAAAATATCGATATTCGATATTTCGCAAAACCAAATATCGATCTCCATCTATAATCGGTAGAAAAATATCGATATATCGAAAGGAAATGGATGAAAAAGCAGAGAAACCAAGCATTAAATGAGTATAACGTTAAAATGTGATGAAGGTAATGAAATAATATAATTATTATTTATAGAACCATATTTTTATTATCCATGAATAATTATTAAAAAAAATAGAAAAGAATAATACTTTGGTAAAAAAAAAAAAAAAAAAAATAAGTATTATAATACATTTTTCTCTTGAAGGCTTTTTGCCATATTTCATATATTATATTATTCTACAAATTAAAAAAAAAAAAAAAACTTGTTTTATTTTTCTAAAAAAAAATTGTATTTCATAAAGTTTCCATGCATACATTGAGCATTCTCAAAACATTTATATAAAAACATGTAACTCATCTGATATATATTTTAGTACAATCACCATTTATATTATTACCTGTTTGTCTTTACATAGAATTAATTAACAGTATATTTTTTTCAATCTTATCTACTAATTATTGTTTGGCAACTAAATATTACTTATTCTCAATATATGGGAAATATGGGAAGCTCTCCTAGAGAAAAATATCCCTAGGAACTTAATAGAGGCAATCAAGTCCACATACCAGGAGCCAAAAGGTGTAGTGCGACTGAACGGCCAGGAATCAAGAGCCTTCGATATGAAAAAAAGGGTCAAGCAGGGTCATTCTTTAAACCCGCTTCTTTTTATTATTTATATGGACGAAATTGCTACTCAATTTGTAAACGGTGCACAGCACTGACCCTACATACAATAATGCCAGTGAAACCTCCTTCCAGTAGTCGTACAGTTCCTTATGTATGTAGACGATATAGTCCTAATAGTGAATTCCACAGAAAGATTACAACAGTCCATGACAGTGTGGTACGTAGAACTAACTTCTTAGTTATGGTATGCAGATAAATACTAAAAAAAGTAAAATTGTTCAGGTTGGTAGAACCAAGAAAATGCAAGCATAACATGTAATGGGGAACCATTCGAAGTGGTGACAGACAGATTCGAACACAGTGGTCGGAAAGAGAGTAATAATAAAGGCAGTGAAGCTTCTCCTGTTTAGGTCAGTATACTTACCAGTGCTATTGTACGGAGCGTAGAGCAGGGATTGACCAAACAACTGCAAAGTCGTAACACTGCTGCCGAAATGAAGTTTCTTCGATGAACTGCAGGTAAAACTCGACGGGACTGCGTTAGAAATGAAAGAATCAGAGAGGAACTTCAGATCTGCTCCATCCATTAAACCCTTGGGAAGAGACAGCTGATGTGGTTTGGGCACGTCTGCAGGATGGAAGCTCACTGTTAAAAACATGCGGTCTAGACCGCAAGGTAGACGACCAAGAGGTAGAACTTCCTACATCAATTACATAATTCAAGTAGGGAGCCGGCGTGGCAAGTTTTCGACCTCCTCCTTCTTGGGCGTTTTTCGCCTTCTTGAAAAACCGCTAAAAAGCTTTTTATTTCTTTTTTTCAAAACTACTCGCTTCCAGTACATTTAAGGTAAAAAAATGTTATTAACTATTTTAAAGTACGTTAAATTTTCATCAAGTTTTGTTTTGTTGAATATTTTTGAAAATTCTGATTAGCGACTGAGATAGGGAATTGAAATAGCTGGATATGTCAGTCTTTTCGCATTAGATATGATTTATTTCAAGCACGCATGACGTCACAGATGATAAATCTTGTCTGCCGACATTAGGAGAGGGCATCCCACCGTTAGACAAAATTGAAATTCTCAGCCGTTGCATTAAGGAGACAGGGCTCCTCATGAACAACACACTTTCCAATTGATTATCTTTTATTTCTCTGCCATAAGTTGGTGAGATCGCAGATGGATCAGGGCGGTTTAGAGGTCCTGGTGGCCAAGTGTTATGGCGTCACCTTCAGTTTCTATTGAGCGATTCATGGAGAGCCCTGCCTCCTTAATGCAACGGCGACGGATTTCAATCTTGTGTGGAAAATGTGTAAATTAGACGAGCAAAAGCCGAAAAATCAAAGTTAATTTTAGAGGCTAATTCCATTGTTATTTTATACTTAAATGTTTTCCCGAATGGAAACTCCATTCACTTTTTGTTTTAAAGCATCCCTGTGGGTTAGGTAAGCAAATTAAAATCTAAGAGAAGATCTAATCCATTTATTCAGTTATTATTAAGTTGTTATAGGATTATAAGTTGTTGCTATAGGATATTCTCGAGATTTTTTGATTCATTCTTAATTTATTTAATATTTATTGCTACATCATTATGTAGTAAGTAAACAAAATATACTTCAATTAAAATGTTTAAATTTTTATAGCAAATGTTCCGACATTTTGTGAATGTGTAAATTGCAAGATTAACCTCAATTTTTTTGTAAATATATTTTATTGAATGTATTAAGTTGTTTTGTAGCATTTTTACTTGCAACCGTTTGCAGCCTCAGAAATGATCAATTTTTTCAGACCATGTCATCGTTTCAAGGAAGCAGATGTCATGGGCGTATGAAATCTCTAATTGGTCGCCATTTTGAGACGAAATCTAGTCCCGAGGATCATCCTGGAATGACCAGTTACACCAAAGTTGGCACCAAATTCAAATCTCAAAAAAATCGGTCCTGTAGTCTCAATCAAAATTCAAAATCCATGGATGACGGACTTATTATTATTTTATTTTTGGATTCTTCATATCTTGAAACATAAAACCTCAAATGTTGAGGAGGAAGGGGGCTAAAATTTGTTTTTTTCTAGGTAAATAACAAAGAGTCGTCATTCAAAATAATGAAACAAAAAGGTATGGAGTACTCGTGGACATCTCTGAGCCTAGTAGCTACGGGGCTACAGATGACAGTAATACCACGAGAAGGTTTTTCGCGCAATATGAAACAGCTTCCCACATCACCGGTGTAGAAGAGAGGTTTATCAAAATATTATGTTATTCTTAAAACTATTTCCCGTGGATTACCACTTGATATTTCAGCGTTTCGCTTATATAACTATGAAACAGACAACTAGCGGTAAACATTTATGCCTGGTTTTATATACCAGCAAATTTGCTTCGCCTCTTGATTCGTAGAGCAGATGTCATTAATATTTACCGATTAGAATGCTTTCCCAAGAAGCTCTTGAGTTCCGCAACATAGATTTGCGGAGATATCGAGAGTGTAAAACCGAGAAAAATTCCCGGTTGAATTTCCGGTTTCTTCAATTGATATTGAAGAAAACAGAAAATGATATTGTTGGAAGTTAAAATAATTCTCTAATATACATAATTTTTTTTTCAAACTAAAGATAAGTTTTGTATTTTATTTTGCCAAACTAAAAAAAAAAAATCTTTATGTTTTTAAATAATATTTTAAAACTGATTAAAGGTTTAAATATTAAAAAATCATCAGTACAATAAATTTTAATAATTTTGTATTCCATTAATATATTTTTAATATGTAAATTTAATTTTTTTTAAATTTAATATATTAATAAATTTTTAATATATTTTATTAATATATCAATCTTTATAATAATTTCTTCTTGCTCAATAAACCTGGCAACTTCTTTATATACTGAAAATAAAATATATTTGTTCGCCAAAATAACATAAGAAAATTTTGAAATTTGATATAAATTGTTGCTTTACAAACAACAATTTTTGATCAAAGAAGCATTTTTAATCAAGCTACGAAGATTTTGAAACAGTTTAGGAGTTTTGCTCTCCTAATTTTCTCGTTTTCCCTACTGTGGGACGCCACTCCTAATATCGGCAGGCAACGTTTTTTATTGAAAATTTGTGACTAAGCCAATCAGGGTCGGAGAGAAATGAAAATATGGCGACCGTTCGAAATGAAAAAATGCATTATTCCAGTTATTTCATCCTGTTCGTTTTTGACTCATATGAATATAGGTGTAGTACCAATATGAAAAAAATAGCTCTCCCATGCTTATGGAGTGCCGGGGGATTGGCAGACAAAATCCAAAATCCTACTTTAAAAACTCACTCTGCCATGCTTGTGGAGTGCCCGACATTCGGCAGACAAAATCCTAAATCCTAGTTTAAAAACTCGAAATTCGAGTTGTTTCATACCTATTCGTTTTTAGCCCTTATAAAAATTGATGTAATACTGATATGACAAAACTCACTCTGCCATGCTTGTGGAGTGCCAGACGTTTGGCAGACAAAATCTAAAATTTAAGTATGAGGAATCGAAATTCGAATAAAATTAAATTTAAATACTCATGAGTACCTAATAAAATATCAGATATCTAATAGGTTTATATACCAACAAAATTTCGTGTTTACTTTCAAAACATCCAATCTTACATTCGTAATTAAATATATTCTGATATGTTTAGTTGCCAATTTCTGTTATCAATTTTCGCTTTTTCTTCCCCTTTTCAATTACCTACAAAAAATGGTTAAACCACTTAAATGTTGGATTCATGTAAAAACAGACGAAGACGGTGAAGTCAAATCCTTTAGGAATCAAACTTTGCGAAAATGCAAGCAAAAACTTCGATCCAGGCAATGCTACTTGTACGGTATTAATATTTTCGTCTTAAATGGTCAAGTATTACGTCATTTTGAAATTAAATCTGTTTGAAAATTGGAGTGGACTGTATGAAAAAACCCTGTTTAAAACAAGGGATACTATGAATTACTATATTTCTGAATTACACATGCGGAATGGGGAAGCCAAAATTTGAACAATTATTATTAACAGAGTTAGTTAAATTTTGATAGCTGGGCCTATTGATGATGATGAACTGTCGGAAGATTATGGTGAAGGCAGATGGGTGAATAGTAGCAGATCAGGCAAAAAGTAAGGTGACTTATTCCGTTTTGAGTTAACTTACACTCTCATTATTGCCTGCAGGCCTCTCCTCATCTGTATCTCTCTCATTTCTCTTCTCCCCTATGCCAGGGGAACAGTTTCTTGATCTACTCGGTCATTGTAGTTTTTAGAAGCTCTCAAGAAAAATGCCGGCTGTCTGGCCTTTATCAGACCTGAATAACCCCCTTATGCATTTTACTTCCTGTAGAGGGCGCTACTATGGCCTAGCTGTCTCGACTACCGTGAGATGGCGCCACGTTCGCCTTTGATATTTCGGAAGACGAAACACTACTATTTGACACATGGGCAAGTAAAAGTGCCTCCTGAGTTGCCTGGAAACACGGTTATGTTTTACAGTGGTTACTATTCCAGATATACTTCGGTTAGATCGTCATAGATATGCTCAGTGCCACTCTAATGGAATTTTTGCACCGATTCAGAAGCAACACCAACAACAGCTGCTTTATAATCGCAACCTTCACCACGGGTTTAGCGAATGAACATCACAGCTTCTGATACAAAACAAAGGAACTGTTACTGTTTGGGACTTCTTGGTGAAGATTTGTCACGGGACTGTTGCGAGAACGATAAGGAAGTTACCATAGAGACATTTTTTGGAAATATTGAACCGATTTGGTCATTGTGATAATTGGACAGTAGAATTGGTAACAGAGTTATGTCATAGGTAGTGCTCAAAATAAAAAATAGTTGTGAGGGAATAAATCGTATATCGAATTTAAATATAAGTGTATTCTTTGACAATTATGATACGATTCGTGGAAACTTTGTCAGGAACAAATACACAGGCACTATACTGTAGGCATCGTGTACCAAAATGTTCCGACTGGAGAAGTAAATATTAGTCCCTTCATCTGTCGAGAACCCCTCTACCAGGAACATCTTAAGAGGGAGATGATTCGTCGCGAAAAAGGCCTTTTCAATGATGTAGATTACAAAAAACCAAAGTTATACAGTAAAGTTAACTTATAGTTCGATCCGAAACGTCGTAAGGATGAGGAAATAGAAGTTGAAAAGTTTGAAAGGTTATAAATTTTTCTTGAATTTAGCAACCTACATAGTTATACTTTCAGGTGAGTGAGAATATAGCTGAATATTGTAAGCCAAGAAAACATAGAATCGTAGATCTATATTGACTTGTTGATCTTGCTTGGCAAATCAACTTTTACGACAAAATTAATTCCATACCAATGTGGGTGGGCTACAATTCACAGATATTTCGACGAAGATATTTCCGTTTCAGAAAATCGCTTATCTTCGTCTAATTTATAAAGAAAAATGCGGATGTGGTTTTGCAGTGAACTATCAATGACGATTCAATAAGGATCATTTTGTTTCTTTTTTGTAAATGTGTGAAGTTGATTTTTAATAGTTTTCATGTTTATTTCCAACTAACTTCTTTAGTCAATTTCGATTTCTTAGAGCAACTCCGGTCATTGTATATTCTCCGGTATATATTGGTATGGGTCCCACTAAAAAATCCATGTATGGGGCTTGAAGCTATAAGATTAACAACACTAAGCAGTTCTGTGATGCCTCGCCATTCCAATATGAATAGTTCCTAAAAATATGAAATATTATCGAAAGTTTGTTTTTCTGCGTTTTGAATTAAAGAAAACTGATACATGCTATTACCAAATCATAAATATTATGCTCAGGCTAAAATATTAATAAAAAAGAATAAAATTGAGAATCGGAAAGAAAAAAAACTGATGCCCTATATTTTGGAGGAACACATGGAATTCTTAAGTGAAATCATCCAATGGCCCACAATCGATGTCGATGTCTTAACGGAGAATGATGTATGAAACAACCATAGTGCTGTTCAGTTTCTGTCGTTTTCACTACTTTGGATTGTGGTTCTTCAACCATACTTTTTAAATGAATGTTTAAATAATTAAACCTGCTGTTTAATTTTACGTTATTTCCCAACAAATCTTGAATTTGAAATTTGTTGAGTGTTAAAAATAACGTAAGTCGGTAAAGTTATTAATTTTTTGAAGAATCATGCTGATAAAAAAAATTCTAACTTCATCTAACTACATGTTAATATAAGGTACCATAATAGCAAAAAAAAAAAAAGAAGAAATCATTCACATGTCAAATAAATGATTTAACTTTAATCAATTTTGGTTGTTATTTTCATAAGTATGGATAAGTGACTTAGGTCGATTGAGGATGTTGCTACAATAAGGAGATATAGTTCCATAGGCACTTTTTTTCGGAAAACTTTAACTGTTTCAATGGTGTTTATCATAACTCAGTAACAAGTTCTAGAAGTAAATGCGAATTGAACGATCAGATTAGGTGCCGTTGGAATTTTAGGCATTATGACCTATTTTCTTGTATTTTTGGAGTGGATTCTGCTGGAGATCAATGGAAGATTACCTAAAGAAATAAATAAAAAATAAAATTTTTTTTTTTTAATAGGTCCTCCAACACCCTTTTTACAAGACAAGGCTGATGAAATAGAAAAATCCATGAAATCGGGAATTACCATTGACATGTGGAAAGATTTTGCTTTGTCTCCTGGAGGATTGGTCAATGGTATGATTTGTTCTCTGGTATTTTCTTATCAGCATTTTGTTTAGATTCTTAACAGAGTATTCTGAATGTAGATCAAATCCGGAAACATGGATGGCCTATTCTTCTTGGACTAAATCCTGAAGCCTGTGAGGTAATGATTCCAGAAGAAAACCTTAAGGAGCACCCCGAGTATTCGCAAGTGGTACTGGATGTGAACCGATCTCTGAAGAGATTTCCCCCTGGGATCCCGATTGAGCAGCGCCTTGCCCTCCAGGACCAGCTTACAAATCTCATCCTTAGAGTCATTACAAAGTACCCACACCTTCGCTACTATCAGGTATGTTTAATAAAAAGTTTAATTGCTTTATATTTTTATTGTTTGGAAGGAAAAAAAATTCATTCAATCATATTTATTTATCATATTTTATGTAATGATGTTTTGATGTCTTTGCAACCCTTTATAAGTGAAGATCTATTCCGCATTATTCCTTAAATGCTTAGAATTCTAGTGCTATATTGTTTTATTTAGTATTTAGTACAACCATATAGTATATTAATAAATGTTTCTGTATTAGGGCTATCATGATGTGGCTATTACATTTTTGCTGGTCGTTGGAGAGGAATTAGCCTTGCGGATAATGGAGACACTGTCTACCAATCATCTTCGAGAATGCATGGAGCCAACAATGGAGAAGACATCTCTTTTACTGAATTACATATTTCCTCTGATAAAAAGAATCAATCCTGATCTTTTTTCTCATTTAGAAAGGTGAGATAAACATAAACATTTAGAAACCAACCATTTCATACAAGCAACAGATTGAAATAATTACGTCAAGCTCTCCAGATTTATTCAAAAGTAGTACTAATCACTCTTACTCATAGCATGTACAGGGTGGGCCAAAAGTGCCTTTCCTATTTTAATCTGTAATAACTTTTTAACGAAGTGATATAAACCAATGAAATAAATTGCGAAAGTTTATTTCATTTTTTTTTTTTTTTATCTTAAGTGTAGAAAATGATATCGGTTTCCACCTTTAGAATTCATACGCAGTACTACTAACACGATTCATCGGATCTTGAAGAAGAATTGCACCTATACTACTTCAAAATCTGTTGGCCCAACAGCTCAAATTATAAACCTCTGGTTTCAATCATTTGCGATGCCTACAAAGGTAGCTATTAGGTAGCTATTAGCTACAATAAGCTGCGATGCCTATTAGGTAACTATTACTTTGATATAAAGAATTTAATCGTTAGGGCTGTATACGAGAAAATTGTAAAAGTGTAAAGTGTAAAATCGATGATACCCAGTGGCACTCTCGGTAAATCCGATACACTATATCTTTGCTAATTCTACTACTAACACGATTCATCGGATCTAGGTGCAAGAAGAATTGCACCTATATTCCTACAAAATCTGTTGGTCCAACAGCTCAAATTATAAACCTCTGTTTTCAATCATTTGCGATGCCTACAAAGGTAGCTATTAGGTTCTAGTTAGGAGGGTCTTTGTACCATATTTTAGACCTAGCCCAGTAGAGCTCAAACCTAAAGAAAGTTCAAAAAAGTACAAAAAAGTACTAGCTGGAGTAATTTCGATTGAAAAATAAAAGTTTTTGACCTCCTCTACTCTCATGCGTTTTCTGCAATATTAAAAAAACCTCTAAGAAAAAGCACTTTTTTCCGTTTTTCTTCAGTCATTAGCTTCCAGTGCTTTTTGGCTAAAATATATATATTTACCAATTTGAAAGAGCATTAAATTTCCTGCGAGTTTTCTATGTAGGAAGTTGGGAAATTCGGAAAAATTACTGTGATAAAGAGCCGTCAAAAATCAGCTAATATCAAAAAAAAAATTAAAAAGTTAGACATGTTGTTTCGCCTTCATAATTTTTACTTCCTTGTACTTAAGTAAAGGAAGTATTGTATTTGCGAAAATTTTCAGTTTACAGATTTCAACGGAAATATCCATTTTGACCTGAATCCATTATGACTAGTTTCGTCCATGGCGTCTGTACGTACCTACGTTCGTTCGCATTTCGCAAATTAACGAACACACAACAGTAAAGACTTTAAGATATACTTTTATTGTCTAAACAAAATGTTACAATGACATTTATAATGCTTCTTACAAACTAAGTTACAATATCTTAGCTATCTTACGTCATGGCTAACTCTGATATGGAATACCGAATATGGAATATAGAAAAGGCTTTATAGGGATGAGAATAGAGAGGGGATGAAGTTGCAAGGAGAAGAGGGGATAGCCTTTGGTGGAAGCTATTCCTTAGGGTTTGGCAAAAAGGGCCATAAAGTCGTACGATTGACAGGAGATGGACAGAAATAAATGAGGAACACACAAAATGCAGAATGCCATGCGGGCGGCAATTCATACCAAGTGTTTTCCCACGGGAAATAATCATAGGTGGTGGATAGTCTAACATTTGGAAACAATAAATAACTCTTGATCAGTAGGTTTAAGATGTAGGGCGGATGTAATAATAAGGGTGCCCTATGAGAATATAACTATATCGTTATAAAAATTGTTAAATATAATAGTCGTCTGATAACTCGCCCCTCCCCTCAAAACCAAGGTCCACCGAAGCTATTAATAATATATTAAATCCCCCAAAAATTTCACATCTATTAATAGGTTCCAATATCAGGATTTAAGGGAAGATATATATGGGTATGTAGTTTACATTTTTGTCTATAACTATGTTTACATTGGTTATAAATTATAACTTTTGTGAAACAGAATTCCTTAAAGATAGATTACAATAATGGTTACTCTTTACATTCATGAATCCTTTCTTTATAAGTTATAGTCATTAGTTTCTATTTTATGATACAGGTAAATATTAGTATTTAACATAAATATTAGTATTTTACTAACATACTGATGTTTTTATTATTATTATTATTATGTTTTATATACTATACAAATAATATTTTACTTATATTTATAATTATTCTAGAGGATATTAATTGTATTAACTTTATCATCCTTTATAGTGGATCTTAACTTGAACATCATTATAACATACAAGTGGTAAATAAATGAAATAGGATAACTTAATACAACAAATATATAAATACAATACACAATTATACCTTCTTATTAACTTAGTATTCTAATATTTAACATATGTTTATACACTATTTATATATAATATATATTAACTTAGTTTCATTTCTATGTTTGTTGCTTTATCGGAAAAATAGTATCTAGTTCCTTTTTTTGTTTTACATAAATTATTATTCAAATTTGTACAAACTGCACACTCGTTTGGAAACCATATTCTATAAATAATAATTATTTAAATTATAAATAATTTATTCTAACTTTCTCATTTTTAATTTTCATTGCATTTAATAATAATACCTATATTTGGTACAAAGTTAAATAATATCATTTAGTAACGATATTTCTATAACGATACTTGCATTACTTATTAAAAAATAAACAATAATACATTATCTAATCAAATCTTATGTTAAAACTGTTAAATATTAAGTTGTTATCCTGCTATTATAGTTAATACATGAAGAAAGTAAATGATAAAAAATAATAATTTCGTGGTGAATAATAGATTTTCAAGATTTTTTAAATCTGACATCATTTAATATTAAAATATTATCATGATATATTTTTTAATTAAAAAAAAAATAATAATAAATTTTCCTAACGTTTTTTCACTTATAATTTTTTTATACATATAGTTAATATTTTTCTGTTATTAATATATTTTATTTTAAATACAATAGTGATTAATCGCTAAATAATATTTTATTCTTTCTCATACATATTTTTATCAATCAATTAATCATATTACTAAATGTATGTTGATATAATTTTTTAGCTAAACCAATCATATAATTATAAAATTTATGAAGTATCTAACTATAATTGTTTCTTCATTTTCGAAAATAAAATCAATATTGATAACTTTTATATGTAATATTAATTTTTTCTAACACAATAAGATAAAATACATTATAGTTAAACAACTATTGGAATCAATATATAATAATAATATATATACATATATAAATTTTTTTTCTTCCCTTTCAATATTTTAGTAATGAATGGCACTATTCACTTTTAAAATTTTAAATATTTAACACAATTGGCTAAATGTCGGTACAAACATCAATAGGATAAAATTGTAGTAACTATTTACCTATTGGCGTGAAATGTTGAAATACGTCATCATTCCTGTTATATTTAATGAATGATACCTGAATAAATGATAAATGCTTCTTAGTTTCTATTAACGTTCTTTAATATAGAGAAAATTATTTTAGCACTTTAACCGATTTGATTCAGAATTTTGAGGCTATGGGCTACTTTGTTTTGTTTTAAGATGTTAAAATTTATAATAACTAACGGTTTTTCAATTTAGAATTTAATTATATCAACCACTCAAGTTTTGTTTATATGTAATTCTTTGTAACATTTATAAACGTCAGATGTATCTTTTGGAAATAACTGGATATCTTGATACCAATTTTTGCTGTTTAGAAGTTAATATATTTATACATTCCCCTTTTTTCTATTTGTGTAAAATGTACAATAAAGATTCTTGCTGAAAATTTATAAATTATTAAAGTAGGATTGTTATATTGTTATTTTAAACAATTATGATTTTATTCATATGTAGCTTTAATTTTATACTTTTTCATCAAGTGCAGTATTTTTTACAATTTTTTAGTTTAATTTTTGAAGTTAATAAATTCATACATTTATCTATTCCACTATATATAGATGTGTTTATTGTATCATCTACTAAAAATTCTTGTTTAAAAATATTCACTAGTTATACACAATTGCTAGGATCTTATTCTAAATAATAATAATTATTATTATTATATTTTTTTATTTTTATTTACACACAAAACTGAGTTTATTATTTTTTTTTTTTTACAAGCTCTTTAGTAATATTTTTATATCTCATCATAATAATATAAAAAGAAAATCTAAGGGGTGTTCATTATTTTTAATTTTTGTTTCAAATAATTCAAACGTAAAAATTCAAATTGTTCGATTGACCGGTTATCTTTAAATGTATTTTCGAGGCAATTTAATAAATCTTCAATTGTTTCGAAATTAAATATTGATTTTATAAATTCTGCTTTTGCAGTGAGACGATCTAAGACTTCTGTTAATAGTGTTTTTTCATTAATCTGTCTAAATATATATTATTTTTTTCGCATCCGATTTTTTTCTCTCGTCTCATTATATTTAAAAATCTTAAAAGTTTATCCGGATTACCGTCATAGTTTGGTATATTATCTAAATCCATACTATTTAATTGGAATGATGCCATACTTAACAATTTTAGTTCTTTCACTAAAAATCCCAATCAATAAATTGTACAATATGTAATAATAAAATACAAAATAATGAAATAATCATAAATAAAAGTAAAATCTTAAGCTTACTGAAGTAGGTCGGTGTTTTCTTTGTTAGTACCTGGGATCAGTGGGCCAACAGAATACCTCAGTTTAGAATACCTCGGATGAGTGATTTTCTTAAACTGGATGTTGCTGAAGAATCTTGGTACCTCGGGTGAGTGGACCAATCGATGACAAACAGATACCTCGTAAGAGTGGGTCTGCCAGCCAAAGTTCTTCAGATTTCGGTTCGGACAGTGAAGATTACACGAAAATACCTAGGATTAGTGAGTTCCCGATGCTTACTGTTCCTTCTTTGGGCGCCAATTAACGAACACACAACAGTGAAGACTTTAAGATATACTTTTATTGTCTAAACAAAATGTTACAATGACATTTATAATACTTCTTACAAACTAAGTTACAATATCTTAGCTATTTTACATCATGGCTAACTCTGATATGGAATACCGAATATGGAATATAGAAAAGAGATATTCTCAGGGATGAGAATAGAGAGGGGATGAAGTTGCAAGAAGAAGAGGGGATAGCCTTTGGTGGAAGCTATACCTTAGGGTTTGGCAAAAAGGGCTATAAAGTCGTACGATTGACAGGAGACGGACAGAAATAAATGAGGAACACACAAAATGCAGGATGCCATGCGGGCGGCAATTCATACCAAGTGTTTTCCCACGGGAAATGGTCATAGGTGGTGGATAGTCTAACATGTGGAAACAATAAATAACTCTTGACCAGTAGGTCTAAGATGTAGGGCGGATGTACTAATAAGGGTGCCCTTTGGGAATATAACTATATCGTTATAAAAATTATTAAATATAATAGTCGTCTGATAACTCGCATAACTCAAAAACACGAAATTTAAATACGAAATACGAAATTTCAACTTTCTACGGCTAACGTAGAAAGTTGAAATTTTATATTTAGGATTGTTGTAAAATCTAGTTGTGAACCTCCCTTTTTGGTCACTGCTTGATCACCGGAAGTGGTACATTACTTGAAGGCCATATTAGACTTTCATCAAAAATTATATTAAAATATAATGTAAAACATTTTAAGATATGAACGAACGTACGTACGTACAGACGCCACGACGAAACTTGTCAAAATGGATTCAGGGATGGTCAAAATGGATATTTCCGTTGAAATCTGAAAATTGAAAATTTTAGCGAACACAATTCTTCCTTTACTTCGTACAAGGAAGTAATTACATGCAAAATTATATTTAAATTAAATACATAAATCATATGTTTCGGTAATAAAGGTTACAAACGCAATTTGGTTTCCAATCTAATTAAACATTTTTATTACTTCTTTTAATTGTTAAAATTGAGTGTAAAATACTGGTTTTCCTCCACATTTATGTGTGTGTGCGTCAATAGATGGATGTCGCGACGCCGAGTGTCGTTTTTGAGATACTGCAATCTTCGGAAACTAGTACCAAATTGAGGATCACTGTTTGAGCCACCGATTTATAGTTTAATAGGCTTATAAGGAAGTCATGTGTTGTCCCCATCAGATATTTTTTTAGTGCAGAATGCGTAATAACCAACATTACTTGTAGTGACGAGTAAATTTTCTACAAGATTAATAGAAAATATTTGTAATTACTCCCAATCGATATCGAGAAATGTTGCATTAACAATTTCAGTGAAAGTGGGCTGTAAACTACAAATATCATTCCCAGTCAAAATCTTTAGGAAATAAATGCTTTCCTGACGTAATCACGATCAAACGTCTGGAGTTGTCTATTATTCGTTTCTATTTTATCTTAAGTGTTTGTGATAAATTTATTCAATTTAATACCTTTATACACTCCGAACTTACTTGTTTTTTGATCATATATAGTGAATGCTTTTTTGATTTTTATTCGTTATTCTCGGGATGTATTTCAATTTATGAAATTGCTTGTTGTTTGTATTTTTATTTATTGTCATTATTTTTTTCTTTTTCAATACTGTTTTTATTATCCTTGTTAATCATTTCAAAATAATAATTATACTTTTTTTTCATTTTATTATATTTATTATTATTATTATTGTGAATAACTATTGCTTTTTTATATTTTTATTTTTAATCTCATTTTCCTTCTCATTAAGGCATTTGAACCAAAGATTATTTATTGCTGTATACGGATGAAAATTATTTTTCAAAATTAAAAAAATATTTTTTATGAGTTTTAATAATCTATTGTTGGTTAATTTGATTGCCTTCATAATTAATTTTGTTTGCAGTGTTTCATATTTGATGTTTCGAATGATTAAAATAGTAATTTAGAATCGTGTCACTGCTTTTTTTTTTTTTTTTTTTTGTTTTTGTCCAGAATGTTTCAATTTGGTTATTATCAAAATATACATTCATGTCCAGGAATCGAATAATATTATACTTGAAGGTCATAATAAGCTTACATCCAAAATTATATTTACATTAAATACATAAATCATATGTTTCGGTATTAAAGGTTACAAAAGCAATTTGGTTTCCAATCCAATTAAACATTTTTATTACTTGTTTTAAGTGTTAAAATTGGTAATTATTGGGATCACACGCTGCTTTATCAAAAGGGGGCGTGGCCTGAGTAAGGTTATGCACCCTCACGTCACCAGTTACAGAAAAAAAATAATATTGGAGAGGATATTGTACAAACACTGAAGAAATACCATAGCAGATTAATTACAGCAGTTCAGAAAACTACCCTTTTGGTGTATACAATAGTTAACCCTTTTCTTTAATTGTTTGGAGGTCCCTTCATGTATTCACTTGAGGATTTAGATGATCACTGATCAATTAATAATAATAAGGAGTTTTGTTTTTAGGTAACTTCAGTTTTGTGGTAATACACATACATTATAAACTATAGCATGAGTATAAAATAATAGAAAAATCATCCAGTTGCAAGACCGATTAAAATTTATTAAACATTTTAATTCAATTGTAGGATAAAAAAAAATTACCAACTACCAATTTATTTATTAAAGCCCTACTCATTAATTAATTAATAATGAATTTAATCAATTAAATTTCTAGCTTCGTAATTTTTCTTATTCGTAGTAAGTGTGATTAATAATCTAGAAAAATACAGAATATCGTGATTAACGCGATGGGGAACATAAAATTTTATTTATTTTAACTTTATTATTGTTAATAATAATAAAAATGTGTTCATTTCTGTGTTTACTGTATATAACTTTTCATTCGTTTCTTCGATGGAAACATTATTAACCTCAAAACCATGTAACCTCAATGTCAACAATGTGAGCCACGCCCCCTTTTGTTATCAGCAGCGTGTGATCCCAATAATTACCTTAAAATTGAGTGTAAAATAGTAAAATCCTCCTCATTTGTGTGTGTCAATAGATGGATGTCGGGACGCAGAGTGTCGTTTTTGAGATACTGCAATCTTCGGAAACTAGTAACCAAATTCAGGATCACTGTTTGAGCCACCGATTTATAGTTTTATAGGCGTACAAGAAAGTCATGTGTTGTCCACATCAGATAATTTTAATTATTATTGAATGCATTAATTATAAGATGGATGAAACCCATCTTCGATGAACAAAAGTAATCTATGATCGTAAGCATTATAAAGATAAAAGCTCATATACAACTTCAAGTTTGTATTGTTGTGCTCAAAACCGCATTGAATGTCTATTTAAAATAATTTATAGTATATTATTGGCATTACAAAACAAAGAAAATAAAAAATCAAATATATATATTTAGGTATTATATTATATTATTATATATATCAGTCTGCCAGAGACGGCACTAGGTAACATCGTTCCTCTGCTTCTATTTTTCAAATAACCATTTTTTCGTTAGTTTGTTAATTTTTTTTTTTATATTACTATAAAGTGAACAATATTCTGTAAATCCACAGTAGCCACTTGCCTTAAATATTTACGAGATGTACAAAATTTGTCTTCTTCAATTTTTCTTGCTCGAGTTCGGCAGAAGGAAAACTCTGAAGCGGTAGTTAATCCCTTACTCTCATAGGATTTAAGACCGTCGACATTCGTCTCTATTGATAAACACAGCGTGAGTACTGTTTATTATTATTCAGTAATTTAAAATGGTACAGTGCTAAATTTGTGATGGTCCTATTACTAGAGAAGACAAATATAATTTGAGTTGCAACAAATGCCGTGTAATTTTTCACGACAAATGCTGCAACCTCAATGTTAAAGAGATTGAGACGATAAAATCTCGGAAAAAAAACATGGATGTGCTGGAAATGTGAAGGCAAAAAGTCTGGTCCGATGAGAGAAAACTTGGCTAGCCCATCAAGAAGCTGTCAGCAACAGGCCGCTGAACCGTCTACAGCCGATATTCTCGCCGCGGTAAACCGGCTTAGCACCGACATGGTCCAGGACATCAACAGCTTAAAGTTTTCATTAGAAAAATATGGTGAACTGAGCTTTGAGCTAAGGAACAGACATACGAAAATTGAGAAACACCTCGAGGGGCAAGCGAAGCACATGGAGGAACTAACCTCAGAAAATAAATTATTAAAATTCCGGGTCTGGGAGTTGGAGGTTAGACTAAATAAGGCCGAACAGGATCTCCTATACCGGTTCGCGTGGGGAGACTCCAGCGGCCCTGGTGTCAAGCGTGGGGGTAGGCCTGGGAATCAAGATCTGCGTAGAGGACCTGGACATTGTGGAACGCCGCAGACCAAAAAAAGATGACCCTCGACCGTCACCCGTCATTGCCCGATTTGTTAGGCAGTCTGTACGGGATGAGTTAGTACAGTGAAGAAAAGTTAAGAAAGACTTCTCCACCCGGGATATTGGCTGGCAGGAGAATGATTCCCACCGGATATATCTCTGAGAAGAGATTACTCCTACAAAAGGCGTCTGTATTGGCTCGCTCCTCATAAGAGAGCGGCCGGGAAAATAAAGTATGTCTGGTTTGCGGCCGGTAGTGTGCGCTGCCGGAAGGAGGATGGCCACCCAGTAATCTTCATTGACGAACCCCAGGATCTCGAGGTCTTCTGCTGACATCTGGGCGCCCGTCGACCCGGTGATTTCAATAGGAATATCCCACTGTCTCGAGGTCTATGTATCACGACTACTTGCATATTTATTTATTTAGTTATTTTAATAGATTCGATTTTCTTTTTTTCTCATATTTTATTTATGCCGTTTTTAATTTGTATACATTTTCTTTTCAATTTCTCACTCATCATATATTTATAGCTATAGTATCTTCACTCCAAATATCTTATATTTTCCTCTCTTCTCTCCAGTATGTCTAGCGTCCTAACCTCCTGCCACGTTAATTCTCAATCCTTACCAGCTCATTACGACGAATTCCTTCAGTTTTTTTCCCATAACTTTTACCATTCTATAGCAGTCTCCGAAACATGGCTTAATCACCACATCCCTTCCTCTTCTGTTTCCTTACCTGATTATTCCTTGATCCGCCATGACCGGATAGGCCGGACTGGCGGAGGTGTCTATTTGTGCCAGATGTCTCTGTGTCCACAATAGCATGAAATCCCGAATCCTAGATACCTCATCCTCATTGGATTATCCACACATAGAATACCTTTTCGTCGAAATTTCCTGCAATGAACATCCTCTACTATATGTTGTGGTGTATCGCTCTCCTTTGGTTCTTCTGACTCATCCTTTGAATCAACCCTCTTCAATTATATCCCGTTCTAAAACAACATAATAATTTCCGGCGATCTTAACACCAATCTCCTTTCGGACTCCAATGACAGAATATACCTCTAAAACCTCTTCTTCTCCCTCCATCTTTTCATTGTTCCATTTTCTGCAACCCACCTTACCTGCTGGTCCGATACCTGACTGGACCTATATGTTATCGATTCAGCGCAGAATCTTCTTGCCTCCTCTCAACTTCCTGTTCCGTTCCTTTCCTCTCACGACCTCATCCAAATATCAAACAACATCCAAACTTGGACTCTCTCACCCGTGAAAACATATTACCCAATCTTGAAACTCTTGACTGGAGTGAAATCTATTCCTGTTCTTCCATTAATTCGGTGGTTGACATCCTCACCTCTAAACTGACTAGTATCCTTAGTACCTTCATTTAACTCTGAAAACGTTTATTTCTCCTATATCTCTCCTACAAATATTATTTCCTCTACATGAGAATCAAGGATACTAGTTAGTTTAGAAGTGAGGATATCAAACACCGAATTAATGAAAGAACAGGAATAGATTTCACTCCAGTCAAGGGTTTCAAGATTGGGTAATATGTTTTCATGAGTGAGAGAGTCCAGATTACATCTGGTATTCCCTCATTTAATCTTATAAAATCACCATTTGCGAAAAAGGATGAAGGTAATAAAATATATTTAACAATTATTTTAATTTTTAAGAATTATGTGTTAAAATTTGTTTTTCAATTTATCTACGTTTTTCTTATTTATATTATAACTTATAATTTGTTATAATTGTTAAATGATAAATTGTTTAGCAAAGCAGTAATTATAGCCTTTTGTTGATTTTTTGCAATTTTCTGAGATTTATTGTGCATATTCCTACAGGTTTCACTGCATTTTTTTGCAGGTTTTACTGCATATTTGAAGAATTTTTTCTGCATACTATGTTGCATATTTTAATATTTTTTGCTGCATATAAATCCGCTCTTTAGTTATGACTATATAGGTGATAACTTGCTTTTATAGATATAGATTATAAAATTATTGCTATCTTAATAAAATTCTACTGTACACAATAAAGAATAAAATTTAAAAAAAAAGTTGTTATTTGGGGAAAAAACGTTTCATGTGTTTCCTGTGAGTTAGCTAAATGGCGCTTACTCTTTTTCAAAAAACCACATCGATTTATACTAGCTCTGCCCCGCTATTTATACCACGTTAAATTTGGATTATCCACTAAAATACAGAATAACCTTTGAAATAATAACCTATATGTTATTCAATCCCATTTGCTGCAAACATGTTCAAGGAACAGAGCCAAATAATTTTTTACATAAAGTAATTAAGTTTTCCATTTTCATTTTTTTTTCCCTAAGACACACACCTCCGTATATATGAAAGATTTGACTTTAAATTGGGTTGTAGGTCATATACAGTTTTTTGCTACTTTCTTAAGTTGTTTTTATTGCAGCATCCCGGACGTTTCGATCCCCAGCTATATGCATGGGATTCTCCTCAGCACTGGAAAAATCAATTACAATATATCAGCTTAAAACTTAAAATCCTTCCAAGTTAAATAATTTATAATACATAAAAATTCTCTTACTTAATCCGTTGAGCTCCGATACAGTCCAGATTGAGTTGATATAAATCCGGTTGAGTCCAAGGAGACTCTGGACAACCAACACCACCGCCCTCCTCTCTCTCCCCTCGGCTCTGGCGACCGAAACCCAAACCACATAAAAATAAAATGACCATGCCAGTTCAGAAAGTACACAAACAATAATCATAGCCGACTGACCACTATATTTAGTCATAAATTAAAACTTTAAAATTAAATTAAATTTTAAACAGTTTCCTTAGTTGGTGAATGAAGAAAATTTCCTGCGATTCAAGGAATTAATATATGATTGAAAGGCTAAATATAAATATTTGGGATTATCTATGTCCACTTGGGAATTTCGAGACTTATTCTCGATATTTGGAATTATCTATGTCCACTTGGGACTTTCGAGACTTATTCTCGATATTTGGAATTATAAATATTATTATTAATGAATATCCTTTTTCAATTTATTATTATTTATAACAAATGCATTTCAGAAAGAAATTGGTAAACCTATTTCATGATGTATTACAGATCAGGAGCTGGCACTATGTTCTGCCTTCCCTGGTTTTTAACTTGGTTCGGACACAGTCTAAATCACTATCAGGATGTGGTTAGACTCTATGATGCCTTCTTGGCTACTGCTCCACTTGTGCCTCTCTACTTGACTGCAGTCATTGTTAACTACAGGGCATCTGAACTTTTGCAATTGGAGCCTGATATGGCTACGGTCCATTGCTTCCTTTCACAGGTATGCCGGATCTTGAATATTTATGCTGTTTCTTTTTGGCCTTAGAGAAGTTTTTGGCAGTTGAACTGTTCAGACATATTTTTATTTGGTATTAATAAATATTATTGTAGTTTAGGTTATATACAAATAAGGATGTGGTCTCTGAGTCAAGGAAACTCTTAATGTGACATTCACATATCAATACAGCACTTTGCACACTACACCTGAGCCAAATCTACATATATTCAAAGTTTCATATTTTACCTACGGACCACTTCCTCCATCCCTTTGAAAAGTGAATATCTGAATCTCTTTTTTAACAGAGAATATTCTGGAGATAATTTTTAAGAAATATAAATCTTTCACAAGATACTCCTATGAGATTTCGTTATTTAGTATTTTATATAAATAATGTAATACTTGTAATCTACATCCGAATAAATCTGTTTTTTGATATAATTTGGTTCTCATGAGCCAATTGAAGTACTTCAGAAGTAAATCAACCCTTGACTTTTTGTTTTCATACACAGACTGATTGGAAATAAAAACAATATTTTCCAACATAATTTACTTTCCCTTAACTGTATACGAAGTATATAGTAAGGGGAAGTATTGCGATCGTGATAATTTTCGAATTCGAGTTTTCAACGGAAATACACGTTTTAAGATCCACTGAGTCCAAATGACCAAGTCTTGCAAAATGGTCTGTGTGTATGTGAACAGCCTAGGTCAAAAACGAAAAGTCGTACGATACTCAAATTACGTATTTAAGATAGGTATCTGGCTGTGATGTTACAGCACCTTTTTCGTCAAAATCTACTAACCGGAAGTGCCACTTTATATAATCGATTTTACACTTTTTTACGTTTTTCTCGAAAACGGCTCCAACGATTTTGGTGAAATTAGCCTAATGTCTTCACCTTAAAGACGTTTACTTTTTCATTTATGTAGTATATCAACGAAAAAGTGCAGGGAAAAAAGTTATGACGAAAAGAATATTTTATTTGCGCTTAACTTAAAAAGCATGCAATTTATAGTCAATTATGTACAGAATTGTATGAAAGGTTATTAAATTATCTCAAAAACAAAAAAATTATCAAAATCGGACCAGTATTAGCAAAGATACAGTGTATTTTATGAGGAGCATAAAATAGATGGATAACCGAGCGCATCCGAAAGGAGATGGATGCGACCGAACCTCCTCCCACCAATCCGCCAATCTGTTGTAAACAATACGCTCTGTAACAAAGTAATTTAAGAATACAAAAGCGGAAATTAACTTAACTAGTATGGCCGAGCGAGAACTCTCCCATTAGATATCAATCCTTCTAATCCCTAATACATTAGAAGTAGGAAAACATATTTATTCGTGTAAACAATATGATATTACCAAAAAGGTTTATTTATGATAACACATATTTGGTGAAGCTACATAGTTTGTAATGACTATGTTGAAGTTACAGTTCATATTTAATAAGTAATTAGCTTACCCCACTGGAAAACATCTCTTCAATTTAACAGTTAGGCAATTAGATTACCATTTTCAATGTGTAGTATTCATACATAGCAGTGCCCTTTAGAGTTGGAAACAGTATATAATTTCTCACTCATTAAAAGTTTTTGTAAACAGACTCAAATTGGTTTAAAGTTGCCATGACAACGGCACGTACGCAAGATGGCATGAGGCCCGTGCGGACCTATACCGTGCATTATCTCAAAAACGGTAGGTTTTTAAGCTTTAAAACGCTGGACCATTTACGCTCCTGTGTTTATAATAGAGCTTACGCCACTGAAAAACATCTCTTCAATTTAGCAGTTAGTCAGGTATACCATTTTCTATGAGTAGTATTCATATTTAACAGTGCCCTTTAGGGTTGGACATGGGAAAGAATATATAATTTCCCACTCATTAAAAGTTTTTGTAAACAGACTCAAATTGATATAAAGTTGCCATGACAACGACACTTAAGCAAGATGGCATGAATAAGGCCCGTGGGGACCTATATCGTGCGTTATCTCGAAAACGGTAGATTTTTAAGCTTTAAAACACTGGACCAATACGCTCCACAGGAGCGTATATGATCTTGATCCCCGCGTCAAAATCTTTAAAACCCAACTTATTCCGTCTCGATCCGCCGACTCTCAGTCGTCAAAGTTTTGAAACCTTCCAGTTTTTTCATCACTTTTATTTAAGCCCTTGTAAGATTTTAAGAAACAGAATAGGAATTCGTCACATCTCCGTGAAATTCCATTTCTTTTGATACCTCACTCGTCAAAATTCATCGCTCCTGAGAGCCGGAAAAGGGATCTATATTACCGTAATAATATATAGTAGTGACTAGTATACCCGAGCGAGAACGCTCGCATTAGATATCAATCCTAATACATTAGAAGTATAAGCGATATTAGGAAAACATATTTATTCGTGTAAACAATATAATATTACCAAAAAAATCCGTGAGCATTATATTATTTTCAATTGTGAGCAAGTATTTTCCCACAAAAGACAGTCGCCTACCGTTCCGAAATTTACATATGAAATGACAATTTACCGAAAATGACACATTTTTTTCGGGGAAAAAACGACTAATAAGGCATTGAAACATTTGAAATAGCCATATCTTTGCTAATAGCCATCCGATTTCGATGAAACTTCGGACTGTTTATTAACTGTTTTATAGTTAATTTAATTTCCTTTCGAATGCAACAGGTTTTGAGCTACCTAACTTAACTTGGAGGGGCTTTAAAGGTGCGCAAATGTTTTAAAAAATCGGAAAATCCAGGAGGGTGGGGGGACCAAGTCGAGACCCCCAAAGGATACTTCCCCGACACCAACTCAATTCACATACAAATTTTCAGCCCTATAAACTAATATGGTGAAGCTGCAGCGATGCGTAAAAGTTAAAAAACGCCAAAATTTCAGGTAAACATACCGAAATTTTGACTGGAATTTACCCATTCTTTAATGGTATCGTTCTGCCTTGAAGAAAGCCCTACATACCCAATTTCAGCTCATTTGACCCAAAGGGGACCGCTGGAGGTGCTCAAATGTAGCGGGAAAAAAATATATATATAAATATATATCAGACATCTCCAAATTTTCCATAATCGTGGTCTAGGGGTTATGAAATGGGTAGAAATTGCAGTCCCGCCGCTCACCGCCGACTTTCGACCCACTGCAATAGTCTATTTTTTTCGGGGAAAAAACGACTAAAATGTTTATTCAACACACACATTTGGTGATAGGTTATAATAGAGCTTACGCCACTGAAAAACATCTCTTCAATTTAGCAGTTAGTCAGCTATACCATTTTCTATGAGTAGTATTCATATTTAACAGTGCCCTTTAGGGTTGGACATGGTAAACAATATATAATTTCCCACTCATTAAATGTTTTTGTAAACAGACTCAAATTGATATAAAGTTGTCATGACAACGACACGTACGCAAGATGGTATAAGGCCCGTGCGGACCTATATCGTGCATTATCTCGAAAACGGTAGGTTTTTAAGCTTTAAAACGCTTGACCAATACGCTCCACAGGAGTATATGATCTTGATGCCCGCGTCAAAATCTTTAAAACCCAACTTATCCCGTCTCGATCCGCCGACTCTCAGTCGTCAAAGTTTTGAAACCTTCCAGTTTTTTCATCACTTTTATTTAAGCCCTTCTAAGATTTTAAGAAACAAAATCAGGATTCGTCACTTCTCCGTGAAATTCCCTTTCTTTTGATACCTCACCCGTCAAAATCCATCGCTCCTGAGGGCCGGAAAAGGGATCTATACTACCGTAATAATATATAGTAGTGATGTTTCCATGGAAACTAAACCAGAAGCTTTAAAAATATATTTGCAACTTGACAAAGTTAATATAGTAGTTAATATATAGGTAGTGTACAGAATTGTTGTACTAAAATTGTTTAAAAAACTGTTTTATTGTATTGTACTTACGTGGGAGAAGTGATTGCTGCTGAGTTTATTAGAAGCAGTGTTTATGTGAACTTTATAAAATTATATTAAAAAGATAATTATTATAGAACGGTAAGGGAAAGTTGTGTGATGCGCGCACAGATTTTTTTTTATTTAAACGTAGAAGTATAACTTCAATACAACTTTTACAGATTTAAAAAAAAAAAAATTTCAACAGTAAGCAAATATATTTTTAATATAAATATGAAATAACAGTTTTAATGCAGCAAACATTATATATATATATATATATATATATATATATATATATATATATATATATATATATATATATATATATATATAAATTCAGTCTGCGTATGTTTGTGATCGCAAAACTCGAAAAGTAGTCAGTCGATTTTGAGATGGTTTTCACTATCATTTAGAGAATATCTTGGAGAAGTTTTACACTCGAGACCAAAAAAACCGGCGCACTATGAATTTTATTTAAAAAATACAGATTAAGGAACTATTTTTGGTTTTGAATCAGCTCATATATAAGCCAGGTTAATAGGGTTTACGTTACAACCGTCTTTTGGAGTAATCCATCTAGGATTAGTGATTAATGTCCAAAGATTGCAAATAAAGTTAAATCAGTTAGCCGCCAGTTCACTAGAGTAGTGCTATACTGCATACTGCGATGGCTGCATGATGGCTAAAATCATGACCCGTGGACTGCAGTTGATTGGGCTTCTGCTATCTTTTCAGACCAGCCCAGATTTAACCTGAATCGTTCAGATGCTCGAGTTAGAGTGTAGCGAAGAAGATGGAGACAACAGAAGCCATATCAGCTGCAGTCTAGCGGGTAAAAAATGTAGGCGAGCTGCTCGGTGCGCTGTAGAGAGGAGAGGACATGTGGCTGATAACTGGAGTGTTGGTTCATTTCAGCGATTTTTCTACGTACTATACTGATACACACACCCTGAGATACACGCAACCGGCAAAATGTCTCATCTGAGGTTTGGAAGTCAATCTCTATCCTGGTCTCCTGGAGTAACTGCCTGTCTGCGCCACTCTCCGAACCATTGTTTCCCGTAACCCGTGGGCGTTGGCCGCGTATCTCTAATTTCTTCTGTAATCAAGCGACTACCGTGGCATCCAACACGATTTTGAAAAAATTAAAATACCAACTAGATGAAAATAATGAATAAATTGACATGCAAATAATAAAAACCGTGCGGGTACAGCTAGTCTAAATATATATAAATTCAGCCTGCGTATGTTTGTGATCGCAATACTTGAAAAGTAATCATTCGATTTTGATGCGGTTTTCACTATCATTTAGAGAATTTCTTCGAGAAGATTTATATGCATTAAATTTTTCGAAATGTTCCCTTAAAGGGAAGAAATGAGTAAAACTATTTAAAATATCTGATGTAGACAACACATGACTTCCTTGCACGCCTATTAAATTATAAATCGGTAGCTCCAAAAAGGAATCCTTTTTGGTTTACTTGTTAGTTTAATTTGGTTACTAGTTTCCGAAAATTGCAGAATCTCAAAAACGACACTCGGCGTAGCGACATCCATCAACAAGATTTTCTTTCTTGAGGTCTCATTCTGTTATTATAATTCGTTTTCTGTAGGTAAAACTAGGTAACAAGTTTTCAAGGGCTTTTTCGTGTTCCTTGACAACATTAGAACTGTCAATGTCATTAGATAAAGCATTGGAAATCGAAGGATTCGAAATTTTAAGCGGAAGAACCCACTTAACTTATATCCTATTCTCCTGCTGCAGACTTGCTTAGCTCACAAATGGGGAGGAAAGAAAAGTATTTTAAAACCTTAAAACCAGTAATAAAATTGTTTGATTAGAGTGCAAAAACATCGCGTAATACACCGACCATGAAACTTAATAGACACCTCAAGCTATCTACCCACCTTTACCGGAAGACAAGGACTGTCAGGAGAAGATCTTACCGTCTAAACCATCTCCTCACGACGCCGGCTCTCTTTCTACGCTTAAAACTTCAGGTATATAAAAACATCCTGAGACCAGCACTACTATACGGAGCAGAGAGTCTTCTAAGAGTCGGCGGTTAATTACCTGAGCGAGAGTCCGCCTTAAATGTCGCTGCGACTAGTTTCCCGAGGGCTTAGGAACGAAAACGAACGAGGGCTTCCAATCGCACGGCTGGCGGCAGTTCGTCGCTTTACTCCCAAACCTGTTGTGGTAGCAACACAGGCGGCGACCTTTGCTTCTGCTACGGCTTCGTGGCCGGTTCCTCCCTTCATACCTTCCTCGGGTTTCCAGAGCCGCGACGCGATCAGTCAATCTCTCCAGGGCCGCTAGAAGCCTATCTTCTCTCTTGCTGAAGGTGGATGGCCGCATGGCAGCTACTTCGCCGATTCGATACCCGTGAATCTCGGCGATGCGGTCAGCAGTGGTGCTGAGTTTGACCATGTCGGCCGACTCCGCAGCTGCTAGCGCTGCCTGCATCCCACCTGGCAGTCCTTAGCGTAAAAAAAGTAAATATAACAACAATTGTACTCACCAATCACGTCGGGGTCGCCACTTTAGTATAATTGGGGGTCAGGGGTACGGTTTACACAGTCTATGAAAAGTCGAAAGGTCTATGAAATATGTGTATGAATGGAAGAAAAAAAAAGAAGAAATAAATGTAAAATTGTGTATATATAAATATTTTATCCACTATGGATTGATTAGTATGCTGTGTATTATAGCAACCCAATGTAATTGGGCAGCATTGATTTTTAATAAATCATTTCTCTCTATTATGGTTAGCCCTATGCCCAACCTCCAACCTGGAGGACCAGGAGATATGTCATACACAGGGATCGCTCACCTTCCTGTAACTCTCAGGGTAAGGACATTACTACCCCCATGCGGAAATTAAACCCACGCCGTATTGGTCTGAGTGCTCGGGTAGCGTTATCTTCCTCCTTATTTATTTATTACCTTTTTCTTTTTTAATTATTGCCTGTGGAATCCCGGGACCGGGATTCGAACCCACAACATTTGGGTTTGTTGGTTAATGCATTTTTGCAAGTGCTTTAACCCGCTGGGCCTCCCTGGTCCCCTTCAATTTATAGCCATATATAGCAAATAAACAATAATATTAATTAAACAATAACATTAATTTAACTATATTAATCATTAATAACATTAATCGATATTTCCATATAACTCAAAACACATGATGGGAGATAAACAACTAAGCTATGACTATAGTTTTTGTATGGGTCCTATGGATTACCCACTGTGGAATCTTGGGCAATGAAAAAGCTGACAAAGCAGCCTATTTGGTCAAAAAAGGAGAAGTAGCAGGGGTAGCTGAGCTGCAAGATGTTACCTTGGAAGACTGGGCGCACCAATTAAAGAAAAGTTTACTTGTAGATTGGGAGAATAATTGGAAAGGAAAAGAGTTCAACCTACTAGAAATAAAACCTAACTGCAACAAGTGGATCACAAGCTCCAGAAAGAAAGAAATAATTCTGTACCAAATTCGGAATGGGCACTGTCAGTTTACGCATGGCTACTTTCTAAGATGTCTCCCATATGAAGGACCCTCATGCCAAAAGTGCAACAATATCCCACAAACAGTAAAACACTTATTACTAGAGTGTACCTAATTTGAAAGTCCAATTTTTTCGTTATTATTGATGGCCACACAAAATGGAGTGAGTTTTTTCCTACACAGTCCATGTCCACGGAAACCACTATGAAGATTCTGATACAGGTGTTGGCTCGTTTTGGTTTGCCGGAAAGTATCGTTTCGGACAGTTATTCGTCTTTTGATAGCGAGGCGTTTTCTTGGCAAAGATTTTCTTCGGCACAATGATATTGACCTCAAGCATGGAGTAGTACCATGTTGACCAAAGTCCAGTGGAGCTGCTGAGAATGCTGTTACGCTCTATCAAGCGTGGTTTGAAGGCAGCTCTGGTAGATTCATCTATTTCGGATTTGGACGTGGCCCTGAATAGATTCCTGTTCGATTATCGTAAAGCGCATTACTACTGGAGTTTCTCCTGCTCAGATCAGGCCACCTTGGAGACAGCTTAAGAGATTCTACTGACATTCCTATGACTAACTCCCAGGAGGACCTGTGTTGAAGTTATACTACTGCGTTAAAATAAAAAAAATATGTAAGAAAATATTGTTTTTATTGATTTTTTTATTTCCAATCATCCTAGTAATTTTTTTTATTGCTTCTTTTTAAAGATACAATACAAGGAAGTATTGTAATCGCGAAAATTTTCGGTTTTCAGATTTCATCGGAAATATCCATTTTGACCATCCCTGAATCCATTTTGACTAGTTTCGTCGTGGCGTCTGTACGTACGTAGGTTCCTTCGTTCGTATTTCGCATAACTCGAAAACGGTTAGCCATAGAAAGTTGAAATTTTGTATTTAGGATTGTTGTAAAATCTAGTTGTGAACCTCTCTTTTTGGTCACTGCTTGATCACCGGAAGTGGTACTTTACTTGAAGGTTGATTTCCATCAAAAATTATATTAAAATACTTTGAAAAATTTCTCAAATTTTGTATTTATAACTTATATATTGATTTAAATGACGTACTAGATTTTGGTCTAAATTGGAAAACCGGAAGCGGTACTTTACTTAAAGATCATATTAGACTTTCATAAAAAATTATATTAAAATATAATGTAAAACATCTCAAATTTGGTTAATAGGACTTTTATATCGATATGAATGTATTTACTATATTTTGGTTAAAATTGGTGAGCCGAAAAGGGTACTTTACTGGAAGGTCATAATAAGCTTACATCAAAAATTATATTTAAAATAAAAGATAAATCACATGTTTCGGTAACAAAGGTTACAAATGCAATTTGGTTTCCAATCCAATTAAACATTTTTATTACTCGTTTTAAGTGTTAAAATTTAGTGTAAAATACTGGTTTTCTTCCCCATTTGCGAGATCAATAAGTCTGCAGAATGAGAATAAGATATTAGTTAAGTGGGTTTTTCCGCTTAAAATGTCGAAACTGTCGATTTCTAATGCTTTATCCAGTGATATTGACAGTTTTATTGTTGTCACGGAACATGAAGAAATATCTTGGAAACTATCTACTGAAGGAAAACGACATATAATAACGGAATGAGACCTCCAGTAACAAGAGTGTGTTTTTGTTTGTGTCAATAGATGGATGTCGGGAAGCCGGGAAAGTCGGGAAGATGTTTTTACTGCAATCTTCGGCAACTAGTAACCAAATTCAGTATCACTTTTTGAGCCACGGATTTATAACTTAATAGGCGTACAAGGAAGTCATGTGTTGCCCACATCAGATATTTTCTTTTTAACATTCTTTACTATTCCTATTAAGACAAACAGGACATGTTAATCCTTCAGTTTTCCAACCATTCTAGGTCGAGATTCAATCCGTGGGTCCGCCATGAAATAAATTTCAATCCGTCGAGGCCGAGAAGCTAAGACGCCTTGGCACTTGACCACCACGGCCTTCTACTCACTTTTTTAATTGGAATTTATCGTCCTTTCGTACTCCTATCAGACAGGACGGTTTATTCCTATGGGTTGTCAATCTATTCTAACCAGAGTGGGAAGATCGAGATTCATTCCATGGGTCCATATATGCGATAAATCAACCCTGCAGGCCGGATTCAAACTGTCGCACAGTGGTCACTTTTCTCAGCCCGCGTGAACAAAATTATTATTCAGTGTTAGGCGTAAACTTGAACTTTCTCGAGTTTGTATCTATTGTACTATGATTCCAGAAGTATTATTAAAAGTTTAAGAAAGTGCTTACAGCAAAAAAAAACACCAAGACAAGTAATTTTATAGCTAGGCAGTTGATGTTGATATATCATTGGATTCACCTGTAAATTTATAAATCTAATAATATTTGCTCAATTCATTAATTTTCATTGTTGTCTTCTAGCTGCCTGATGACCTACCTTTCGACAGACTTGTCTCAGAATCTGTTGAACTATATACCAAATTTCCACCTGAAAGCATTGAAGCTGAAGTAACAGAAAGGACAAGATTGGAGTTAGTATTTTTATCTTATCTTGTATGTTATATTAGATAATTGCTTTAAAATCATCAGCTAATGAATATAATTAAAATATATAATATTAGCAGTTACCTGCAGCTTTGCTCATGAATATTTTGTTTCGTTTTAATTATTTTATTTTGTTTTAATTAACTAGAATTATTTTATTTTGTTTTAATTAACTAGAATGTATGCATTCTAAATGTAACAGTCTGTTATATGTAACAGACTCAAAAATAAATCATGGACACTCTTGCACTGACTGACTTAGTGATCACTGTTTTTCAAAAACAACAATTTCCGTGAAACTGAAAAGGCGCATGGTACATTTTCCATGGACTCCACATGGACTCTACTTCTCACTTCACTCAAATTCAACTACCTTCCCCTTAACTTCCGACAATGCAGACTCTAAATGCATGAATGTTGTAAATTTAAAGTTTATCTATTCTCGTCTAGATGAAAAATTTATGTTAAAAATTCTCTAATGTAGTTATTGTGAATTTTAGTTTGTGTATTTCATGTTTAACTGATAAATTAATTTAGTAGTTTTTTAAAATAGAAAAATTTAAAATAAAATTGGTTTTTGTCCTTACTGATCCCGAACAAATCTTCAAATTCTCTTCAGCATCTATAGCTTTTCTATAATTTGTATCCTTAGCTGTTATATCGGTTTTTATTGTGTCAAATATTTCCTGAAATTGATTTCTTGTCATTATGAAATAAGTTTTGAATTGTTCATTATTGAGTTTGTTATAAAGCATTTGAAATTCTCTGTGGTTCAAGAGCCTTTTTAAATAATACACTTTCTCATTTTTTTTTAGTATAAATTTAAAAATAAATAATTTAATATAAATTAGCCACGAAACATGTTAATTCACTTTCAGAGTCATCTGACTTATAACTTAGAAGTAAATACAAAAGTTTGTTTATATTTGAGACGGCCATCATATTCGGTGTATTGAATGAAACTGAATGATTTGCACACAGCTTTCCTATGACAAAGAGAATCATTCATTTCAATGAACAATTTTCTAGACAGGGTCTTGTGAGAATGGCATACAATCATGAAAATTTATTTTAAATTTTTATGTTTGTAATTTGATGTGTTGTATAAGTGAAAGTGTCATATGTTGTCTGATATGTTATCATCATATGTGGAAGGTTATTACAGTGCTAAATATGATTATACTGGGAGTATATGTAATTTTATATTGAATAAATCGTTGAAGGTGCACTCACAATAATGCAGCCAATGATATTTTTTATTCTTTTCACTTATCAGACAAAGAGAAAAAAACAATGAGGTTAGTGATAGAAAAATTTGATGAATACTTTGTTGCTATGTTATAGGAACTAGAATAACGTAATTACCGCTATAATTTATTTCTAACCGGAAATCAGGAATGGGAAAAACCTTATAAACGATATATGGCTGAATGAAAAAATTTAAGCTCAACATGGGAACTGGGTTCCTTATTGGGCACTTTAGTAATAGATGTATTTATCTGTTGGGTTCGAAATAAAGCGATCTAAGAGAAATTGTGGACATTAGGCAACGTAGATAGCAAAAAAGCTCTAGAAATTTGTAGAATAAATACAAATTTAAGTATGTAATCAATATTAAAACTGAGCCAAAGGAAGAGATAACAGATGCCGTAATTAAAAGTAGTCCATTGAGAAAATCGGGCATTGCTATGAATAACAAAGCAGATAAAGTTAAATATGAATATTGTGGATATAGTCATTTCAGGAGTCAAACTCCTGCTCTAAATGCAAGAAGAAAAATCACTTTGTTGCAGTTTGTCAAAGTGTGAAGAAATTAGATCTGGTAGAAGATGAAGAGCAAAACTGAAGAGATGAAGAATTCTTAACTAACAGCTTTGCTTTAGTAGTACTGGGATCATGTAAGGAATCAGGTAAAGAATGGTACACAACAAAACTAAATATAAAAGGATCCGAGGTTTCATTCAATGCAATGTTATGAATGTGTTTCAATTCGAAAAACTTGATTTGAGTCGTAAGGAACTTTCACCAACTAAAGTCAAAATTACTTTCTTTTCGAATAATATTATACCCGTATTAGAAAAGATTGGTCTTGACTGCTTGTATAACAAAACATGGCATAGGCTGAAATTTTATGCAGTCTGTTATAAATGTGCGAATATTCTAGGGCTGAAAGCCAGTGAAAGACTTAAGTTTGATTAAAATAATTGATACTGTTGTATCTTCGGATGTTATTCTTCCTCATTATACTGATTTGTTTGATGGTGCCATTGAATGCATGCCACACCCAGTTGAGATTGAATTAAATCCAGATATCACCCCGGTGATATTTCTAGTTCGCTGAATTACAGATTCATTAATGCCTTAAATAAAATCGGAATTCGATAGACTGTAAAAGTTAGAGATAATAGTAACTGAGTAATAGCTATAGATGAACCAACAGAATTGGTTAACTAAATGGTAATTTTTTTGAAAAAGGAAAGCGTCATATGTTGTCTGATATGTTTATCACATGGAGAAGGTTACAACAATGCTAAATATGATTCTACTGAGAGTATATGCAATTTTTTGTTAAAGAAATCATTGAAGTTATTAAGATGTACTCGCATGATTACAAAACATAATACAAATATATTCAACTAAATGTTGCAATAAAGTATCTATTTTTTAATAAAATGCCCATATAATAATGAAAAACTTAAAATCTGTTTTTCTAAAAAGCAATATGTATAACTAACCCTTTTTACATTTGGTTTTTGTTTTAAATCACAAACTTCCCTATATTGTTTAGTTAGTTTACAAGGAAAAAAAATCAATAAGCTTTGGAATATACTGTTTTAGAAATAATGAATTTTAAGCATATTTGTTTAATTCGAAGAGCATCAATAAAATTTAATTCATCGGAAAAAGTGGATTTTGCACAAGAGCAAGTGTGATTAGTTGTAATGGAGCCTTTTTTTATTTGTTAAATCCTCTTTAAAATGGATGTTTTGTTTTTTAGTTTGAACTAAATCTATTAATTATTACTATAAATTTAAATTTATAATTAATAATAATTTTAACATATATAATTTATTAATTCAATAAATTTATTTATTAGACATATATTGAGAATTAATATTGTTATAATTTGAATCCTTGATAATTTTCCAGGAAGGAAGCACAGCAGAAAGAAGAAGATAATGCACGGAAGAGGCGTCGTGGGGCCATAAAGCGGGGTGGAAACAGCCTAAAGGCCCAGTTGGAGCGAATAGTACCCAGTTCAAGGGCACAATTACTACTTCTTGCGTTCAGTATAGCAATTGGGTTTTATGCTTACCTGCGGGGCAATGGTGGGCCTCCTGCAATCAGATAGCACCAGCTGGCTGGCTTACCGCCACGTCTTGCTCTCACTTTTGCTAGGTACAACATTGTACCCGTTGTTACTTCATTACGCTGAAGGGCTTATTAAGAAAATTGCAGTAAAATACCTATACTTCTCACTTATTTTTTCTTACAACCTGAGGTTTATTTGTTATTCTAAGAGGTATCAACTCTAAAAAAAAATTAGTGCAATAGATCCTAAATATTTCTTTAGTAACCATATCAGCTTTTATTACCAGCTCATATTTTATTTTTTTTTCATTTTCATGATATATGTGCTGTACAAATCTTAGTTATATAAAATCAGTTTCAAGAGATGGTGTATTTATATTTTACAGATGACTGGAGTATTACCCTCAATGGATTGTCTTAACCCCTGTGGTCAAAAATAAAAATATGCTTAATTTCCATTTTTGGCTCATTCATTCTCAGCTATTCAGTAACAAGGTAGAGAGAGATTAATGATGTCAGTTTTCAAGTTTCAGGTGGACTGTTCAAGGGTAAAGTGGAGTTATCTTCAAACCTAGAATTTGCCACTCCTTGTTGCTTTTAGGAATAAATAGGCAACTTGTTTCCACACTATAAATTTTTTTTAAGCCGTATAGCAAAATCATTGAAAATTTATTGACAGTAAGTTCTGATAAGAATGATTGCTAATATTAATATCTATTAAATTGGCAAGAAATTTATTTCTTTGATAACTCTAAATGATTGTTTCATTTAAATTTTAGTGGCTTATTTAAGTTGTTGGATCATGTTGGAAATGATTTACTTCCTGCATTCCTTTGCTTCAATTGTTAAATTGGTTTTTACCATTTTTTTTTAATTTTTGTATATAAAACTATTCGGTTTCTAAAAATATAAAATATTTACTAAGAGTATATTCCAATACAATTTATTCTGCAAGTAGTCAATATGGTTTTAATACCATTCCTTCATGAACAATAATGCCTTGCATTCTGAATTTAAATCCTATAATTTTCGAAGTATTGCCCTATCTTGAAATTTATTATCTTAGTCAGATGACACATCAAAACTGTTGTCAAAATGAATGTTGATGCTCATTACAGGTAAAGATTAAATTAAAGCTCATTTAAGATAAACAAATTTTCCAACAAAATAAAGCAAAGCAGGACTGCTGCTTTATGCTCTGAAGATAGCACCATAGTGCATTATGAAAAAGTAGTGTCCTTCATATGTAGTTCGGATTACTCCATAACAGCAGGCATAATATCTTATAGTGCATTACTTCAATGTACCTTTTTGTTTTCAGAAGAGATTGTGTAATTCCATAGGACTTAGTAGGGAAAGGCTAAGCTTGGAAATATTTTTTTGAGTTTTTAATTTAATGCTCTGACATAAATAGAAAAATATTTAGCATCTATAATGTCAATTTATGAAAGGTGTTTGTCAGATAATAGCTCACCGTAACATAAAATAATATAGCTGATATTTTACATTATATAATTTACCTGAAACATTATATAGATACTTTCAATTTCCAAGTTTTATTTCAGTATAATTTCATTTTTATGTTATAATAGTTTAAATAAGGGTACAGAATGGTTTATATTTCAGGTTCAGAAAGACTTTTTTTGTTTTTTTTATTTCACTTTTAATACCAGTAGAATATTAAAAGCTGCATTGACCTGAATAGAAAAATATTTGCTCTCTATATTGTCAATGTTTAGTTATGTAGAAATAGTTTACCTTGGATTTAATCTAGGTTATGATGATTGGAGGCATGGGGTCAAAATAAAAGTAAAATGTGGGAGACAGTGTCACAATTACACCCTGGCTTGGGACTTTTCATGAGTGTTTATTTTATTTTATTCCAATTTATTTATTTTTGTTTCCTCATCAGTTTTATTTCTCTTTTCCATTATGATTTTCTTTCCAATGCAGTTTTTTTCTTTTCAAAGATAGAATTCAGTACGGTTATGGCTAGTTAATGCATATAAAATGTTTTTCTAAATCAATACTGCTCATTATTCAGGGATAATATAAGCATGATACAAATTTAAAAGTTTGTGGTTTCATCTAACAATTTTTATTTTAAAATGCGTTTTCACAAAATTATTAAATTGTTACTTGTACCAATTGTTGTACTTGTACCCTTTGGCTTCTCACCCCCTCTTATAAGATAATACCAGTTACCTTATTCATTATTGAGTTTCAGGTTGTTGTTTTTTTTTAAATGTAGTTTAATTTGTTGTGGCTTAGATAAAATAAGGTGACAGAATGATTATGTTAGGGGTACGCAAGATTTTTTTTTTTTAATTTCACATTTAGATTAATTGTGTAGATTAATAAAAACAGTATTAAAAGTATATGTAACATTTATCTTACTATCAATGACATTATATCATATTAAAATATTTACTCTATAGGTTTTTCAGGCGAAGAAATATAATGAATTAATTAATAAAAGCTAAATTAGCTTCACCTAATCTTAATTCGTTTCACCCAACATTTCGGCTCTCATACTATCATCAGGAATTTATTTTAATGATTTTGGAGTTCTGCTGGTATATCCTTATAAGGGAACAGAAGAACTCCAAAATCATTAATATATGTACCTGATGATGGTATGAGAGCCAAAATGTTATGAAGTGAATAAAGAGTTGGTGAAGCTTATTTAGCCTTTATTAATTCAAAATATCTAGCTTAAATCTCTGGATATGATACAGAACTATAGTTGATATTTATAATTGATGTTTTATTTAGCCTATTCATTCAATCAAAGTAGTTTGCTGTTATAAAAAAATATTTTTCTAATATTAAAGCCAGTATTATAAAAATCCATGAGTCTAGTGTGCAGACCCTGCTAGAGACTCGTAATGTGCGACCTAATAATTTTCTTGGGAGACAATATTGTCAGCACTTTACCATCTGATTTAGCTCCTGATATATTTTAGAATTATACTCATTACTATAAGCATTTTATATGATAAAATGATAGCATAATCAGTTTTGAACATTATTATATATAACATGCTTGTAGGATTTGCGGGGGTAAAAGTGCACAATGGAAGGTTTGGAAAAACTATTATATCTCTGAAAAAAAATTGCTCTTGGACAGGATTTAGTGAATGTTGTACACTAAATCCTATCCAAGAGCCTCTTCAATGGGGAACTAAAAAATACTTTTTTCTTGCAGAATGGCTATTGGGTGTGAATATAGATACATAAATGTGCTAAGGTACACGATGTATAGTTACTTTGTTCAAATTTACTCTAAATGTTTTAAATCTAGGTTAGTTACAGTATATATTGCCTTTATTTCAAAAACTAGAGTTGAATTGGCAAATCTGATATTTTTCTCGAATTGAGGAGACTGGCATTATCCAGAATCGACCCTGAAACCCTGCGCTGCAAATTCATGTTGCCCTGTATTATCAACAGAAATAACGCAGTTTTTCTGAACCTTCCATTGCATACTTTTATCCCCACATACCCTGTGTATATATATTCCAGTTCAAAACTGATTATGCTATAATGTAATTAACAAATGTCTTTATTATGTTTTACTTATGTTATTGAGCATATTATTTTTAATTTTTATCGGGCAGTTACTTAGTTGTGTTCATTATATTACCACTGTGCCTTATCTAAACTAGTTACTATAATTGCTTTAGCCATTGATATCAATAAATAGATTAACTTTTCATTGTTATGAATATTATTAGCTTTTAGATATTATGATCACTGTTTATTAAATATGAGTTGGAAGTCATGAGTTTATGCGCTATTAAATATCATCTATTTTTGCAGTGGTATTAAATATTTTCCATTTGTATCATCCTCATGTTGTTATTTTTTAAAATTTTAAATAACCATCTTTCACTGATGATACCAATGGCATAATATCTCATACTAAAGACATCTTTTGTAGATATTTAAAAAAAATGTGAACGTCTTTCTAGCATAGTATTTAAAATATAAGAACTTTATAAAAATGTTTTCAATTTTTTGCCGCTTCTATAATTTTCCATTTTCAGTGTTCTATTGTATTATATCATTAAATAGAAAATATTCTAGTTGTATTGATTAATTTGGGCACTGAAAATTAATAACATAATTTAATGCATTACCTACTCAAAAGAATAATGTAATGTTCTATATGAGAAACAGCATGCCACCAACAGCCTTCATGTTTAATCATTTATATCTCTTTTTAGATTTTTAAATTAATTTGATTTATATCATGGTATAAAGTAATTGAAAATAGATTATATTAAATAGTCTATTCAAGAAAACATTAATTAAATTAGCTCATTGTGATTAGAATCATATATATATATATATATATATATATATATATATATATATATATATATATATATATATATATATATATATATATATATATATGATTCATATTCTTATATGATATATATATATATATATATATAAAAGTTTATATATGTGCGTGTGTATGTATGTATGTATGATATTATGTTATTTCATATTGTATCTCTTAAGTTTAAATGCAACTATGTATTATGGTTCGAAAATCATTCCATTTAAAAATATATTTATAATTATAATTATGTGTGAGGGTGGTTGGAAAAAATAATTGTTTGTTTATGAAATGTGTAATGTTTCTATATGCATATAAACTGCAAAAAGTATAGATTGTAGAATTAATTCAAAGGTTTAAATGTAATAATTTTCTAATAAATTCTCCTGGCAAAGCGATAGTTGCCCTATAGGTACAAATGTTTTTTTTTTAAATAAAAAAATTATTAATCTGTAGCCTTATTACATCTCAAGTAATACTTCATGAATGATGACTCCGTAAAACATTAAGAATAAATCTTATGTTTTTTGTTTGAAGTTTCATACTATTTATCTAATGTTAAATTAGTAATGTATAATTGGTAGTGATTAATTTGGTATATAACTCTCATTTCAGTTACTAAAAACATTTATCTGTTTGTACTACATATAAACTTATGTCCTCAAATTTCTAATTCCTTTATTTTTTTATTGTTAGTATGCTTATATTACATTTACAGTAATGTATGCAATAGCATGTAATTATCAACTTTTATAGTTACCATTAGGTTTATAAGATTGTACAAGTATAGAATAAAATAACTCATTTGAAATTCTGACAGTTGTATTTTTGGTTTGTTTTATTTTATTTTTTATTGTTTGTTATTATTACATGTTTTTGTTAAAGCATCAATAAATTATCCCACTTTGAATTTAATTGGAGGCCTCTTCTTGCAATTTTGCATATTAAGCCCAGTTCAGACGGTATAAAGGAGACTGATATAACGTTGTCATAGACAGGACCCTTCACAAGAAGAGACTCGCAGCAGATCAGTATGAGAGACTGAAAAAGTGTCTCCACAGAAGTTCCTTCTCCTTGAAATTTCTTAGATTTGAGGAGAGGGAGCTAACATCGTAAATTCGCAGAAAGACGGCTGGCTTGTATTTATTAAATCCTGGGTAAACAAACAGCTCCAGTGAGTAATCATAGAAGATTGTCTATGGGTGACTTTTTGTATGACATATGCATCTCTCATCCCATCTCCTATGTGTGAACTGGACCTGACACTGGGTTGTTCCTCTTATTTTTCTGCCTTTTGTCCCGAATCATTGCTGTCTTCTTCTGCACATCCTTTTTTCAGTGGCCTCTCTACAGAGAAGAGGGTGCGGTCTACGATTACCTTCAACATGTACATTAAGGTTTTATAGTGCAGATAATACTGTGAGTGTAATTATTATCATGTTATCAGCTGGAGTTGTGATCAAGTTGGTTCTGGCAATAAAGAGGTTACAGGGTGCTTGCTAACCCAGTCTATTTTTTTGCATTTCTCCTGTCTATTGTTTTCTAAAACCTTATAAATATAATAATAAGAAGCCGATTGGTCAGTAATTGCTATGTTTTTAATTATTGGAAGTAATGTCAGACACAGGCGATTCAGGTACAACTTACCCCCTCAGCCATTGAAGATTGTGGAAAACCAACAAAATTCGACAGCTGCCTGGCTGTGTGTGTTCATTGGAGTGGTTTGCAGAAGCTACTAATTTGCAATGCTGCCGATAATCCATAAAAGAATTACCCCCATAAACTTCAAAATATCCGTTTTCGGGTGATTACTTTTTTAGAATACATTCTCATTATTCGGTAGTCATTTCGAGTTAATGCATTTGTTTTTTTAATTAATGAAAATATATACTCTGATCTATCTACTGAACTAACATCTATATAAAGATTAATCAATAATTTTACCAATTTTTGGTACAATCACGTCCCCTTAAATCAGCTAAGTCCCAACGGTGCTCCACAGATAACATAATTAAAACATGATACCCGAGATCGGGTATTAATACCCGCCTCTGCAGCACTGCTAATTTGTCTAAGAAAAAAACTTAGAAACAAGTGGCTGCTTTTATGACCGTCAGAGGCTCACTCTATCTATAAAATGTTCAAGTAGTTTCAAATCCAGATTTTTATCTACTGAATTTAAAGGAGTAAAAGCAAAATGATAATTTTGTGACGGTTAATTCAATTTTGGTATCTTGCTAGATGAACGTTGTCCCTTCCTGATCGACATCCTTATTGAACCAGCGCCACCTATAGAACAGGTGTTAAAGTGTGTGTAAAGACATTTCGTCATGTTTAATTTTGTATAGAGTGAAAAAACACAATAGTTTCCGAGATATAGTTGAAAAACCACAAAAAATGTCAAACTTTTGAAGTTTTTTTATAAAAACAAGGTTCTGGGAAAAATAACTGGCCAGAAAACTTCAAATTCGAGTGCATAAACAAAACTTTCTCTCTTTTCTGCCCCAGTTTGTCTAGACCACCACTTATATAAATACTTTCCCTAACCTATATATAGTAAGGGGAAGTATTGCGATAATGAAAAACGCTGCAAATTATTACATAATTGTTTATTATTTCCACTTATTTATTCCACTTGTTTACTATTCCATTTTCGTTTAAATACAATAAAAGCACCAAACTTTTTGCGGACGGATTTTTTTTTATTCGATATTTGGATTCTACGTATCTTGAAACGTAAAACCTCAAATTTTGAGGAGGGGTTACAAAAAATTTTTCTTTGGTCGATTCCAAAGGTCTATTATTGAAAATAATAAACCAAAAGCATTTACAGATAGAGATTTTTTTATTTTTTGTTTTTTTTATTTTTTCTTTTTTGTTATTTTAATGCCTTGTTATGCTGATTCCAAAACACTTTACATTTCTCCTCTATGTTTATAAATGGCCAAGTTATGGGTATATAAGATCTTTAATCGGCAATTATTATAGATTTTTTGTTTTTCAATTTTTTTTTTTTTTTTATTTCTCGTTATGCTGATTCCAAAACACCTTACATTTCTCCTCTATGTTTATAAATGGCCAAGTTATGGGTATATAAGATCTTTAATCGGCAATTATTATAGATTTTTTGTTTTCAATTTTTTTTTTTTTTTTTTTTTTTTTTCATGTCTCGTTATGCTGATTCCAAAGCACCTTACATTTTCTCTCTTTCTTTATAAATGACCGAGTTATGTATGGACTTATGAGATCTCTAATCGGCCGCCATTTTGAAACAAACAGACGGATTATAATGCCGAGTTCCGAGGATCATCCCGGGGTGACCTGTGACTTTGGTACCGAATCTCAAGAAAATCGGTCCAGTAGTCTCGGAGAAAAGCCGCGGACGGCGTACGGCGGACGGACGGATTTTTTTTTATTCGATATTTGGATTCTACGTATCTTGAAACGTAAAACCTCAAATTTTGAGGAGGGGTTACAAAAAAATTTTCTTTGGTCGATTCCAAAGGTCTATTATTGAAAATAATAAACCAAAATTACAAATTCTAGTTTTCAATGAAAATACACGTTTTAAGGTTCTCGCAGTCCAAATAACCAAGTCAAAATTATCTGTCTGTGAGTGCGTGAACAGTCTAGCTCAAAAACGAAAAGTCGTGCGAAACTTAAATTATGTATTAGCTAAGTATACTCTTTGAGATGTTTCAGCAACTTTTTCGACAAACCGGAAGTGCCACTTTATATAATCGGTTTTACACTTGATTACAATTTTTATAAAACGGCTTTAACTATTTTGATGAAACTTGCCTAAATTATTCTCATTAAAGTCCTTTAAATTTTCGTAAATGAAGTACATCACTCAGGAAATACAGGAAAAAAAGTTACGAAGATAAGTATTATTTTATTTGCGCATAACTGAAAAAATGTATTTTATGGTAAATTATGTATAGGACAATATGAAAGATAATTAAATTCTCTAAAAACCAAAGGAAAATTACCGAAATTGGATCAGTATTAGCAAACATACAGCCTTTCTTATAAAGACTACAAAAGACCCTAGATGGAAAATTGAGCGCTTCCTAAAGGAGAAGGATGCGTCAAAAACTGCTTCCACCATGCCACCAACCTGTTGTCAACGATATGCTCTGTAATAATATTAAAGTGTAATAAGGTAAGAAGATTATGCATTATATATATATGCATTCAAACTTCGAACATCTTTATTCATAGACTGACATTAGGACAATTCGTCTATTATCAAAATTAATTTTTATATAACAAAATATTTTCATCATATATATAAAATTATTTAACAACATATAATTAAACTATTTTATAGTTATACAAAAGTTATTGTTAAATTGTAAGTAGATAATTATCACTATATTAGCTGATTTAAAAGTATTTAAATTATTGAATTTCATTGCCTTATTAATCATTTTTCCTTTATATATACATTATTGGTCACTTGACTGTACATTTTATTATCCTTAAACTTTAATTCATCCTCAATTCTATTGTTATGAACATATTAAAATCATTAATAAAAACTTGTAACATTATAAGCAATTTAAAAATATTATCTATTCATTACACAGAGTAAATAAAATTAATATTCATTTATACAATAACTGGCCTATCTTAGTACCAACTGACCCCTGCCCAGTCAAATACTTCAATATTTAATCTGAATTTGTTATTTATGTTATTATACTATTGCCCTAATAGTTAATTATTCAGTGTACATATATTTTATAAATATCAGTGTAATGTTTACCAATACCTCTCATATTACTTTTAAAAATGACTACATTTTTAATATTTTTTGTAATCTATATTGCTTCAATATGTTTTCTGCTGTTCAATTATTTTCTGCTTTGTCAATTATAACTGTATTATCAAAATCAAAATGATCGTTATATTTTATCGAATTGTTTCGAAGTACTGAGGTATTGGATGTTTTTTTTACTCTAATGTTGTTTGAATCTGGTTTCTAATTTTTGGAATGTCTCTCCTATATAGTATTTTTCTGTACAATCTTTACATTTTATTTTATACACCACATTCTGGCTAACGAGTGTTTTTATTTTATCTTTAGCATTAATAATGTATTTGTATAATTTATTATTATTATATAAACCTAGCCTCAAATTTTCATGTTCATAGTATTTAAATACTTTTTTAATATGATTAATTAGCCCAAGGATGTATCTCAATCTTTGATAATTATATTGGTTTACCATATTGTTATTTATATTATTGCTTACATTTTTTGTTTTTCTTTTATTATCATTAATTTTTGGGAAATATTCAGTTATGTTTTTATTATTTTCTTTTTTATATTTAATTTTATTATTTTGGTTACTATTCATAATTATATTTTTTTGGATTAAAATATTATCATTTGATTTTTCATTTTCTGATTTTTACTTTTTTAATATTACTGTAACATAATATGTTAATTAATCTTTTGGAGTAAAAATTGATGGTTAGTATTTCATAGACTTTATTCTTAACTTTCTTCATATATTCTTTATCTGTCAATTTTATTGCTTTATTAATTAAATTTCCAGGAATATTTATTATTTGATATTTGGGATTGTTGTATTGATATTTCAGGATTATAATACTATTATTCTTTTTTTGTGACCATTTTGTTGTTATTCTATTATTAAATAGTATATCCATACATAAATATTTTAAGCTATTATTATTAGGTGATTCTATTGTGAATTAAAAATTTTACACTGTTGTGCATGTAACTAAATTTTTTAAATAATTCCGTGTAATTTTTAATTATGTAATAATTAGTAAATCATCTATGTATTTTTTCAACATAATTGGCATGGTTTTAATTTTATTTAGTTGTTCATTTATTAATTTATCCATATATAAACCACTAATCAAAACTGACAATCTCCCTCCCATGGGTAAACCTCTTATTTGTTTATAACAACAATCATCAAATTTAAAATAATTATTACTGATGCATAAATTTTATTACTTCCACATATACTTTTGTTTTTACTATCTGTATGATACACTTTGTTAAACCAATTATCATCTATTCTTTTTAAGGCTTCTTCACACTTTATAGTTCATCTGCAGGACCATCAATATTATTTATGATTGATCTTAAAATTTTGTCAGGTTTATGCAACTGTGTCATGAATTCTTGGATCAGTGAAGTTATTAGCTGCAAATTATATGAGAGCATGTATTTCTATTCAATATTCTGTGGTCCGAAAGCAGACGGATGCGACAATGCCTTCCCCCATCCTGTAGTCAACAATATGCTCTGCAATAATGTAATGTAATAATATAAAAGTAGAAATTATCAACTTAATAATTTTTACAATTATATTTTTAACAGAAACAAAATGTTTCCATGGAAACTAAATCGAATTTTCTTGGAAACTTTTTAAATTTTATTTTCAGCTTTACAAACCAAAAATATAAAGTGCTCAGAATTGTCATACTGCTATTGTTTTAAAACTATTTTATTGTACTTTTGTGAGAGAAGATGAGAAGTGGATACTACTTTGTATATTTCAAATTGTTATTACATGAACTCTTTAAAATTATTTTAAAACATGTATAATTATTATAGGGTACTAAGGAGAAATTGTGACTGCCCCATATATATTTTTTTTTTGTTGTTAATATAATTTAATACTAAAAATATTGCTATAAAAAAAATTAAATAAATGGATTGATTATCATTCCACAATACAATGTAAAATCACAATATGAGCTACAGGTCAACAAAGCCACAATTTTATTATTTATTATTTTATTAGTATGAATAATAATTTGAAAACTAAATTCTATTTTAAAGAATAATGTGTTACTTAATTAATAATTAATTTAAGGAAAAATGTGGCTCACCTATCTGAACTTTGAAGACTTATAACTTCTCATTGGTAAAAGATATTACAAAACAGTCACATGCTCCTGGTTCTCAAATCCCTTCTAGAAATACTGAAATGGCGAGGAAGGCTTCTGTGAATGATTGGAGAGGACAGACAGTATAAATAATGCACTCCGGCGAGCTCTCAGTCACTAAGTTGGAATAGATAGAACGCACTTTAGTTGTGATAGTGCACAAACTGGATGGCACACTGGTGTGCTCTACGTAAGGAATGGTTAAAAGACATTCTGACTGTATGATATAACTTGCTTTTACATTAGTATTCCTTCAACCTCTTGATTATTATTCTTACATAGAGTTAGAGAAAGTATTGGTCAATGAAATTTTCGGGAACTTCAGATGTTTAACCTTTATTTGGAATAGGGATTACCTCGACTTTTCTCTATTCGCAGTGGAAATGAGATTTCCATTCTTGATTGAAGAACATCAGAATCATTTGCTTTGCTTTATCTCCCAGGTGACAAGGAATTCAGGTATTATTTTGTTTGGACCAGAGCTTTTTCTCTTTTTTACAGAGGATAATGCCTCTTTAAGTCCTGAAAATTCAATATTAGCCAGAAAAAGGAAACTGCCTTGTTGCTTAATGCACACAGAAGAGGGCTTATTTATTTAGTTTAAAGTTACCAGGATTTGCATAGCATTGGCAGGCAAACATAGGCAGCTATTTTTGGGTAATCAGTGAGCAATACGTCACATTTTTTTATGAGAATATTTTTGTTGTCGTTTCTATTGTTGTCTTGATATTGGCTGGCGAGTTTTAACTCCATCTCGTCTATCTAAAATCCAGTTTTCCAAAAATTCATGAAATACGTTCTTTTGGATCATAAAACTTCTTTTTTTAATTTTGTTTGACTTAATTTTGAGAAGTGATATATTTCTATTTGTCCTGCTGCCTTCTACTATGGCTCTAGTTTTATCTATTTCCTCTTTCAATTGTTAAAAATTATCATTCCAAAAAAAAAAGTATACCCCCTTTATTCTATAAAGTTTCTGGGTATTTATTTATTTTTGTTATTTTAATACAATTTTCAAAAGTTTGTCTTCAAAATTTCCAATTAGCTGTAATCAAAGACATCTTTAAGGCAATCACCTAAGTTATTCATTATTTTTCTTTTTATTAAATGTTACCAAGAGTCACATTCAATATGTTATATTTCAATATTGATTGTATAAGCCACAACCTGCATGATGAGGACTCTGATAGTGAATTTCGATTGGTTAATTTTGCAATAAGCCACAATCTTTTAGTCGGGGAAACAGTCTGTAATCACAAGAATAAACAAAGGTAGCTGGACATCACCTGATGGTCGTAGGGTCAATCAAATAGATCATCTCCTCATTGACAAACGACACAGTTCCGATCTACTAGATGTGAGAGTGCACTGCAATGCGAATATCGATCCATTTTCTTCTCGTTGCTCAACTGATAGCAAGAATCTCACATTCTAGAAATGAAAAAGGAACAAAAGTTTTCAGGTAAAATGTTTATATGTTAAAATATGAGGAAGTGAAGAGGGATTTGAAAATAAGAGCTGATGAGGTTGTAAATGAGCCAGTTTGTGATAAGAGAGACGGGGAAAACCATAATAGAGGCAGATGAAGAAACTCTTGGATTAAGGCAGAATAACAGAAAGAATGAATGGTGCGAACATATCACTAGGCAAAAGAATGAAGCCTATAAACTAATGATCCAGAAGAAACAGATTAGAGCGGCTAATGAAGACTATCAGGAGGAAAGAAGAGAGGAAAATAAAATACACCGAACAAAGAAGAGGCAGCATATAAGGGAACAGATGAAGTTGATTGATGAATATAAAGGCAAGAACCTGAGCAGAGAAATGTACAGAAAAGAGAATGACACCAGGCGAGGCTTTAAACCGCTTAATATGGTCTGGTACATAAAAAAGGGTACACTAAAATGTGAGAACTACCAAGAAATGTCCCTATTGAATGCCGCCTCTAAACTCCTCTCCAATGCAATATTCCCACGATTATTTCCCTATATAGAGAATATTATTAGAGAATAACATTGCCGCTTTTGGAAGGATAGGTCAACATCTGATCAAATCTTTATGTTGAGACAGATATTAGAAAAAACCCTTAGAATATGGAATCAGCACCCATCACCTCTTTATAGAATTCCGTGCAGTGTATGATACAGTTAACAGGAGGATGCACTACAAGGCTATGAGGGAATTCAACATTAAGCTTAGGGAGATAAATGGATTAACGGATATTGCCAATCTCAACAGACTTTGCTAGGCAGGGCACCTAAAAAGAATGAAGCAAGATCCATATATTGATTCTTAGTATGGAAAAGAGGAAAATTGGAAGACCGCTGGATGGACCAGATATGCAGAGAGGCACGACAATGTAATAGAATATTCATTAACCGACACTAAATGACAAACAGCTATATTTTATAAAACAAATTATGAAGTTTTATGATATAGTTAAATAATGAAATATAAAAATACATTATTATCCAGTGTTTTCATTTTTAAGACTAATATGAATTAGCTGTATCATTTGGTTAATAGGCTCCATTTAAAATTACTAGACGGCGATTATAAGCTCCAAGGGCATAAAACATCAAAATCAATAGAAAGGGGAAGTAAGAAGAATATGATTATTGTACTTATATACACCCACTGATTAAATTGTATAATAATAATAAGCACTAAAATAACAATAAATAAAAGAATTTAAATGATGATAAAACTGAGTCTTATTATCACCTATAGTTTATAAATGGCCAGAAACAAAGGTGGTTGGGAAATATCGCTTTTTGAAATGACATGATTCCTGTAATGGCCAACATTAATCGAACACATAAACTCCCCCACATGAAAAGCTATTAATCACTTAATCACTAGTGCTATGGATATATAGCCAAAGTTTATTGTTACGTAAAAAAGATCCATGACAAAAAGAAAGGTTAAAATTTTTTTGTAAGACGTATATTCCATAAAATATAGGTGTTTTTATATTCTGTAACAACAGACAAAAATACGTAAAAAGAAATTTATAAAATTCAGACTAAAATCAAAGTATTTGTTAGAATATAAAGTATTAATTTTAACAAAAATGCGTGACCTTTTTTCCATGAACTGGAGAACACAGATATTGTAATATTACCTAAGCTAAATGATTATATTACAGCAACTGAGATTATATCAACGTAATTTTTTGAAAAAGGCATAAGCACCATTTAGCAAACAACCACAAACACAAAAAATGTTTTTTGCCCAAATAACAATATTTTTTTAAAATTTTATTCTTTATTGCTTAAAGTAGGAGTTTATTAGGTTGGTAAAACTTTAATAATTACAATATATTTTTAAGACTTCTAAATACTGGTTAAGGCCAGAGTAATAATTGAGAATCGTTAATATTCAGTGCTTACATCATCTATAGTCAATTTTTAATCATTTTCAAATTTTTTTATGAGCGGGAATCGACAGAGGTGTTGTTTAGGTTTCCTAATAAATTAAAACCTAATTTTAGACTTTTTGGCACTTAAGACTTTTTCAAAAAACGACCTCGAAATGTCTATACATTAAATATTTCAGTTCCACAATTTAAAATTAAAAACTAATTCACAACTGAAGATTGGACCATATTGATATTCTGTCCCTTAGGTAGTTCATGACCCTCAAATCTTTAAGAATGGCCATGTGGTCTGACCCATCAAATCCCTGTGTATGTACTTCCTGCTTCTGTTTAGTAACCCATTCCTTGCAAACCTGTAGGCTTCGTAGATTCACAGTCCCATCTCCATCCTCATAGACAAATAATGGCTGATCAGGGAACTTATTAGATTTATAAATCAGCCTAAGAAACAGAGTAATGATATCAAGAGTAAATGTAATGTCAATGTAATCTGGCTTCAATATTAAGAAAAGTATGAAAGGAAATTCTGCTTAATATACTTACACTATTATATGTGCTTTAATATACTATTACATAAACCAAAAGTTTAATTAACATGCAATAGACCAATGAAAATAAAAATTCTTTTTTAGAATTTAATGTAATTGATCAAATGTTATTGATTTGAAACTTTTATAAATATTATCAGGATCTAAACAATTCACTAGTAAAAGTGATACTAAACTATCATATCAATGAAAAACTTTAAAATTATTGTTGAATTAAAACATAAAAAAATACAAACATGCTATTATGAATAGACCTTGTGCTAAAAAATTCAAATCTTTTGGTTGAAATTGATAAATCTCTATGTAAATGGTGAGCTTCTTAGCTTGTGATGATTAATTTGAATACTTACTAGGGCGGCCCTTGGCTTAAGGTTATTTTCTGAAAGTCAATCTTGTTCTAATAAAAATCTACAATAAAAATCTAATAAAAATATCTGATGTGGGCAACACATTACTTCCTAGTATACCTATTAAATTATAAATTTGTGGCTCAAGAAGTGATACTGAATTTGGTTACTAGTTTCCGAAGATTGCAGTAAAAACGACACTCGGCGTCCCATCATCCATCTATTGACACACACACATACACTCTTGTCACTGGAGGTCTCATTCCGTTATTATATGTCGTTTTTCTTCAGTAGGTAACTAGTTTCCAAGATATTTCTTCATGTTCCATTACAACAATAAAACTGTCAATAGCACTGGATAAAGCATTAGAAATGGACAGTTTCGACATTCTAAGCGGAAAAACCCACTTAACTAATATCTTATTCTCATGATGAAGACTTGTTGATCTCACAAATGTGGAGAAAAACTAGTATTTTAGACTTAATTTTAACACTTAAAACAAGTAATGAAAATGTTAAATTGGATTGGAAGCCAAATTGCGTTTATAACCTTTATTACTAAAAACATATGATTTCTCTTTTAATTTAAATATAATTTTGGATGTAAGCTTATTATGACCTTCAAGTAAAGTACCCTTTTCCGCTCACAAATCTTAACCAAAATCTAGTAAATACATTTATATCGATATAAAAGTCCTATTTACCAAATTTGAGATGTTTTACATTATATTTTAATATATTTTTTGATGAAAGTCTAATATGACCTTACAGTAAAGTACCACTTCCGGTTTTCCAATTTAGACCAAAATCTAGTATGTTATTTAAATCAATATATAAGTTATAAATACTAAATTTGAGAAGTTTTGCATAGTATTTTAATATAATTTTTGATAAAAATCAATTATGACCTTCAAGTAAAGTACCACTTCCGGTGATCAAGCAGTGACCAAAAAGGGAGGTTCACAACTAGATTTTACAATAATCCTAAATACAAAATTTCAACTTTCTACGGCTAACCGTTTTTGAGTTATGCGAAATACGAACGAAGGAACCTATGTACGTACAGACCCCACGACGAAACTAGTCAAAATGGATTCAGGGATGGTCAAAATGGATATTTCCAATGAAATCTGAAAACTGAAAATTTTCGCGAATACAATACTTCCTTTACTTCGTACAAGGAAGTAAAAACAATAATTTTCATAAAAATCATATGATGAAAAGACATTTTTAATTTTTATTTAGAGCAATAATTTATATAGAATCAAAACATAATGTTAACCAACGAACATTATTTTTTCTTAAAAGAGGATTTAGCAGCTGGGCATTTTTTATGGACTTCGACAATCTATAAAACAAATTGTTTCTCATTTTTACCTTTTGTGAGAATATTGTTGTATTCTTGAATTAGTTTGACACCTTTTTATGTAGTATCATTCATGGCAAAAACTTGTTTGTAAAGGAAGATCATTTTGGTGCAGAATGCACAACTTTAGTTGATTTTTTTCTTCTTCCACTTCTTCACCTTTGTCTAGTTCCACCATAATTTGAACCATATTTGTCTTAACCAAACATGCTCATCATATAAGGATAGAGCAAGATATACAGTAATATAGCATGAAAAATTCAAGCATAAGTCAAGGATTTCAAGACTGTGAAGTTTAAAATTCTAGACACTTTTCTTCAATTAATTGGATTAAATTTTAAACAAAATTGGAATCATAAAATGTTGTATTTGGTCGGCTTATGATAAAATGTACAATTCAGACTTGAAAATGAATTTGAACTATTATAAAAGTTGTATTACGGTTTGATAATGAAAAATTTGAAACTTGGAGCTGTTTGGAGTTAATACATTATTTTACCATTCCATAACATCTCTAGTTCCTCAGCCAAAGGTAGAGTGACCTGTTAAAGTGAGACAGAACATAGAACGAGTACATATTTGAGAGAAAGTGACTGATGAACAAAGTTAGTGGAAGGAGGCTATTTCTAGCCTTCATTGAATTAGAGATGGTAAGAGGAACAACTACATCAGCCTTCTTCTCAATATTTTATAAACTCCCATCCAGACTGATTGGAAAATGGAATTATTATACTAAAAACTAAAAATTCCAGATGGCAGGCTGTTTTTCAAGCATAATTCATGATTTTTTCCTTAAGTAAAAAATTTCAAACTGAGTTCCTGGTCTCCAAGGCTGCTGGACACTCTGATAGAGCATCAGTTTTGGGAGCTAAGTACTAGGAGATGGTTTGAAAATTTGTTGACAGCAGCCTTATTGATTTCTGGATCAATATTTTGTTAATTTTTCAGTTGACACATGAAAAGGAAATCAGAATAAAGTGCTGTAATTGCTTCTGATGATAGAAACCAAACTTGAATGTACACCTCATTATTAAAAATACATAACCATTTTAAAGAGTTCTTGTCCCTACCAGATAACTGAAATTGATCTTGAATTAGGATAATCTTCAGTACATAAATTGCCTTTGCCTTTGACATCCACCAAGCATGACTTACAGCTCCTAGTAAACGAAGTGATTTCCCGTTGTTTGGAATGCCACTAAGAAAGATTATTATAATGCTATTATCATCTTGTGTTTCTACACAGAAAGGCGATGTTCAAGAAATCCAACAGTGATAGAATGGACATCATTAGGCTCTTTATTGCTACCTATTATCTAAATTTTCTATTCGAATTTTGTCCATGTTTCTTTAAATCTTTAGAAAAGCACCATGTTTGGATCAGAAGTTGCACCCATCAGTGAGTCGAAACAGCCCCTCAATACTAACTCAAAAATGTGATGATGGCTAGGAAAATACAACACGTTTACGATCAAATATTTCAACTTTCCATCCCAGGGCAACAAGAAGATTATTGAAGAAGATGATTGAAACAAGAAGGGGATATATTGGATATATTATAAATAGTTTTCAAATATATTGAAATAGTAGATCGATATATCAATAAAAAATATTGATATTTGTATATAATGGGCCTCGATGTACTTAATCTTTAAAAGGTGGATAAGGAGACGAGGATTTACATTAAATTGAAGGATATGGTAATATAAATTAACAAGTCTTAGATTTGTAATATCTTCAATAGCAACAATTAAATATTTATATGCTGCTTATCAAAAAAAAAAAAAAGTATCGATTTATTAGCATTTGTCAAAATAAAAAAATTACGACAAGAAGTTTCCACCATGCATCCATTTTCAAAAAGTTTGTTTTGGTTCTATGTTGTTGAACCCGCCATGCTTGTAGATATTTTTTATTTTATTTATTTATTTTTTTTATCAAATTAAAACCATGGACTTTTTTCCTTTGAATTCCAAACATACTCCTTAAAAGTTTGATCTGCATTATGGTCAATTTCCTCTTGTCCTTCTTAGTTAATTACAAACTTTGAGCAGAGAATATACACGATTATAATACCTTCACTTTTAAGGCTAAACCTTACTGTTTTAGTTCATTTAATGGCCACCAAGTCGCGCTTCAAAATTAGAAAAATTTACAACTATATTTTCTTTTTTTTTTCTACGGAATATCCGATTTTCATTCTGTAAATTGCAACTTACTCCTTATTAACATAGAATTGCGAATAATTATGTTAGATGATTGTAGTTTGTGAAATAAGGGTGATAACAATATTTAAATTGACAAATATAATAATTATCCCATTACATAAGAAAGGGAGCCAAAGCATCTGCTCCAACTATAGATCCATTTGCTTGATCTCCCCTCCTCCCCCGTTCCGTATAAAGTATATATCTCCATCCTTGAGAGTCGGGTATGGCCCCTCGTGGAACCCCTCTTAGAAGATGATCAAAGCACTTTCGGTCCAAATAGACAGACCCAAGACCACATTTTTACATGGAGGAACATAATAGAAAAATCTTCGGACTGAAACCACAACATATATATGACATTTAATGATCTCAAGCCTGTTTTTGATTCTGTGCCTCGTAAAGAAATATGGGAAGCTCTCCAAGCAAAAAATATTCCAATGAACTTAATTGAGGCAATCAAGTCCACGTACCAGGAGCCGAAAGGTGTACTGCGACTGAGCGGCCAGAAATCAAGAGCGATATGAAAAAAGGGGTCAAGCAGGGGGATTCTTTAAACCCACTTCTTTTTATTATCTATACGGACGAAATTGTCTCTCAATTTGTAAACAGCGCACAGCAAGAGCACATCTTGGTCAGTAGAACCTCCTTACAGGAGGCATACAGTTCCTAATATATGCAGACGATATAGTCTTTATAGCGGATTCCACAGAAAGATTACAACAGGCAATGACAGGAGTGGTATGAAGGACTAAGAAGAAAAGGCATACAGATAAAAACTAGCAAAGTAAAATAATTCAGATTAGTAGAACCCAAGAAAAAGTACGCATAACATGTAATGGGGAACCAATCGTAGTACTGACAAACTTCACTGACCTAGGAACAGTGATCAATAGAACAGAGAAGGTAGACTCAGAAATATCGAATAGGATAACAAAAGCAAATTCTCTCTACTACCAGATCTGTAACACAGTGATTGGAAAGAGAGAAGTAGGAAAGGAAGTGAAGCTTCTCCTGTTTAAGTCAACATACTTACCAGTGCTATTGTACAGAGCCGAGCTGGGTTTTTACTAAACTGCAAAGTCGTATCACTGCTGCCAAAATGAAGTTTCTTCGACGAACTGCAGGGAAAACTCAACGGGACTGCGTTAGAAATAAAAGAATTAGAGAGGAACTTCTCTGCTCTATTATCTAGATGTATAGGAGTTAAAAGTGGTGGAAATAATTATTAGAAAAACACATGAATTTCTAAATTCTTTATCAGGATTTGTGTACTAAGTATTTTGAGATTTATACTTAAAATTAATTTTGTGGTAAAAGGATAAATAATTAAAATGTTATTAATTTTTTCAATTCAATAAGTGCTATCCCAATTAGTTTTAAATCTTAAAATGTAAAATCATTAGGTATGTATTACTAATTATTTTAATAACTAAATCCTATTTAAATTTAAATTTAATAAAGTTGGTGAAGTGAAATACAGCCCATTATTCTTTATCAAATTGAACATTTCTTCACCTAAATCATACGAAAAATGTATTGGTATTGGTTTTAAAATTTATTAACTCTTTGAGGAAAATGTTTTTCTACTACTTAAAACTGTTATATACAAACCTTAAAAAAAAAAAATTGAAATGTTTTAAAAACCTACTTATTTCAAACAAAAACTTTGAAATAAGTAGGATTTAGTTATTAAAATAATTGGTAATACACACCTAATGATTTTACATTTTAAGGTTTAAAACTGATTGGGATAACACTTATAGAATTAAAAAAATATTTTAATTATTTATCCTTTTACGACAAAATTAATTTTAAGGATAAATCTCAAAATACTTCGTACGCAAATCCTGATGAAGAATTTGGAAATTCATGTGTTTTTCTAATAATTATTTTCATCACTGTTAACTCCTTTATCGTTCACTCCTAATAAAAGACTGAGGTTTAAAATGCAAAAGGAATATAAACCAAGTTAAAATATTATTGAAGACAGTTGTTGTAATAGTGCAAATAGATAGTTAGCACAAGTCCTCTGGGATCTTACTAAATATATAAGAGATACAAAAACAATTAAAAATGGTTATATTCTAATTTTTAAACTTACTGCTTGATGGTACTAATGCCTACACCATAAAGGCAATGGACCTCTACTCCTGGAGGTATTAGATTTTTAGTGAAATCTTTCTCGTTTAAAAACATTTTCCAACCAACTGGGTAATTTATATCACTGAAAAAAAAAAATCTAAATTTGAATGGAATTAATAAAAAATTGATTTCATATATCTATCTTGACCAAAATCATACATACTTAAAGAAACTTTCCAGGTTATTAATGGAGTAGTTTTTATCAGGAGTGGACACAAGAACTTCTTCACCCCAGAGAAGATGGTTCGGCATGAGGAAGGCACTACTGGGTAATGTAGTTTGTACCTGCTTAAGAACAGTTTCATTCAATAAGTAGACACCAAGATCATCTCCTAAAAATTATGAATTTGTATATGTTAAGCCTATTATATTCCAATATTTATTAAGATGAGTTAAATTCAAATAACTTAAGTCAAATGTTGGCTTATTAAGACTAGAGGAAGTTTACCATCACGATTTATACTCCAACTAGCAGGTCCTTAGATGATGAAATACGAGGATGATGAAATTGATCTAGAGACAATTTAAAAATTTGGAGATCTAGAGAATTTTGAAGCAAATTGTGGTGTGTTACTAAATGAGATTGGATTTGTGGAAAGACAATTTTACACCACCTACAAACTGAAAATCTTTAGACTTTGAAAAAAGTTCCAAAAGTTCAAACGCTAGGTTAACTAGTTCCATATCTCAGTCATGAAGTAAGCCTTTGAGTCACAATGATACACTAAATTCAGGTAAGAATGTTGGAATTAGTTTATTAGCTCTTAAGCACCTCCCGTATCCTGTTTTTGATCCATGGAGTCATTGTTTCGAGTTCTACTTTAATTGAGTAGTAGAAAAAATCTATTACAAATTAAAGTTTATTAGTCTTAGTGCTATTTATGGCATATCTTGAATGTTTATTTCTGCTTTTCAACACATTCTTTTTTACCAAAATTCGAAAAAAAAAAAAATGCTAAACGAGTCTCAAAAACTTTAGATTTGCTTGATTGACTTTTTTTTCAGTGATTAGACAATAAATTTTATCGTAAATTGGAGAAGAAAACTATCCTAAATGACTGATGGTAAAAAAATCGTAAAAAATGGTTATCATCTTCGTGAGGCTTAACAAAGTGAACTGTTCCCATCGGCGTACACGGAGAAGAGCCATGGCTCCCTCCTCTAAAAATTATTAAAACAAATAAACATATTAAAATGCAAGAGAAAAAAATAAATTGAAGTTTAAGAAAAAAAGATTAGAGGCTATTTTTACTTCCAAGCACGTACTTAATTTTCAAATTAATTAATCTATTAATTAATACATTAATTTATTAATTTATACATTAATTAATACACAAGTTTTTAGTAGATCTACATTAATCTGTCGCAGTAATTCTACATCATTGGCATTCACGTGACTATTTTGCACCTATTTTGTCTATGATATGATGTACACAAGACGAGATCACAATAACGGTGAAAGACACTTACTACTTTGTTAATAGACAACTGTCGCACATTCTGGATCCTTCTGGGTGTCTGACTACACCAAAGAATAGATAAAGAGAGAAAAAGCAGCAAGGTATAGAAGACAGGCGGCATCAGTTACCCCCACTCCAGTAAGCTGCAGCCTCTATCCCACAGTTTTATTCCAATTAATATAAGCATAAAAAAGGGCCAAACGTTGCAAAATTTCAAGTAGCTCTAACTTCTTTTTAATGTTATTTGGACCTAAACCAGTAGTAAAAAAACAAATTTCCTACTTCAAAAGACCTGTACTAGCTACCTGGCAGCCAGAAAACACCAAATTTACTATTTTCAGATATTTATTATTAGTCCAGTTATTCAACACCTTTGAATCCTCCCTTGTCCAACTGGTTTCTATCTATCCCAATATCATTATCTCTGGTGATTTTAACATTAATATGCTATCTGAATCCAGTGATAAATCCTTTCTTACTGATCTAGTGTTTTCCCTCAATCTATACCTCATTCTCTATTCTCCTATCCATCACACACAATTTTCTGACAACTGGTTAAACCTTCACATTTCTGATTCTCCCATAAAAATCCTTTCCTCTTCCTAGCACCCTGTCCCTTTTCTTTTAATTTAACATTACCTATGTTGTATGTATATTAATATACATTAAATATAGTCACTACACCATCTGTAATATCATGCATGGTCGATTTTTGAATAAGAAGGATAGTTTTCTCATTAAGTCACCATAATTAATAAGTTCTTGGAGTGTCCACCTAGAAAAAATAATTTTCTGCCATGTTTTAGAAGGCTCAAAAATATGTTTGTCAACAGGTCATGCAAAATCTGGAAATTTTAGTGATCAACAACTTTATTTCTTTGTTCATTAAATAAAATTAGATTTTTATTTATTTTATAAAACTAATCAGTTGTATTAAGAGATGATGGTAACCACTTTAATCCCACATTTTTTTTATAAATAAAAACTTTTTGCATATTCATTACTTTATTTCATTTTGTAGTATTTCAGCCTTTCTGCTTCTTCACTACCACAGCTTTCATGAAGGAAATGAAAATAAATTTTGTACTCAGAATTGAAAATTTTCACATACGTTTTAGAGATTAAGGAACAAATTTGGTTCTGTGTCTGTCCGTCATCAAATCCATGCACACGGGGATAATAGAGGGATAACTACTGGCAGCCAGTACAGGTCTGCTCATCGACTACTACTGTTCCTGTGTGCTGGAGGCTTAACAAATGTGATTATTCACCCAAGTGCACCAGATTCATATAGAATCAACACTGATTTTTATACATTTAAGTTATCTGTGGACAGATCCCCTAGAGAAGTTATTAGAGGTCTATATTTATCTCAATTCTAAAAATGGAATTGCTAAAATAAAAGTTTCAAAGCTGTTTCAAACACTAAATATCAAGTGCCAGGAACTTCAAGAAAGGATCAAGAACAGCTGTACTCCAGTGTAGGACCTCAATCGAGCCACTCCCGGATGAAAGTCGACCCCAGCAGCTTTTAAGATAAGGTCAGTTAGTCAATCAATGATTGAATCATATAAACAACTTAACTACATACTCTCATACAGCTTCTTTTCAGTTTCATTGCACAGTTGTCACAAAAAACTAGGCCTTATACTTATATTATATGGCTGCTAAAAGGAGCTGAATGAATTATCTCCTAAGCCAATCATCAGGAGGATGTACAATTGGATATTGTCACTTTCAATGTAGTAGGAAAGTACATGATTATAAACTTAATGTAAGAACTATTCAAAGATATAGCGATGAATAGCACAGCCCTCTTCTCTTTTGATTGCAGTCAAAATATAACTTTAAAATTCTAATATCAGATTGTTTAAACTGGGATTTTAACCTGCAACAATGCCAATTAAAAGTACTAAGACTTATTAACGCCGCTCTCCCGTACATCAGTAAAAAGAACCTACAAAAGACTTCAATACTCTATACGTATAATCAACCATTAAATCATTATATAAACGATTTGAAGACAAGTTTAATGTACACTCAAATCCATTAGTTCAAGGATTATCAACATAAGACTTACCTGATACAACAGGACATTTACCAATCTGCTGGAATAGGGATCTCCTAGACTAACTTTCAAATTTAAATTTTATGGAGAGGTATCACTGGATTACCTTAACCTTCATGACGTTCAGTTTTATTGTACATCTCATTCGCTGGTTGTAACAGATTTTTGTTTACAGTTATGAATTAATTGAGCAAAATCAAAAAAAAGATAGCAGATAATATCTAATTTGAAAACAAAATGCATTTTTTTCTTTCTAGATTCTCAATTTCAGTATGGATGGATATGAATTTTGTTTAACAGAAACCTTATTTGCCAATTGAAGCAATTGCATTTCAAAAGCTTCTATTTCAATTCCGAACATCCATTAATACTAATTTGGCTTCTTTTGCTTTAAAAGGATCTACAATAAATGCCAGAGTTTCTAGGTGTCAAAAGCTTTGAAATCTCTTTAGAATAGATTCATTCATTTTTAAAATTGCTGTTTTGAAAAATTCCTTATCAGTTTTAACATTCATGTGATAAACTTGAATGCAATAAAGATTCCCTTTCTATGTCATTGACCTAAATAACTACATTTCTTTCATAATATATAACTTCTTCAAGAAGCAAAAACACAATATTTCCTTTATCAATAGCAACTTAATGCTAAGCTGTAAATCAGACGAGTCATTATGTCGACCATAAAATGTAACTTATGCAACCACTGATCTTCTTTTGATTCTGAACAAGGTTTAGCAAGGAATAGTTTGCATAACTTGACCAAGTTCCTTTGGAAAAATTTGTGCACAAAGAGCTTCTTGGTGGAATATACATGAAAAGTGATCATCTTCTGATTTATTTTTATGCTTAAATTTATGCTTTTATAATGGAAACAGATCCTTTTTCAGAACCTAATATACTCTTGGCTCCATCCGTTGCTAATAACATAATTTTATTAAGCTTGTTGATACAGCAATACAACAAATGACAGCATCTGCATTACCCATTGCTCAGGTCTGGCCTTAAAGTAATAATAATCCAAAAACTTCTTCTTTGAAACCTTCAAATGAAATATAGCGCTCAAATAGGAAAAATTGTGCAGTATCTTGTGTGCCGCATGACTTGTCTACTGCAATTGCTATAGCTTAAACTATTTAATATCTTCAACTTGTTAAAATTTTATGCTTAAAGGAAATTTAGCCATTCTATCTTTTACTGTTTTAGCAGACAATGTAATACTTTCAAATTTATTTAAGATATCAGCTATATTGTTGAAATCTGCAAAGAGTAACTTTAGAAACATTTATAAAGCAAATTTTAATTTACTTACCCTCTCTAAAAGGGTTTTCTCTCTTAGTGATTTCTTGGCTCACTATGAAGCTGTCAATGTTAACGTCATTATTAGTCGATTACAAACAACTGTTAAATGTAGTGCTTGATTTTTCAAATTTTTCTGAAATTCTACTACTTTCTTGCACACATCACCAACAGGATATATTGTGGCAAATGAGTCATCCATGCTTTATTTGAAAATGTCTTTCTACATAAGACTTCTTATTATTTGCAAGTTTTTTTCAGCAAATAAGACATGTGGGAAGATCATTGAAATTCACAATGAACGCAAAAGACTAAATCCATTATCTTTTGAATTAGCGGCAATGATCTGCTATTTTTTCTTAGCAGCCATTAAATAACTATAGAAAAAGGTTAAAAACATATTTTTAAGTATTAAATAAGAAAAAACAAATAGATAAAACACCAAATGGATATAATGATGGTACAATATCTACAAATATTTTAAAATCATAAACAATCATTAACTAGAAATAACACGATAGCATTCAAGACAAAGAAAATAGCTGATGTGATCATGCATTGAAAATTTACTAAAAACAGCTCTATTGTTTTATTTAATTCATTGTTCTTGTCAAGAGAGGATGGTAAAAGAATTTGCTTGTAATGAAATTTGGCAGCCTATTAACCTGAATATTATTAGCCTGCCAGGTCTTTAGATTCCGCTAATGTTAGTGCTACTATTATTATAGTCGGAATTGATGCATGAAAAAATTATTAACCAAATTTTGTTTTATGCCAACTTCAATACCACCAATAAACTCCTACTATTGTTGGTAAAAAATTATCAAAGAGATATTAGTGTACCCTTAAAGAGCAACGTGTGGCTCGCGAGCTGCGGTTTGCTGATCCCAGCTCTAAGGCCTTCAGCAATCAATTAAGAAAGAATGTAAGAAAAATATTACTACTGCTACCTTAAAATTGGATGGATATCTTACAATGTAAACTATAAGAGTGTTACTTTACCTGTGGCAAAAACTTTCAATGCTTTGACACTTCCACCATAAGCACCAGATAATGTTACAAGAGCTCTTATGTACTTATCTTTCCATGACTGAGTTTTGTTATTCAATAATATCAAAGACAATGGTCCTCCCATACTGTGAGCTATTAGTACAACTGGTAAGTTCCCATTTTTCATGTAAGTAGATTCAACTAAATTCGTAAGATTTTCAAAAAAAATACCAAGTTCACCTAAAAGTTTTAGCAATTATGCATTATACAAATCTCAATTTAATTGTAAATAAAAATAAATAAAACTATCAAACATTTTTTTAAAGCCAATGATAGAAAATTACAAATAAAAAATTAATGATTACTATATAATCTTTTTGATTTACAGCCTTTATTGATAACAGCTTGAGAGCTGTTGAAAGAGTGTAGATAATTCAAAATAAAACATTTCTTATTTTCCTTCATTACTGTAATAGATATTTTTTAATATCAATTGTTTTTCCTTTAAAAACTTTCATAATTGAGAATACTTATTTTTTAAATTCACATCCAATGCTCATGAGAGAAGAGCAAAATGAATAAATGATAAATACCAATAATCATTCAAAACAAATAGAAATAAGATTCTCAAAATAAATAAAATAATATTAAAATTAATATATTTTTTTAATTAATCAAAAGTCATAAATGTAATCATTTATTTTTTATCAGAAATAAAAACAAGTTATAACAATATAATTATATGTACTGAATTATAGCAAATAACCCATAATATATATTGTTTCTTACTTGGACCTTTCCTAAAGTCAAAAGGAGCACCATGGAGATTCTCCCCTCTAATGTATCCTAGAGAAACAAGAGTATCGCCAATATGACTGAAGTAATCTCCAGTTATAGCAAGTCTACTTGGGTCTAAGTATTCAACTCTTGAGGGGTCTCCAAAATTAGGAATTCTTGTCTCAACACCAGGTTGGTTAAAAGTTTTATTAGTCACTTCATCAAAATTCAATTTTATATTATCTACCTGGAATTACATTATGCATTTACCATGGATCATTGTCAAAGAGTTTAATTTAGATTAGATTAATTTGTTATTAATTGTAATTTTTTGTTGTCATGAAATGATTCTTATTAACGAAAATACTCATTTTATAAATACATTCAAATACAGAAAACATACCCAACAATCAATAGCAATTGGAAGTAAATGATTGACATCCAACCACAGGGTAAAATAGTCTTTTGTTGTTTTGTCACAAACATAGTGCACAGTGGTAGATTTGTTCAATTTGGCCTCTAATTGACTTCCTCCATCACCTGGCACTATGATCTTACAATTAAAAACATCAACCATCATAAAATCTTTTTAAAATAATAATAAATTTACATTCTCATACCAAAAATAACAGGTGGCAATTTTTTTACATCTTTGTATGCTTGAGAGAAAACAATAAATGATCCAACTAAAACTATTATTAATTGTAATGAGATCTTCATGTTACTCTTAAAATATTGCAGATATGAATCGAAATAATTAATTCAACTTTGTTAACTGTAATACTTTAAAATTAATAGACGTTAAGAAGGTCTCTCTGATTGTTCTTAAAAGAGGCGCTGTTATCATTTGATATCTTATCAATTGGTTGAATAAAAATATTTTTATCACGATAAATCAATATCCGGTTTGATTGATGTTTAATATCAGACGTAGTAATCCTCAATGACAAATATTGTTCTCTATAACTTTCGTAATCAGCTAAAATACTTAAGAGTTTGTCAAATAAAAGGTATATGATCTAAGATACACTAATTTAAACTGTGATTCGGAAACAGCTCAAGTTCTTATCAATAGTTCCTTTGCAACTACCAGGCAGTGTTAATCACAGCCTGGTACCACCATAGCGTTTTATTGACTTTTGAACTTATTCTTCAGTAGACCTGCAAAGATTTAATTTATTCGTAGTTTCTTAGAGTGAATAAGGGCTGCATTACTTTTCGTTGTATAATTAATTACAGGTCATCTGTCCCTACAGAAATCATAGAAGCACAGAATAACTGACTTAGTTATTATGGCGGACGTTAAACCTGATATTAAAAGTGATGAACAACAAAATTTTTCAGTAGGTAACAATAGTGATCCTAAAAATTTACAGGAATTAACTCAGTATGTAAGTATTAATATTAATTATTTTTGAATATCCCTTTTATTTAAGATGGTTTGAACCCAGGGACAATAAACCTGTGATCACCATAATAATCAGAGTGTTTCATTCATTGAAGTGTTCTTGGTAATACTGTAATGATCATTTAATCTCTTGATATTTATATTATCTTGGTTTGTAAATATATTTAGTTTTATTATATTAAATAGTCATGTTTTATTTATTGAAGTGTTCTTGGTAAAACTGTAATGATCATTTAATCTTATGATGTTTATATTACGTCGTTTGTAAATAAATTTAGTTTTAATGAAATAGTCATGTATTAAATAGTCATGTTTTACGTGTTTTCTATCGAGGATTTCTTATTTTGTGACTTAATATTAATTTATTTTATTCACTTTTGCAATCTTGAGTTGAATTTTCTTTTATAAGATTTTAGAAAGATTACTATGTTGAAAGTTTTTCACATATGTTTATTTCATTGCCTTGTGTGTGTAATTATTAATGTTCATTGAGCTAATAGAAATAATTTATGAAATTACTAAAGTTGTATTCATGAAATTAATAACACAGTGAGTATTAGTTATGCAACACATATATATTTACATATTTTAAGTATAAGTTTGTTTTTCAGTATTCAATTTCTCAATAATGACTAAAGTAATACTTCAGAATATCAGATCCTGACCTTTCTCCAGCATCTTTATGTATTGAACTGTATTTGTTACCGCTATTCAAACCCATCTTTCATTTAGGTATAATACCCTTGATGAAATAAATCTTGTATATTGTAACTCATTTTGCTGGGAGGCTGTATAGATCTCATATCTTTGACATTGTCCATCAAAATTTAAAAATGAATGATTGATAAATGAATCTAACAAAAACATAACTGTACAAAATAGAAATGATCAAATGGTTATACTAAGGCAATTTTGCAAAACTGAAGATTGTGGTGAGGAATAGTTGTTCATAATCCATATCAATAATTGAATATGATTTTTGGTTTTGAGTGGGTTAGGAGCTAGTAATCTGAAGTATTACTATGTTTTTGTTAATTAAGATTCTCCATTTTTTTTTTTTTTTTTGTCTAGATTCAAACCCTGCTTCAACAGACTCAAGAGAAATTCCAAACGATGTCCGATCAAATCATTACAAGGAATATCCTTTTATACTATCTTTATCTTACTTTTAATTTGAATATATTTTTAGTGTCAGCTTCCTCAGTGGAAGAAGTATAGTATTATTCAAAGAACTGTTTATTGTATGTGTATATAATTATAACTGATTAGTAATAAAGTACTGGCCCCGTCTAGGAAATCCTAGGATCTAGGAAACAGATTATATTATGTATAACAATACACCACATGATACTACTTCAATTAAGCTGCCCAAGATGGCGCTGGCATAACATTTTTTAATCTGACTACATCAAATGTCGAAAGTAGACAGAGGCGACCGATCTCCAGACCTTGTACAGAATTAATAACAAATAAATTACTATTTTATTTTCATTACAGCACGCATATTACATTTGTCGGAATGGTCCAGATTAAATAGGTATTGGAAGGCTTAAGAGTTTTAAAAGCTGGTTCGGTCATTATCAACTTCATGCTTATTGATTTTTATCCTTAATGAATAAATACTGCCTTATTCAATTATTTGTGGGATAAAGAATGACCTAAATGTAGGTATACTGATTCAGTGATATTGACAATCATGCAACTATAGACGAGATAAGAGTATTTAAGCACTTAATATAATCTAAAGGCACTACGTAACGTAAGGCTACAGGCTTTGATATAAAAGGTGTAATTAATAAATAGAGATCATATTAATGAGTGGACAGAAATCAGATATGTTAGGATTTTAGTAACAATTATTATAAGATGTTAAACACATTTATTAACTTTTTTATTTCACAGAACTCAATAAAAATACATGGAAATAACGGATTTGGTTTATTATTCTTATTTATCTTGGTCATTTTATTTTTTAATTTTTGTTGTTGCATTATTAACTTTGTCTTCACTGTTTTAACTTTCATTTCTATTATTTTAACAGAATTTCTTGCTTTGTAATTATCGATATTAGTATTTATTATGCTTATTAATTGGAAAGATTACGAGGAATCATGATTAATGCCAATCAGAAAAATTAAAATTGTTTTATTTCAATGTTTATTTTCCAGGAAGAAGATAAAAGCGCTTACCTCCATGAAACACACGTAATAAGTTATAAGTCAATATAAGTATAATACAAAATATAAAATATAAATAAACACACAGTTATAAGTCAGTTCACATTGTTATCTATTTTTATTAATAGAAAGAATTGAAGGTGTTTGGATCCAATGCCTGTTTAATCTGGGTCATCCCAACAGTTGTAATATGCGTACTGTAACAAAAATAAACTAGTAAGTAATTTGTTATCAATTTTGTAAACGGTCTGGAGATTGGTTGCCTCCATCTACTTTCGGACACATTTGGTTATTTTTTGCATTCAATGCACAGCCAGGCTCAAAAATGTTATGATATCCACCAGCTTAAGTGAAGTAGTATTCATCATTTTGCTCCAACTATTATAATTCAAACTTAACTTTGTTGGTTTTCCTTCTTTCAAAAAGTCACAGATTTTTTTTCCTTTCCTGTGAAATGAAAAGAATGTCTAATAGAGTTTTATTTTACTGCATTTAGGAAAATTTCTAATGTTTAAGTTGGCACTGATTAAGATTATAACTTATGGCTGATTTAGTTTTAATAGACAAAAAAATATGGAATCACTAAAATAATAAATGATAAATGTTAATTTATAATACTATTTATTTTCTGTGAACACTTAGAAGGTTTATAAGAAGCTGGACAAATCATCTCGTTCGTTCCTAGTGTTTCCTTGTAATAGAAAAGAGAATGAGGTCCAGAGGTCCAGTTTAAATAAAAATATATTCTAAACAGAACATCATCTTCACATAAAAATGAAAAACTTGATGAAAACGTTTGATTTATTTCCTTGTTAAATTCATTTTTAGAATGATTTTTGTTTAAATAAGGTTTAAGTAATGATTTTATTAAATATTATAAATCTATATAATAAAAAGTGTGCGTAAGTAGCTAGGTAGATGTTTGTCATCGCTGTAATGACAACTTCATACTCGTGGAAGCAAGTTCTTTACACAAACTTTATTGGGTTAACGTTTATTATTCTCTTATTGGGGGGTAAAAACAAAATTATTAGCTTCATTTATTAGGTTGTTTTATTTTCTAGGGGATTAATAACTTCAAAAATACAGGTTATCATTATCTGTTGCCCGTCCTTTTTGCCTTTACACACTCGGTGAGGTGAGCCCCGTTTGTCTTTCACGGGCGTTTCTGAGGTTAGACCCACGCGCCTTGGTCTCTCATTCAGTTTTATCCCATCGTCCCTTGTGGGTATTCCTTTTCTATTCTACGTATTGATAGTTGGCTTCAGTAGACTTCTAGCTTTGAAAATTATGTTTGTTGTTTATGAAAGAATTTTTTTATTTAATTTTGGCTAGTATTTGATGAAGTAGTTTTGTGTTTTATGTAAAAACATTTATCAAAAAATTATCATTTTTTGTATTTTTTTCTCATGATTAAAACTATCCTGATGGTTCCCTACCACTCTTAATAGATTTCTAAGTTAAAGGCATTGAGTCTTGAGAATGAGAATTGAATAATGTTCTGGAACTTGTGATAACATTTTTAATCTTTAATGGACTTCCTAACTTATACTCATTTGTATTCCTAGGTAACTAATTATACTCTACATGAATTAAATAAAATTTTAAACAAATTTAACATGGAATAATATATCCCAATGAAATAAGGTATTGAAAAAAAATTAAGAACAACTTAGAACATTTAGTCAATGAAAATTCCTGTATTATGTAAGCAATTATAGCCAAATGCATTGCATATTTTTATATCATTAGTTACAGAAGGAGCTTGACCTATTTTTTAAAATAATAATCTCTTATTAAATTCACATCATATGCATGGTTTTTAAAAGTTTAGTCATCATAACAAAGTTGATCAGATTATCTTTCTGAAATAACTCCTGCAGTTCAGTATTTTTCATCAGTCTCCTCCCTTGGATTACACAGAGGACCAAATATTTGGTATACGAGGTATGGCTATTAAATAAAGAGACTGACGTTGCAATAAAATTTATTTTTATTTTATACATAATTACTTACTATCACCTTCAATATAAACCCCTTCTCTATCCCTACAACGCTCCATGTGAATTTTCCATTGTTGGAAACAGTGCTGGAAGTCATCTTCTGTCAGTTCCTTCAGGATGCATGCCGCTTTCTCTTTTACAGCTTCCACGGACTCAAATCTCATCCCTTTTAATGAAGATTTCACCTTATGGAACAGATAGAAGTCACATGGTGCAAGATCTGGTGAATAAGGTGGATGTTCTAACACTGGGATGCTGTACTGGGCTCTTGACAGATAACACGGAATGAGCTGGCGCATTCTCTTGGTGGAGAACCCATGATTTATCCTTCCATATTTCGGGTCGTTTTAAGGTCAAACTATTAATCAATACTACTACCTCGAGATACTTGCAAAACTACGTGAAAGAGTAAGGAAAAAATGACCCGAAATGTGGAAGGACAAATCATGGGTTCTCCACCAAGACAATGCGCCAGCTCATTCCGTGTTATCTGTCAAGAGGTTCCTAGCCCAGTACAGCATCCCAGTGTTAGAACATCCACCTTATTCATCAGATCTTGCACCATGTGACTTCTATCTGTTCCCTAAGGTGAAATCTTCATTAAAAGGGACGAGATTTGAGTCCGTGAAAGCTGTAAAAGAGAAAGCGGCACGCGTCCTGAAGGAGCTGACAGAAGATGACTTCCAGCACTGTTTCCAACAATGGAAAATTCGCATGGAGCGTTGTAGGGATAGAGAAGGGGTTTATATTGAAGGTGATAGTAAGTAATTATGTATAAAATAAAAATAAATTTTATTGCAACGTCAGTCTCTTTATTTAATAGCCACATCTCCCTCGTATGATATGGCATTTGAATGTGATTAAGGTCTGTTTCTGGGTTCTTGCTTGAATTAAATACCATGAGCCATTGGAGAGGACTAGCTTTATAAAAGTATTATGATAACATGATTTTGTTGTTTTAAAAAAGACCTGCTCATCATTTATCTCCAAAGTTCAAAATAGGTTTGGTTCAAAAATTTAAATTATACTCGCTTTTAAATTTAAATCTGTCACTTTATTATTTTAGTGATTTTTTTTCCTAATATTCAGCTAAAATCGGAGAATACAATCTTATTGTTAGTAAAGGAAAAATAAGCCTAAATCGAACGAATAAACAACAAAATTTTTACATTCATGGAACTTTGTTCATAACTTTGTCTTAGTAGTAAGTTTCTTAACCCAATTTTTCAGGGAGAAATGCTCTCTAGGGAAGGGATTGAAATCTGGGCGGAATGTTCCGAAAATTACTTGCACAAATTAATTTGAGTAAGGTTCTTACAGTTGTTTTGTTTCTGAATCGAATGAGACCACCCCCATGAGATAGTCAACTGATGGATGAACTGATGATAGTCAACAGTTTAGAAGTAATTAATGATTTTAGATAAAACATGGAGAATAATCACATTTTGTGGCTGAACTGTATATAGGGTGTTCTGTTAGTCATGTGAAATATTTAAGTTGGTGATAATAGACAAAGAGCAACAAAAAGTTCATGTTGGCCTCTGATCTGACTCCACACAGAAAAGCAGGAGATTTATATTTCGTATTTTTTATGTAAGTCTCATTTTTTGTTGAATAGGAAGCGATCACTCAAAACTATTCAAAGCAATCAAGTTCTGATTGTACCATCATAAAGATCAAATTCCCTTTAAGAAATATAGTTTATCTCGACTGAATCCATTATAAGGAGTCATTCTTGGAGACCAATAGCTTTTTTATTTAGTATTCCATTCCTCACTTTTTGGCTAATCAAGAGCCAATTCTAGACCAATCCAGAAAGAAACCACTACTTCGTTTGTACCAATTTAATGCTTAATAAAAATAAAAGTTTCCCTAGAAGTGGGATCTGTAGTCTAACAGGGGGCTGAGAAAAACATTCACAAGTTAAGAGTGATTTAAAAACAATGGATTTAGTTAAATCAAACTATATTTTTTAAAGAAAACACCTCTTTAAATATTTCCCTTGACTTACGGAACACTGTTATATATTTCAGTCGCAAAATGTGATTTTTCTCCCAAAATCAGTATTGACTTCCAAATAGGGTTGTAACATCCAAAGGAAAATATCGATATAAAATGTAAAACCAAATATGGATATCCACTGATAATCGCTAGAAAAATATCGATATATCGAAAGCAAATGGATGAAAGTGCATCAAATGAGTATAATGTTAAACTGTGAAGAATGTTATGAAATAATATAATGATTATTATTTATAAAACAATATTTTTATTAGCCATGAATCGTTATAAAAAAAGATAGAAAAGAATTATACTTCAAAGAAAAAAAATTTTTTATTACATATTTTTATTTTGAAGACTTTTAGCCATATTTGACATATAGTCTTCTAGAAGTTTTTCAATAATAAAACCTTCAAATTTTTATTTATCTTATAACTCTTCCGACTATATTGTTTATTCTCAAAACATTCATCTAAAAGCATGTAATTTATTTGATATACATCTCAGTACCATCATCATTTATATAAATCATAAATATTTTCTTTACATAGGATTAATCAGCATTATTAGTATGTACATCTTATCTAATCATTATTGTTTGGTAATTAAATATTGTTTATTGTTATATTTACTGGTAAAACTCCAGAATGGTAACCCCAACATGGAGGACACCTAGATTTTTAGAACCTCGCTGATCTTAAAAATTTAGAGCTTCGCCATTTTGGGGTTACGGTTCTGGAGTTTTACCGAATAAAGGAAATTGTTAAAATAAAATACAGTAGAATCTTGATAATTCGTATTGTCAAGAATTCAAAAGGTAAATATGAATTATCGAGTTATACAAATTACCGAGATTTCCAATAATCGGCGGTAAAAAATAAGAAATAACAAAATTAATAAAAAATTGTAATACATAAATAAATTGGAAATACAAACGATATAATTAGATCAACAAAAAAATTCGATTATTTTCTTATGGTGCAATCCTTGTAAACGGATCTCATCGATGGCTTCATTAAGCATGTTCAGAGCAGAAAATATGTTTACACAAACATCCGATTTTGCGAAGGTATGCATTATTTCGCTATTTTAGAACTAATCGTCGCTACATCAATTTCTTCATTATCTCCTTTTTTTACGGAGTCAAAATTTCCTCGTCAGTTAGGATCCAAGCAACTGTTAAACCTTCGTCAAAATAGGCGAAATCTCGAAAAGTCATGGGAGTTCTTCATTTTGAGGTAGGTGATTCCCATCCTTTATGCTTTCTAAGAGTTGCATCACTACTTCCTTGCGTTAAATGTCTAAAATCGTTTAATTATGGCCAAGTTCAGAGATTGCAGCTTAAAGGTTGTGCTGGTAGGCAAAAACAGAAGATAAACATCGCTGAGTGATGTGGTACTGTTGTGGGCCGTACAATTATCAATAAACAGTTAAAAATTTTCGCTGTTTTTTATTCCATATCTGTACCCATTCGGTGAAAATTTCACTTATGATACATGCTTTTGTGTTTGCACAATAGGCGTTCGGTAAAGGTTTTGTTTTATAAAGCACCTTGCATTCGCGGATTTGCCAGTCATGAGCGAACTTAATTTTTCAGATCAATCTCTGTTGTCGGCTAACAGCATGGTTACAGGTTTTTTACAATTGTATTTAATGAGAACCGAATAGAATAAAAAGAGTGTAAACCGACCGAAATTTATAGAAACGATTCCTCTCTCACTCATTCACCTCTCCTCTTGAAAAGATTAAGAGTTAACGATATTTTTTATTTGGAAATTCGAATTATAAGGCGTTTACATTACTTGGAAGACGAAAATAAATACGAATTATCGGTGAAATCGGATTGCAGTGTTTTTATAAGAAATAAAGGGAGACTTTCAAGAGACCAGAAAATCTATACGAATTACTGGGATATGAATTGCTGAGATTCTACTGTAAAATAGTTTAGCATATGGTGTGGTCGATATATCGTCGTAAAATATCGATATATCGGATGTTAAGATATCGATATAATAAATTGGTTTTTCAACTCCGATATATCGCGTGTCGATATTCCAACCCTACTTCCAAACTATTGACTGCTTTGTCATGGGGTGTTATGATTCGATTCAGAATCAATACCTTACTCGACTTGATTTGTGCAAATCAGTTAGCGAATATTCTGCTCTTCCCATTTCGACCTCCCCAGTGAGAGTAGAATTTGGGTGGACCCTGCAGATTTTGATGCTTACTACCGAGACAAAGTTATGAACAAAGGTTCATGAATGTACTAATTGTATTGTTTATTTTGTCTATTCCTTTTTATTTATTTTGTATTATCTTATCCTATGTCTAGTTAAATTTTTGTAAATTCTCTCATTAAAAGTATTAAAAAATCTTAGTTGCTGTTTACGTGGCTAGGCTGAAAATTGCTGCACACATGCTTGCAGAACGCGAACGAAATGACACAGAAGCGCGCCATTTGGAAATAAAATTCCCCCAGGCATGCGCAGTTTGAACCACTATTAGTTGAATCCACTATATTTTAAGTGGAGCCCTGTTTTAGTGTTATATCAACGCGAGTTAAACAGCATGCTGTTTTCTAATTTTAACTGCTGATTAAGTGACTCCTACTGAGATTCATCGTCGTTTAAAATCCGTTTATGGTGACGATGTTGTTGATAGGTCTACTGTGAATCAATGGGTAGTAAAATTTCGTGGTTGCGAGCCAGGAAAAGCCATAATTGTTGATGAAACACGCAGCGGACATCCGATCACTGTCTCAGACGATAGATAAACTTCGCAAACTCGTTCCGTGGATATTCCATTATGGTTTGCGATAGGCTTTTGAGTGATATGCAGGTCATTTTGAATCAAATCGTCGACGAGTTGGCGATGTTTATCGTCTGTAGCAGATCGCGTCATTGCGCTTTGGCACCCTTTGATTTATACAATGCAGTTATATTTTCTACCATTTAAACCGACTCTTTACCTTCACCAAAATAAACTCTGAGAATATTACTATAACTATAAATATAAATGGAATTAACTGCGATAAACAACAGATAATCCTTGCTCCTTTCAAAACAGCAATTTCTTTATTATTCACGATGTTCATATATAGGTAAATGAAAGTGAAAATTATAGATGGTACAACATATTAATTACCATATGCTTTTCTAAAAGATCCTACATGTTGACCTCAGGTTGGTCTCATCTGTTAATTTCATGCATTTTTCATCTGTATTACCTTCTATGACTTAATATGTTAGATATAAATATAGCACTAACCATTTCCGGAGACTTGGTTATTTGGAATCAAGGGACCTTTAAACGTTCAAAATTGTTCAGCATTGCATTACTTAGTTATTTTTCAAATTTCTTAGTTTTTTAAATTTACTAAAAGCATATATATATATATATATATATATATATATATATATATATATATATATACACACACACACACACACACACACACACACACACACACACACACACACACATATATATATATATATACACACACACACACATATATATATATATATATATATATATATATATATATATATATATATATATATATATATATATGTGTGTGTGTGTGTGTGTGTGTAAATATATGCAATGGAGAAGGCACAAGTAAAACGTAAAGGTCTTTTTTCTTCTCCTGAAGAGTCATATTCACATTCCTAGTGGTGAGGATATAGATAAGTAAAAGTAAACAAATAGGAAATAAAAAAAAATTCTATCTATGGCTAAACTCACAAATGTTGTAAGTGCAAATTTTATGGTTTTGACTAAAAATGCTTTGATTGCATCCTATAAATCCTTATTTATAAATTCTCTTTGTTTGTTTGTATGATTGGCTACTTTTATATATATCATAACACTAGTTTCAAAAAGTTATATATTGCAGCTTGAAGATCTTCCAACCAAATTGGTACCTACTTACATCTGTGAAATTGACCATCAATATGGAAAATGTGATATGTCATTCTTTATATTCCTGCAATAGTTTTACCTTATTGCTGTCTTGTTTCTTTTTAGCTCTGAAGGCATGCAATGCGGGTCGGAACATTGGCTTTCAATAAATAGTTTCATTTTGGAATTAATTTTTATGTGTAAGAATTAATTGTATATGAGTAAACTAAACAACCTTAACAATTAATTTTACTAGATGACATGGGTAACAGAATTGATGACCTTGAGAAGAACATCTCTGACCTCATGACTCAAGCTGGGGTAGAGGGTACAGAGAAGTAACAAACTCATATAGACTTAATCAGGTTTACTTTATTTACCTCCGCCAACTGTTAAATTTCAACGGCTTTTATAGCTACCACAACGTAATCTAAGTCACTTTTGTATTTATTCATGTATTTATATGTTTTTGCTTAATATGTTGATTGATAATCAAATGATATTGGAACTATAGTGTTATAATATGCTTAATTGTGATTAAATTTCTGTGTTGTGCTTTTTTTAATATAATTTCTTTTTCATAAAATATATTAAAGTTTTTTCATTCCTTTTAATTTATGTTATGCTATCTCCTAATGTAAATTGGTAAATTATGACAAAACAAGAGTAATAATATTATTTTTAAAGGGAGAAGTTGATCGGGGGTGCGGTCAAAGAAATAGACTTAATAAGTGTGGTCTTATATAATTGTGCCTACGTTTCGGCCTAAATTTTAGGCCATCTTCAGGGCAGCGAGGCGTGTGGTCTAGCGCCAACTGTAGTGCGCCAGTCGGCGCTAGACCACACGCCTCGCTGCCCTGAAGATGGCCTAAAATTTAGGCCGAAACGTAGGCACAATTATATAAGACCACACTTATTAAGTCTATTTCTTTGACCGCACCCCCGATCAACTTCTCCCTTTAAATATAAATATACGGTCAACAATAACTCCCTCCAATAATATTATTTATTTACAATATGCATTGTAGCCTTATGATGTAATTAAAAATTGTGACTTAAGAGTCTTAAAGTATTATTAAGTAAATTAGGAAGGAAAACAAAAGTACAAAATTTTGAAAAATATACATGGTACAAAACCTATTATCTTTATATTTATGCAAATTTTAAATAGCACACTTTATAATATAGATCAGGACCTGGAGCATTAGTAGATGGTTATGGAGCCCAAATTTGAAATAGGGAAGATATAAATAGTGCAAAGGAATTCTACCCTATGATGAGGTGTGATATATAAGTTGAAGGACTGGTAAATCAACAAAGGTACTAGGGTTAATCACTAGTCATGGTCACCTCACTAATTATGGGCGGGCTTTTATGATTTTCTTAACATTAAGCAACTTCTCCATTTTTTTCTGATTGTCACTCAGTAGGTATTTCAGAGAAGTATTTATGCTTCACTTATTAGTGAATCCCTTTCCTAATATTTTTCTCAGTTATTGTTCTGAAATGCCTGTTTTGTGTAGTACATGTAATTTTTACCAGTGAAGATTTGTTAAGAATTATTTTGTTATTCCTTCATTGATTTTCGGTTTTTAAGGTATGCATCTTTTCATTACAATTTCTGCTTTGATACGGCTCTGTTGTTTCACATTTAGACATTTTAATTAGCCTAAATTTTCAACTGACCACAATCGGTCTTATTAGCAGTGTTTGCACCTGAACTTACCTGAAGCACTAGCACTTTCTGGCACCATTTGTGATAATTGCTTTATATTCAATTGTAAGATTCATATTCATTGGAATTATTAATATTATTAATGGTAGAGATTATTAGCCTCAAGGGATAAACAAAACTACAATAGATCTTTTCATGGCACTTTAAAATATAGAACACTCTATATTTTATTTTTCCTGAATTTCTCACAGCAACAAACAACATGGCAATTTGTCATTATTTTTATTAATATTTGAAAAGTAACAAACATTTAAAAGAGAAAATGAGTCCTATGGACCACGGAGCTCCTGGCACAGTGAGTAAATGGGCGTGAAAAAGGCACTGGTTATATATTTACTTAATTATCTATTAGGTTACAGTATTAAATTCCTGTAATTTGCCATCTAATACCATTATGTTACCTATAAGGTAGCGTAATGAAGGTTTCGGTAGCTTTTATACTGATGACATATTTCATTATATATTAACTGTTTACTTCAATTAATTATCAAATGTAATTAACTTGAGAAAATTGTGTCCATGATATCAATAAAAAATAGGAAACGAATCACATAATTAACTTGAAGAAAAACCGACAGTAACGTAATGAACTATTTAAAAATACGCACCATATTTTCATGGGAAGGAGCTCCTGCCAGCGATTGAGTTGGGACTTTTCTGACAATAATACCTCTCAGTAGAACTCCTTTTACCACTTTTCTTCTCCGAATTCTCTAGCTCCCCACTAAACTAGGTAATGTAATAGATATATTCATGGACACAACTTATATCTCCACCAAATTCTCTAAAATGCATTTTAAACAATATTTGTTACCACTTAAATTAGTTATAATTCCCATTCTTCATAGGAAAGTTGGAAATCAAAGTTTTGGTTTATACACGCACAGACCATTTTGTGAGACTTAGGTTATTTGGATTCACGATCGCAATTCTTTCCTTAACTATATATTTCATATATAGGTAGTGAAAGCAAAATGAACATTTTTTTTTTTGCGTTGGCTCACATACCAGGACCTTAAAACTTGTATTTCCGTTGAAAACTCGAATTCGAAATTTTTCACGATCGCAATACTTTCCATTACTATATATTTCATATAGATAAATGAAAGTAAAATGAACATTTCCTTTTTAATCAGTTGATGTCATGATGGTATAGAAGGATCTAATTAGGGATTGATAAATTATTTGCCACTCTATAATTTTGTTTTTATTGAAAACTAATTTCGAATGTTATACATTCGTTTTCAGTTCAATGTTATGGTAGATTATATGATGTTATATTATTAGATTATAATCTACGTAAATCTTGAACTGAAGATGAATGTATAACATTCGAAACTAGTTTTCAATAAAAACAAAATTAGAGATGTGGTAAATACTTTATCAATCCCTAATTTACTTTTTTGCGTCTGTCCCACATTCCATTGTAAAAAACATCTGGTCACTTTACCCAATTGGAACTTCTTGTGACACCTTAATAATTTGAAGGGTAAGGTTACAAAATAGGTGTCACTTTTTTTTTTAACGCCCTGGAAGAATACTACTTTTCATTCTGATCCATTTTTAAAAAAAAGTGACTTGCCTGTTTTTCTCTCCCTTGACCCTTCATTTCACCTCTAAATTGGTCACAGGATAAACCTCTTTTTGGCATTTATATGTTCTGTCTTGTTTTGATTTATTTTGGAACTAAACTTACCTTCAGAATGCTGATCCCTTCTCCTCCAGTCCATCAATGGAAATGCCAGTCCTAAAAGAAAATATTTGTTTCCTAAAGAGGTAACCCTGAACTCATCTGATCTTGAGCGATGCATTGTCTGATATTGTAGCAGTTTCACCCTGGAATCCGAATAATTTGTGCCAACTGAAATAATGGTAAATATTTTTATTCATCCTTAAGCATGTTCATGTTCCGTATTTTTATCGTTCTCTGTTAATTTATATTTTTTCAAGCGGCTACGATTCAAAGCCCTACTGATTAACTTTCCAAAAATAAAATATTTTTATAAACTTACAAAATTTATTTTTAAAGTTGATTTATCAAGTATGTTACCACTATAAAAGTAAAATGCTTATTAGCCCTAAACTTGACAAAGTGTCACACAAGACAGTTCTTTTATTAAAACATAAAAAAGTTTTGACAAGTTTAGGGACATATATTTTTTTAAATGACTTTTTTCTGCACATATTAAATGTGTTAAAACAAAAAATATTTATAAAAAAATTATATACCTATTCTAAAAGTTAATATTATTTTTTTTTTTTAAATTGTATAGATTATTTTTTAATTCACAAAAATGTTCTGCCAAATTTAGGGATAATATTATTATATTTGAAGAAATCCAAAGAAGGCAGCTTTATGCTGGAAAAAATACTGGTCGCTAAAGCCAATCATGAAGGAAAATGTCCACATAGAAATGAAGAAGCAGGTTGTTAGCTGTATTCTGCCAATGGTTACATACAGTCAGACTTGGTCATTAATAAAATATGAAGAAAACAAACTCCGGGTATGGCAAAACTATTGAAAGAAGTAATTACGAACTCCGCTCCTCAATAAAAGTTATTCACTATAGATAGATATTTATATTGTAAATATTTTCGTATTATAAAAACGTATTATATTATTACTGAATGTCATATTATAAAATTGTAAATATTATATTTACTGTGTGTTTATTGTGTATTGTGTTTATTATTTGCATTGCCAGTCCTACAGGCATCGCTGCGGTTCCAAGCCAGTTCGCCAATGGTATTGAGAAGCTAATAGCTTACGCATCTCAGTCACTCACTGTATCTGAAAAACCATTATAGCCAGTTGGACAAGGAGAGTCTTGCTATAGTTTTCGCCCAATATTTTACATTATTCATAGACAACCTGCCGTTGTCACGCATCTTTCACCACCAAAAAGCGTTGTCGCAAATGACTTCTGCACGTCTCCTGCGATACGCATCCTTCCTCTCCGGTTTTGATTATTCTGTTATATTTAAGAAAGGTGAGGAAAACCAAAATGTCGACTGTTTGTCACGTGCTCCGGTCGACCTATCATCCTCAAAAATCGATCAGGCCATTGGCACTGAAGTCAACTATATCTGTTCCCAGGCTGTTTCGCAGATATCAAGCGAAGTGATCACTTACCAAGCATCTTGGCCGAAAGTGAACGTGATCCTGAACTCAAAAAGATCGTGAAAGACCTAAAAGAAAAATCTGACGAATCCCAATATATACTTAGTGACGAAACTCTCTATCGGAATGACAGAATTGTAATTCAACTATCACTGCGAAGTTAAATTCTCTGAGAACTTCATGAAACTCGCTCCGAGGTTATTAAAACTAAACAGCTTGCTTGCCGGTATATATATTGGCCCGGGATCGATTCGGGCATAGAGAAATTAGTAAAAGGATGTGAAGCATGTACTCTCACAAAGTCAAATCCAGCAAAGGCTCCTTACCATCCTTGGCAAGAACCTGATAGTAACTGGGAAAGAGGGCATATAGAAATATCCGTCATGTTCCAGGATCATTTTTTCCTGGTCTGTATTGATTCATAGTCGAAATAAAGAAAGTAAAAGAGACTCCAACAAGTGCCAGTATAATCACTCTGCTGAACCAAATTTTCTCCATACATGGCTATCCGAAAGTTATGGTCTCGGACAACGCTTCCATATTTAAGAGTGACGATTTCGTAACTTACTGCAAGATTCATGGTATCTTCCAAAAATTTATCACTGCAGGACAACCGTCTATAAACGGATTTGCGGAACGAAATGTCAGAACACTGAAAAATCTACTTCGTGGCGTAGCTGAAGACGACACCTAAATGGAAGAAAAACTGCTAAAAATCCTCCTATATTACCGAGAAACTCCATTGGCTAGTGGCAAATCACCTGCCGAACTGTAATTGGGAAGAAAACTTCGCATCCGGTTGGACGCTATTTTTCCGAACAAGCCAACGTGTACGCAACCGATCATTTTAAGTGGGAGAGAGGATCCAGGCCCGATAGTTCCTGTACAACAAACCTGTCTGGCAATTTGGTAACATTCTGGAAAAGTATGGCCAGCGACACTATCTTGTGGATATTGATTCGGGGAGGAAGCTTAAACGCCATGTAGACCAGCTACAATCGACGGGCGTGAAGAAGAAAAGAGTAACGTTTATTCCTACAAGATCCTTTAACGTCCCAAGGCCTCTTTCAACTTCAACTCCAACTGTGACCTCATCAGCTACAATAGATAGAGATTCAGCCCAAGAACGGATGCCCCAACAAACCGGCTCTACTTCTGCTTCTGGCCCACCGTCAACTCATCCGAAACCTCCACTACCTATGAGTCCGCAGCGGGTGAGAAGACCACCTACATATCTATTGGATTATCAAAGTTGATGGTGTCGAGTTCCCCTTTTGTTTAATTTCATCTAAGTCAATATTGTTTCATTATTTGTTTACTTATATCTTCAAAATTTAGTGGGGGAAACTGTAGTGAACTATCGACTGTTCCTAGTTCTTTGGATAACCTTCCTTGTTATCATTCATTGTTATAATTACTTGTTATCAAGTTGTACTGTGTGATTCTTAATAAATCTATGTGAAAATGTAGTGTTAATGAAGTCAATTATATTCCCTGATACAATACTCAGCTCAGGACGTAGGCTATATTGGACTCCTTGAAGGGGTTGAAATTCATTATTGGGCTTGGGGTTGAAATTCATTATACTCTATATTGGGCTTGAAATTCATTATTGGCCCTTCGATGCCATTCTTGACCCTCCATGATTCCACCATAGATCGATCGGATGATCTTCCTTTCATGAATTAATAAAGCCGATTCATCTAACTTTGCTCATTGTCTATGTGTCAGTGCCGTAGCTCAGGAATGACCGGACTAATGTTTTATTGAGCTGTGCTTTTGTTGCTCTCGGAAGCAGGTAGCTAGGGAAATGATTACTTAAACCTTAAAAGCATCTACCGGACTTACCGATACAAGACCTAATTTCCATGGAGACGTGGGACTAATAGCCGATCTAGGAGGACAAAATTTAATGACCATAATTTTCGATTGGAAATCACATGTTTGTCACAAATAATTAAAAATTGACGTTATACGGTTTTTAATTAATTAATACAATTATTTTATGGAGAAAAAAAAATCAATTTATAATTTTAAAGAAATAGCATGAACAATATTATTAAAAAGAAAACTATTTGGACTTATTCAAATCAATTTAAGCTATTTCCTCATCCTGATCAACATCCGTAGAAAAGTTATTCTCTGGTAATCGCTTAGCCACTAGTCAGAAACTGATGAACCAAGTGCCTCTGTAAACCAAATCCATAGGACCAGAATCAGATGAGTGGCAAAGGGGTCACTTGCCCCGGATGACAGAATTCAGATAGCGGCTTATTTCAAGCGAAATTTTATTTTTAGGTCAAGTAAAAGGTATTTGTTACTGCTGTTTTAACTTTTTAAGGATTCGTTCGTAACTGAGCCCAACAACTTTACAAGCCCCATTTCAACCGTCGCGATATCACTTCGACTACATTAACTATATCTTCACGATCCTCCTCTAAAGATTCAAAGGTCTAACCGATTCTTGACATCTACCGCAAATCGATTTCTAATTGAAGGGATTTTCGATTTATCTAAATCAAAATTTTCGCAACAAATACGGTTTTCTTTTCTGTTTTTTTATATAAAGTTGTTATCGAAGTTTCGCGATTACTAATTTTTTTCATCTTTGTTGTACCAAGACATGGACAATTTGGTTTCGTGTTTGTGAATCCGGCGAAGTCCATGTATAGCATTTCCAAGTCAATTGTAACCCTTTCCAAATCCATTGTCACCTTTTCCAATTCAATTGTAACCTTTTCCATTTCAGTTGTAACTTTTTCCATTTCAATTGTCCATGTCCCTCCAACCGGACATGAATTAATTCAATATTATTTATTTTATTGTTGTAAAATAATTATTTTAATTACAAAAAAGACTTTTAAAATCATTTCGGCATATTCTTCCGACATTTTTTCGTTTATTAGATAATTGATACTAAGTGCTAATTTCAAGTAGTTTAAATTTTAGAAATAAAATTGCTATAAAATTATTTATTTTTAAATATTTATTTTTTTATTTTATTTATTTGGTGAATGGGAGGGGGGGGGGAGTGGATTTCATCGATTTGGTGATAGTTCATTAGCATTACGTTTTCTTGTTACGTAAAGTAGCTAATGTCAGATTTGCTCTCGCAATTTTGTCCCACCACGATCATTTCTACTTAATTATTAGTTTTCAAAATTCTTCGGTATAGGTAGGTATCATTTACTATGTTTTCAAGGGCGCTATTTTCGAATTTACTATCGGAATTCCAATAGCGCATGCGCATTTTGATTATCCGTTGTTATTGAAGTTTTCAATGATAAAGGGATCGTTTATTAGGTTTTCCAGGGTTCTGATTCATCGCGCATGCGCGTTTCCATTTCCGATACTATTGGAGTTTTCTATGATATTGTTTCTTAGGTTTTCAAGGCTTCTGATTCCTTTTCTTGAATTGGATTTAGGATCCCGCTTATGCATTTCGCTTTTTTGTTACTAATCAAGTTTTCTATGACATAGGGATCGTTTATTTGATTTTCGAAGGTTCTGATTACTGCACTACTAGTGCCTGTAGTCTATCAGCTACCATTGACTCACTTCTGCGGTAAAGTTCGCATTAGTGTCTTTTTTGCGTAGATTACAAATATCATAATCTAGAAATCGAAAAATTAAAAAAGCATAATTTTTTAGTGTTTTTTTTCTTTTTTCAGAAAAATGCATCTTATCGAAAAAAATTCAAACAAATGTTGTTTTCCATAAAATTACCTACAAAAAAGGCCGTTATGTTCAATCTAAAACTAACGATAACGGAACTACGGAGCGTCAAACCTGTGACATTTTCAGTATTTCAAGGAAAAACTTACTGTATTTGGGCTTTCTTAATTCTAGAAATATGCATTTAATCAAATAAAGTTATAAATAAAAGTTGTTCATTTTAAGACCACGTACAAAAAAAGTTCGGTTACATTTTAAGCTAAAACTAGCCGTAACGGTTCAACGGACTGTCAAACCTGTAAAATTTTCGGTATTTCAAGAAAAACCTGCTTTTTGCGACCTTTGCACACAGTATTTCGTGTAGGATACGAATATGATGAGCCGGAAATCGAACTTATCTTCAGCTTTAGATCATCTACAAAAAGGGTTCGGTTACATTTTAATCTAAAACTAACGATGACGGCCCTACGGAGCGTCAAACCTGTGAAATTTTTGGCATTTCATGAAAATCTGTTGTAAGTGAGGTATCTTTTTTCAGGAAATATAAATTTAATCAAAAAAATTCAAACAATAGTTATTTAATATAAGTTCACATCAATAAAAGGGCGAGGTGCATTCAAGTGCATAACGACAACCGCTATACGGAGCCTCAAGCTTGCGAAATTTTCGGGTTTTTCAGAAATACCTCCTTATCGCGAACTTTACACTCATCTAATTTAACTAATTAAAATGAAACATAATTTACTTTTTTAAGAAATGTACTGCAAAAATCCTGTAATCTATATAAAAATATGTAGTTCACCTTCTTAGACCTTCAAACAGCATTCGACTCCGTCCTAAGAAGTGAAATATGGGAATATGAATGGAAAGTACTAAGAACCAATAACGTTGCAAGAAGCTATGATGTCTACATACCCAGACCCTTAAGGAATTGTCAGATTGAATGGTCAAGTGCCTAGGTATTTTAACATAGCCAGGGGTGTCATGCAAGGGGACCCAGTATGTTCAGTATGTTTTGATCATATTTTTTGGTTTTGCATGTGGGGCATTGGTTGATGTATTCGTTTATTTCATCTCCCATGTTTGTCTTTATAATTTTTCATAAGTTTCATTTATTCCTTTATATTGTGTCCTATATTGATAGTTATATGTTTCCTATATAATAGTTTTCGATAAATGCTTCATTCTTTTTTATATTCTCAATATGTTCGCATAACAAAAAATATCTTTTTTATTTTACTGTGGATATTCTGATTCTATAATTTTGTATATTTCTATAAAATGTTCGTTTAGTACATTGCCTATTAATGGTATTTTTGATAAGCAGTATATTCCATAAATTGTTTCTGATGTTAATATTTGTGACTAACAATTATTTAATTTTTCCTTTTCAGTACAATTCACGATATACCTATGTTTCTTGAATTCTAATTTATCTTTTCCTCGGGATATAATAATTTGTTGTTTTTCTATATTTAAATTTTTATCTTTTTAACGTATTCCTACTTGATTCTTGTGAATGTATGATTCCTAAATCTTCTTCAGTATTATCTTCTATTGATTCTACTGCTGTTAATTCTAATTGTTCAATAAATGTTCCATATTCTGGTGTAGTTTCATCTGCTGTATCTTGCAATAGTTCTTCAATATCCACGTTTTCTTCTAAATGATGTAAATCATCATAGTTTCGCGAAAGTGCATTGGCTACGTAATTCGTCTTTCCCTGGACATGTTTTATTTCAAATTCCAATTCTTGTAACTTCCATATCCACTTAATTATTCTTATATTTTGGTTCTTCATCGAAAAGATCCGTGTTAATAGTTTATAGTCCGTCTGCAAAAAAATTTAGTTCCATACAGGTAGGGCTTTCCTGAACTTCTTATAATATCGTGTCATGCCTAAAAATTGTCTGGTCGACTTTTCTTCATGGGGTATGGGAAATTTTAACATTGCATCTATTTTTCTTTGATCTGTTCTTATACAATCTGGGGTAACAATATATCCTAGAAATTTTAATTCTGTTTTAAAGAACTCTGTTTTGTCTAGTTTTATTGACAAATTATACTTTTTTAGTGCTTTGAATATTCTTTCTAGATCCTTTATATGTTCTTCTTCTGTTTTTGAATAAACTATTATATCATCAATATAAATTATTGAATTAGGAAAATTTTCGATCATCCTGATATAGCCATGACGGCTCTTTCGGAATGTTGGCGGCGAGTTGCATAGGCCGAAGGGCATTCTTAAGAACTCTTATTGTCCATTCTCTGTTGAGAAGGCTGTTTTAGCTATACTGTCTTTATCCATCTCAATCTGATGGATTCCAGAAGTGAGATAAATTGTTGAAAATATTTTTGCACCTTTCAATCGATTTAGTAGATCTTCGATATTTGGTAGCGGAAATTTGTCTTTTATTGTTGCCTGATTTAATTTCCAGTAGTCTATTACCATACGTACGTTTTTAAACCTGATGCGTCCATTTTGGAACAATCCATACTTGGTCTAATAATATTTTCTTGTAATAGTTTTTCTACTTCTTTGTGTATTTGACTTTTAAATTGCTCTGAATGTCTATAATTCCTTGTGTAAATTGGGTTTTCATTGGTGATTATTATTTTATGTTTTAGTAATCAAGTTGCTTTTAATTTTTCTTCATTTGTATTTATATAATATCCCCATTTTGACTTATAGCATTTATTAATTTTTCTTTTATTTCGGGTTTTATATGTTCATGTCTTAATAAACTTTTTATTTCATTTTTGTCTTCAATATAAAATAAATTATTCTCTAATTTATATTTCTTTTCTCGAAATATTAATTCCTCTTTGTCTAATTCAATATGTTTAAGTAGAGCTTTCATAGTTTCGAAACCTAAGAGTAAGTTAAATCGCTTAATAAAGGGGAAAACCAGAAATTTTACTTCGTGATTAATTCCTATCAGTGGAAGCAGGTTTATTATCACACTTTGTGAGCCTTCTGCGCGACTTGTAAAGGTTTTTACCGTAAAGTTTTCTAGAGTAATCCTTGAACCTTTTGGAACATAATCCGGATGAATTTAGTTTTTTGTATTGAATTTATCTCCCGTATCAATTAACCATTTATTGCCTTTATTATCGATTAATTCTGCTGTCATTATTTATAGCATTTAATTTTAATTCATGAACCTCTATATTTTGTGTGATGGTTTGTTGTTGCTTGGACCTGGTTCTAAAAAAGTATTCTGTTTCGCTTCTAACGCATTTGATCTTAATGTTAAGGTAGACTTTCGCTGGTACTGCCCGCGGTTGCGATTGGCCGTACTTGCCAATCGTATTACGTAGCAGCGAAATATGTCCCTATCTATTCAGTCAAAGTAGTTGTAAACTGCCAGCAAAGTTTGCCGCCCGCAACCGAGGGCAGTACCAGCGATTCTTATTTGTTCATGTTTTTCGTTTTCAATGTTATGAACTCTATCTGACACAGTTCTCATTAGTATTAGAATCATTTTTGTTCAAAGTTTGTTGACGATTTTGTTGCTGATTATTTTTCCAATTGCCCGATTAATGTTTATTAAAGATTTTATGTTGGGATTGCGGATCCCATTGTTTGTTATAAATAGGTTTTTGATGATTGTTTTCATGTGGTTTTTTGATAATTATATTGATTTTGAAATGGTTTCTCGTATGGAGGTTGTTCATATCTTGGTTTCTCGTATCGAGGTTGTTCATGTCTTAGTTTCTTGAATTTCTTTTTATAATTAGGATCAAAATTTTTTCCTTTATAATTTGAATTCTGCAATTGCTGATGATAATTTTTCTAATTTCCATATAGTCCTTGAACAATGTATGCAGCATTGTTTCTTAGCATTTCGTCAATATCTTCAGCAGTGCCGAATTTTATATGACAGATAAAATCTGTTAATGCCGGATGCAAATTATGAACTGCGTGATGAGAAATTTGTTAAACATACCTTTCCATTTCTGATTATTTTCAGTGATATTCATATCTGCATGTACGCGTGCATAAAGGTCACAACGGCGCTGACCAAGACGTTCAAGATAATCATGCGGATTTTAATTATGATGTGATCGCAAATTAAGAATTTCTTCAATAAGTTGCTCTCTTCTCCGCTTACCTTGATATTTTATTTTAAGGAAGTTTAATATATCATTTATATCTATAAATTCTTTATCATAGGTCGCGATATTAGGTTTACCTCTTAATTTAGCTAATAACGTTAAGACTAGTTTTCTGTGATTAATATATTTATTTAGATTGTTATCTTAACAATATAAATCATAGATGAATTTAGTATTTCTTACAAAGCCTACTGATTGTACGAATTACCTTCATATTCCGGGATGAGTTTAAAGTCTTGATCTTTAACTTTTAAAGCCATTGTATCGTATTCTAATAACTGATCAAAATATTCTGGAGTAAATTTTGGATTTAATTGTCTAAGTTGGTTAGGTTTGTCTTATAATGACATAGATACAATTTTAAAAAAAAGCTTATAATTACCATTACAATGTTGTCTTCAGCGAAGAACTCCTTGATCTCTCGAATCCTCAATTGACTCGTTAACGTTTTCTTGACTTGAGATATGACTGGAAAGTCTGCTTAGTTTGAAAGATACCTCGTTGTCGTGGAGAAGCTTGATATTCTTGAATACCCAGTGGCAATCTTCCTCAAGACTTGGAGAAGTAGTTATCCTGCTTGATGTCAGTATTGTGGTTGACTCTAAGCTCTACAAAGTCAGAAATATCTTCAAATAAAGCCATCAAGTCCCTATTTGGGCGCCAGTTAAATAAATCAAATCAGTTGACATCCGCATGATGCTATAGAAGGATCAATCTCATTAGGGATTTATAAATTATTTGCCACTTCTATAAATTTGTTTTATTGAAAACTAGTTTCGAATGTTATACATTCATCCTCAGTTCTAATAACACACAAAAAATTCAAAAATAAGCAATTCAAAATATAGTTGGTATTAGTGTACACATTAAATTAGATTAATATAAATCAGTATTATAAAACATTTATGAATAATGAATTTAATTAAGACAAGAAATCAAATACATGTTGGTACTCACCAAGGTTTAAATGGATTATATCAAACAGAAATGTTTCTGCTGGTTTCTTCTAGCATTGAACTAACAATGAACAAAATGTAGTTAGGATGCCTGACCCTTAAACCGTTTACCTAAAAATATCCTACCTACCTTTCGTTCATTGCGAGAAGAAACCAGCACAAACTTTTCTGTTTGATATAATCCATTTAAACCTTGGTGAGTACCAACATATATTTGATTCCTTGTCTTAATTAAATTCATTATTCATATAATTTATTATTCATATGATTTATATAATTTAATATGTATATTAATACCAACTATATTTTGAATTGCTTATTTTTGAATTTTTTGTGTGTTTTTAGAACTGAGGATGAATGTATAACATTCGAAACTAGTTTTCAATAAAACAAATTTATAGAAGTGGCAAATAATTTATCAATCCCTAATTAAATAAATCAAAGTCTCAAAAGGGGTTTTTAAAAAAAAAATATTATGAAGTTCAATAATTATAATGGAAATGACCCTATTAACTACATTGGCTAATAATCTGGCTAATTAACTTCCTAAATATTACGGATGGGAAGAGCGATAGCGAGACAGAGAGCTACTTCCTCTTTCCCGCGGTATATATAAGAAATAAAAGAAATGAGGCTGAATCTGTAATACCTACCTAACTATATAATAATAAAATATATATTATAATATTATTATTAAAATTCGAAACTGCAGGTAGACTGGTAATCTACCTTATGTATTGGAAATATATTATTACTGATGATTAAAAATAAATGCGGAGCTTACTTTCATATGTGCATATATCCGAAAATATTTCAAAAATGGATATGTGTCCTTTTGAAAGTAAGCTCTTTATATGGTGAAATATTAAATGAATAAAAATTAAATATAAATAATATATAGTTTATAAAAAATATAAAAACTAAAAATATTTGATTTTAATCTTTAAATAAATCAGTTTAATTTATCTTTCCTCTCTTCATTTCAATTTCCTTTAAATAATATAATTTCATTGTTGAACTGCCGCATGCGAGTGTACGCACCCCTTGGAACAGTTCAGTTGTAGTTTTATTTGAATAATTTTCTCTGACTTTCATGTAATATTTTAAGATTAATCTTATAACATGGAACATATGACCATCGTCTACATTTTGATCCAATATGTGCTGTGGGAATTGATCCGGGTTTCAGCCGCGGCCCACTCATATAAGTTAAATCAATTTGATTTCCTATAAAATGTTGGCTGCATAAAAAGCTATACTTTCTTAGAGTCTATTTATCTCTTTTCACAGCATTAACCATGCTTACCTTCTTTCAGGTTCCTTTTCGTCTGGGAATCTGAAAAATTAAGAAAAAATATTACTTGAATTGCACAACATTACCTACACATCAATTTTAATTACCTGCACATCTTAATAATTAGTAATTTTGATGCTCTTTATCTACCAATCATATGGTATAAAATAGCTTAAATTAAATAGCCTACCTAATCAGTAGTGCGAGTAAACAATTGTGTATTGTAAATGTATTACAGAAAAAAAAAAACACTTGATATTTTGATATATATTAATCTTCCAGTAAATTTTGAGTTGACAGTATGTCTGCAAAACCACCTAATTTTCTATGTATTCAGTGCCACTTACGAGGTTTTGTTGATATACTGTATTGAATTTATCTCCCGTATCAATTAACCATTTATTGCCTTTATTATCGATTAATTCTGCTGTCATTATTTATAGCATTTAATTTTAATTCATGAACCTCTATATTTTGTGTGATGGTTTGTTGTTGCTTGGACCTGGTTCTAAAAAAGTATTCTGTTTCGCTTCTAACGCATTTGATCTTAATGTTAAGGTAGACTTTCGCTGGTACTGCCCGCGGTTGCGATTGGCCGTACTTGCCAATCGTATTACGTAGCAGCGAAATATGTCCCTATCTATTCAGTCAAAGTAGTTGTAAACTGCCAGCAAAGTTTGCCGCCCGCAACCGAGGGCAGTACCAGCGATTCTTATTTGTTCATGTTTTTCGTTTTCAATGTTATGAACTCTATCTGACACAGTTCTCATTAGTATTAGAATCATTTTTGTTCAAAGTTTGTTGACGATTTTGTTGCTGATTATTTTTCCAATTGCCCGATTAATGTTTATTAAAGATTTTATGTTGGGATTGCGGATCCCATTGTTGGTTATAAATAGGTTTTTGATGATTGTTTTCATGTGGTTTTTTGATAATTATATTGATTTTGAAATGGTTTCTCGTATGGAGGTTGTTCATATCTTGGTTTCTCGTATCGAGGTTGTTCATGTCTTAGTTTCTTGAATTTCTTTTTATAATTAGGATCAAAATTTTTTCCTTTATAATTTGAATTCTGCAATTGCTGATGATAATTTTTCTAATTTCCATATAGTCCTTGAACAATGTATGCAGCATTGTTTCTTAGCATTTCGTCAATATCTTCAGCAGTGCCGAATTTTATATGACAGATAAAATCTGTTAATGCCGGATGCAAATTATGAACTGCGTGATGAGAAATTTGTTAAACATACCTTTCCATTTCTGATTATTTTCAGTGATATTCATATCTGCATGTACGCGTGCATAAAGGTCACAACGGCGCTGACCAAGACGTTCAAGATAATCATGCGGATTTTAATTATGATGTGATCGCAAATTAAGAATTTCTTCAATAAGTTGCTCTCTTCTCCGCTTACCTTGATATTTTATTTTAAGGAAGTTTAATATATCATTTATATCTATAAATTCTTTATCATAGGTCGCGATATTAGGTTTACCTCTTAATTTAGCTAATAACGTTAAGACTAGTTTTCTGTGATTAATATATTTATTTAGATTGTTATCTTAACAATATAAATCATAGATGAATTTAGTATTTCTTACAAAGCCTACTGATTGTACGAATTACCTTCATATTCCGGGATGAGTTTAAAGTCTTGATCTTTAACTTTTAAAGCCATTGTATCGTATTCTAATAACTGATCAAAATATTCTGGAGTAAATTTTGGATTTAATTGTCTAAGTTGGTTAGGTTTGTCTTATAATGACATAGATACAATTTTAAAAAAAAGCTTATAATTACCATTACAATGTTGTCTTCAGCGAAGAACTCCTTGATCTCTCGAATCCTCAATTGACTCGTTAACGTTTTCTTGACTTGAGATATGACTGGAAAGTCTGCTTAGTTTGAAAGATACCTCGTTGTCGTGGAGAAGCTTGATATTCTTGAATACCCAGTGGCAATCTTCCTCAAGACTTGGAGAAGTAGTTATCCTGCTTGATGTCAGTATTGTGGTTGACTCTAAGCTCTACAAAGTCAGAAATATCTTCAAATAAAGCCATCAAGTCCCTATTTGGGCGCCAGTTAAATAAATCAAATCAGTTGACATCCGCATGATGCTATAGAAGGATCAATCTCATTAGGGATTTATAAATTATTTGCCACTTCTATAAATTTGTTTTATTGAAAACTAGTTTCGAATGTTATACATTCATCCTCAGTTCTAATAACACACAAAAAATTCAAAAATAAGCAATTCAAAATATAGTTGGTATTAGTGTACACATTAAATTAGATTAATATAAATCAGTATTATAAAACATTTATGAATAATGAATTTAATTAAGACAAGAAATCAAATACATGTTGGTACTCACCAAGGTTTAAATGGATTATATCAAACAGAAATGTTTCTGCTGGTTTCTTCTAGCATTGAACTAACAATGAACAAAATGTAGTTAGGATGCCTGACCCTTAAACCGTTTACCTAAAAATATCCTATCTACCTTTCGTTCATTGCGAGAAGAAACCGGCACAAACTTTTCTGTTTGATATAATCCATTTAAACCTTGGTGAGTACCAACATATATTTGATTCCTTGTCTTAATTAAATTCATTATTCATATAATTTATTATTCATATGATTTATATAATTTAATATGTATATTAATACCAACTATATTTTGAATTGCTTATTTTTGAATTTTTTGTGTGTTTTTAGAACTGAGGATGAATGTATAACATTCGAAACTAGTTTTCAATAAAACAAATTTATAGAAGTGGCAAATAATTTATCAATCCCTAATTAAATAAATCAAAGTCTCAAAAGGGGTTTTTAAAAAAAAATATTATGAAGTTCAATAATTATAATGGAAATGACCCTATTAACTACATTGGCTAATAATCTGGCTAATTAACTTCCTAAATATTACGGATGGGAAGAGCGATAGCGAGACAGAGAGCTACTTCCTCTTTCCCGCGGTATATATAAGAAATAAAAGAAATGAGGCTGAATCTGTAATACCTACCTAACTATATAATAATAAAATATATATTATAATATTATTATTAAAATTCGAAACTGCAGGTAGACTGGTAATCTACCTTATGTATTGGAAATATATTATTACTGATGATTAAAAATAAATGCGGAGCTTACTTTCATATGTGCATATATCCGAAAATATTTCAAAAATGGATATGTGTCCTTTTGAAAGTAAGCTCTTTATATGGTGAAATATTAAATGAATAAAAATTAAATATAAATAATATATAGTTTATAAAAAATATAAAAACTAAAAATATTTGATTTTAATCTTTAAATAAATCAGTTTAATTTATCTTTCCTCTCTTCATTTCAATTTCCTTTAAATAATATAATTTCATTGTTGAACTGCCGCATGCGAGTGTACGCACCCCTTGGGACAGTTCAGTTGTAGTTTTATTTGAATAATTTTCTCTGACTTTCATGTAATATTTTAAGATTAATCTTATAACATGGAACATATGACCATCGTCTACATTTTGATCCAATATGTGCTGTGGGAATTGATCCGGGTTTCAGCCGCGGCCCACTCATATAAGTTAAATCAATTTGATTTCCTATAAAATGTTGGCTGCATAAAAAGCTATACTTTCTTAGAGTCTATTTATCTCTTTTCACAGCATTAACCATGCTTACCTTCTTTCAGGTTCCTTTTCGTCTGGGAATCTGAAAAATTAAGAAAAAATATTACTTGAATTGCACAACATTACCTACACATCAATTTTAATTACCTGCACATCTTAATAATTAGTAATTTTGATGCTCTTTATCTACCAATCATATGGTATAAAATAGCTTAAATTAAATAGCCTACCTAATCAGTAGTGCGAGTAAACAATTGTGTATTGTAAATGTATTACAGAAAAAAAAAAACACTTGATATTTTGATATATATTAATCTTCCAGTAAATTTTGAGTTGACAGTATGTCTGCAAAACCACCTAATTTTCTATGTATTCAGTGCCACTTACGAGGTTTTGTTGATATACTGTCAATTTTTTTTAATCCATATAAAACATCTAAAAAAGCTCTACTTCTTTACACGATTGTCCTCACCAGTCTTATTATTACAACCGTCAGTTTCGCAGATCACCATGCTTGAAAAAAAGCAAACTGAATAACTAAAGGTATATCATATAAATATAATATGGTAATCTCAGGGAGTTGATATCAGAGAAATACCCAGGAAAGTGATAATAGTAATGCTGTGATAACAAGGCTAACAATGGCGGCGATTTTGCCTCACTTGATAGCTGCCATGCTGCATCCATGCTATTATCACCGGGTGTGTACACAACTTTAGATTAGGGTTGGAACATAGAAAGGAAAATATCGCTATTCGATATTTTGGGATATCGCAAAACCAGATATCGATATCCACCGATAATCGTTAGAAAAATATCGATGTATCGAAAGGAGATGGAAGAAAAAGCAAAGAAAAGTGCATCAAATGTGTATAATGTTAAACTGTGAAGAAGGTTGTAAAAAAAGATAATTATTATTATTTATAAAACAATATTTTTAATAGCCATTAATCATTATAAAAATATCTGATGTGGACAACACATGACTTCCTTGTACGCCTATTAAACTATAAATCGGTGGCTCAAAAAGTGATCCTGAAATTGGTTACTAGTTTCCGAAGATTGCAGTATCTCAAAAACGACACTTGGCGTCGCAACTCCCATTTATTGACACATGGAGGAAAACCAGTATTTTACACTCAATTTTAACACTTAAAAGAAGTAATAAAAATGTTTAATTAGATTGAAAACCAAAATGCGTTTGTAACCTTTATTACCGAAACATATGATTTATGTATTTAATTTAAATATAATTTTGGATGTAATCTTATTATGATTTTCAAGTAAAGTACCATTTTCGGCTCACCAATTTTAACCAAAATATATTAAATACATTCATATCGATATAAAAGTCCCATTTACCAAATTTGAGATGTTTTACATTATATTTTAATATAATTTTTGAGGAAAGTCTAATATGACCTTCAAGTAAAGTACCGCTTCCGGTTTTTCAATTTAAACCAAAATCTAGTATGTTATTTAAATCAATATATAAGTTATAAATACTAAATTTGGGAAGTTTTGCATAGTATTTTAATATAATTTTTTATAAATATCAATTATGACCTTCAAGTAAAGTACCACCTCCGGTGGTCAGGCAGTGACCAAAAAGGGAGGTTCACAACTAGATTTTACAACAATCCTAAATACGAAATTTCAACTTTCTACGGCTAACGGTTTTTGAGTTATGCGAAATACGAATGAACGTAAGTACGTACAGACGCCACGACGAAACTAGTCAAAATGGATTCAGGGATGGTCAAAATGGATAATTCCGTTGAAATCTGAAAACCAAAAATTTTCGCAAATACAATACTTCCTTTACTTCGTACAAGGAAGTATAAAGATGAAAAAGAATTATACTTAAAGAAAAATGTTATAACATATTTTTATTTTGAAGAATTTCAGCCAAATTTCATATATTATAGTCTTCTAGAAGTTTTTCAATAATAAAATCTTCAAATTCTAAAAATTGTATTTATCTTATAGCGCTTCCGACTATATTATATTGTGCCTTCTCAAAACATTCATCTAAAAGAAGCATGTGATTCATTCAGTGTTGCCAGATTGAGGCTTTTTCTCCTAGATTTTGGGAGTTTTTTTTCACCCTCTAGGGTTTTTTTTAGGGTTAGACAATTTCTAGGTTTTTTTAAGGTTATTTATTTTTGGGGTCTTTTTTTCAACCATCTGTTAATTGTCCACCATTTTTAGCTGATTAGAAACTATAAATTAGAATTATTAGAAACGATTGGTTTGAATCTTAGGATTTTAGTAACAATTATTATAAGAAGTTAAACACATTTGTTAACTTCTCTATTTCGCACAAGTTAATAAAAATACATTGAATTTACAGATTTAGTAAATTATTTTTCTTTTATTTTGATAATTTTATTTAATTTTTTTTTTGCTATAATTAACGTTCATCTCTGTTGTATCGTGTTTTGTGTTTTGCAAGTTTGCTTGTAATCAATAATTGACCTATTAATGATATAAAATAAACCTTAAATACTTTTTAAATTATTTATTCTTACCTTATACAATGAGGTCTATCAATCAATCGGCGCTACAACTCGATGTCGAGTTTTGGCCTCCTGCACCAGTCTCCACCAATTGTCCTGATCCGGTGCTGCTGCCATCCAGTTCCTCACACCCAACATGGACCTAGTATCTCCAGCCACTCCATCGAAGACAAGTTCCATGTATTACCTCCGTCATTATTTTCTTTGGCAGATCATTCTCACCCATCCGAGCAATGTGTCCGGCCCATCTCAATCTACTGAGCCTCATAGACTGCACCACGTCTGGTTTCTTAAATAAATCTTTGAGCTCCTGGTTTGTTCGACGTCTCCATACCTGGTCAACCTTCACAGCTCCAAAGATTTTACGCTGAATCTTTCTCTGAAAGACCATCAAATTCTGCTCACCAGTTTTGGAGATAGTCCAGGTTTCTGAGCCATAAAGGAGAATTGACCTGGTAATTGTTTTGTGTACTTAGTCAATGCACGGCTCCTAAAATATGGACTGAGACCATAATAACAGCGGTTGGCGCATTACACTCTTCATTTGATTTCAGAATCTACAGCAGTCTTGGGTTATAAGGGACCCGAGATAGACAAACTCGGAGACTTCTTCAAAAGCATACTCTCCGATAGTGATTTCTTGGCCAGGTCTGGGGATTTCCTCTATCACCATGTATTTTGTTTTTGCGTTTACTTTAAATCCCATTTTTCTAACAGCTTCTGCTAGTTTAAGGAATCCATTAGTGACAGCCTGGAAGGATCGTCCAGCGATATCATTATCATCAGCGTAAGCAAGAAGTTGTACTATTCGGCTGAATAAATTTCCGCCCACTTGAATACCAGATTCTCTAATGGCCTTCTCCGGAGCTAGATCGAATAGGAGGCATGCCAGTACATCCTCCTACCTCAGCCCTTTCCCAGATGTGAATTCTTCCGATCTTGCTCATCCAATCTGCACCATGCATCTCACTTCACTCATGGTGAGTCTTACAATTCCAAAAAGCTTTTCAGGGATTTAAAACTCTCTCATTGCCTTGTACAGTTGTTCTCTGTGGACATTGTCGTAAGTATATTTAAAATTCACAAACAGATTGTGCATTTTAAGCAGAATATTTGGTCAATTGTGGATCGTTCTTTTCGAAAGTTACATTGGTACGGACCCAAGTTCTTTTCAGCAAAGAGTAGTAAGCCCTAGAAGAGGATGTTGGACAGCACTTTACATGCACAGGAGAGTAAGGAAATGCCTCTATAATTACCACAGACCAGCCGGTTATTCTTTGTGTTTATTGGACAGATTATAGACTTATTCCAAGATTCCGACATTACTTCATCAGTCCAGATCCTAATTATAATATTATGGATGATTTTCACAAGTCCACCACCTCCACACTTTTGTAATTCTGCAAGCAGTTCGTCAACATCTGGCCTTCTGATTTTTAAGCCTAATCAGGGAGTCCAGAATCTCATCTTCATCTGGGGGTTCCATATACTGATAATTAGGAAAATCTTCATGGTTGTCGTTCTCAACTTCATCCGGTAGATCTTTGTTAAAAAGCTGAAAGAAGAGTCTCTTCCATTCTCCAAGTACATCCACCATGTTTGTAAGTAGCTTTCCGTCTTCATTCAAGCAGTAGGTAGTTTTGCTTTCAAAAGGTTTTCTTTTCCGAATAACTGCTCTGAAGAATTCCTTAAGTTGCTTGTTGCCGCTTAGAAGTTCAGTCTTATCCAATTCGTTTTTCTCCCACTGTCTTTTCTTATATTTGTGCAGATATTTTTCTACTCGCCTCTTCTGTCAATATGTATCGACATCCTTCCTCGTCTCTCGCTGAACCTTCATTATATGCTTATATGCTTCATTCTTCAGATGTGTTGCCCTTTCACATTCCCTGTCAAACCATAGATATCTCGGGTCCTTTTCTTGTGGTCTAAGCAGTTTAATTTAATCTGTATCTGATATAGCTTCTGAATATGAAACCCACGTGGAGTCAATGTCACCCCTCAAGACATCAACCTGCCGAATACAATTGTCCAGTTCTGATTCATATTGTGCTAGAATTATCGGATCCTTGAGCTTATTAAGATCGTAGCGCTTGGGCTTCTGTGCTGGTAGGCTTATTTTCCTGAGCGTTATTCGTGCTCGGACATGGGGGATACTTAAGTAGTGTCCAGAATCCATATTTGCCCTTCTAAATACTCTCATGTTGAGGAGTTTGAAGTTAGAAGTTTTGGGTTAAAGTTGGTAGATTTAGGGGAAAATTTTGAGAGTTTTAAGGGGAAAATACAGAACTGATCTGGCAACATTGGATTCATTTGTTACATGTACTCTGTACCATCATCATTTATATAATTATAATTTGTCTTTACATAGGATTAATTACAATTATTTGTATAGAAATCTTATCTATTAATTATTATTTGGTAATTAAATATTTGTTATTGTTATATTTGCTGGTAAAACTCCAAAATCGTGACCCCGACATGGTGGACTTCTAGATTTTTATTACCTGACCGACTTAAAAATCTAGACCTCCACCCGTATAGGTGCTATGATTCTGGAGTTTTACCGAATAAAAGAAATTGTTAGTTAAAGTAAAATACAGCTGAAACTCGATAATTCGTATTGTCAAGGGTTCGGAAGGTAAATATGCATTATCGAGATATCCAAATATAGATTTCCAATAATCGGTGGTAAAAAATAGGAAATAACCAAATATCCGATTTTGCTAAAAAAATGACGCACGTTGTTGATGTAATATATTGCGCCATTTTAGAACTAATCGTCGGCACATCAATTTCTTCTTTATCTCCTTTTCATACGGAGTCAAAATTTCCTCGTCTAGCTACCGCTAACCCTTCATCAAAATAGGCGAAATCTCGAAAAGTTATGGGAGTTTCTTAATTTTGAGGTAGGTGATTCCCATCATAGATGCTTTCTAAGAGTTGCATCACTACTTCCTTGCGTTAGATGTCTTAAATCGTTTAATTATGGCTAAGTCTAAAGACTGCAGCTTAGAGATTGTGTTAGGAGGCAAAAACAGAAGATTAACATCGCTGAGTGGTGTGGTACCGTCTTGGGCCGTACAATTATCAATAAACAATTTCAAATTTTCGCGGTTTTTTATTCCATATCTGTACCCATTCGTTGAAAATTTCGTTTGTGGTACATGATTTTGTATTTGCACGATAGGCTATCGGTAACGTTTTTCTTTATATAACACCTTGCTTTCGCGGATTTGCCACTCATGTGTGAGCTTAATTTTTCAGATCAATCTATGTAGGCGGCTAATAGTATGGATGCAGTCTTTTTTTTTACAATTTTTTTAGAGTGCTGAATAGAAAAAAAAAGGGCAAACCGACCGAAATTCATAGAAATGATTCCTCTCTCACCTCTCCTCTTGAAAAGATTAACAGAAGAAATTCGAATTATAAGACTTTTTCATCACTTGAAAGACGAAAATAAATTCGGGTTATCGAGGTGATCGGATTGCAGTGTTTTTATACCAAATAAAGAGATATTTTCAAGAGACCAGGAAATCCACACGAATTACCGGAATATGAATTATGGAGAATCTACTGCAATATAGTTTAACATATGCTGTCATCAATATATCGTTGTAAAATATTGATTTCATCAATATATCGAATATTGTATCGATAGAATATATCGGTTTTTTAACTACGATATATCGACTGTTGATATTCCAACCCTACTTTAGATGAAGAGTATCGAGACCATTCTCATATCGATTGGTACTGGGCAACCCAAGTGACCTTTCATTCATGAACGTGGTTATTTCATATGTTCTTTCTTCTCTCACTTCAGTTATAGTGTGAGAATTCGGGTTATTGGCTTAATTAGTAAATTTAGGCTTGGAATGATGGTTAGAAAAAGGGATTATTGCGTTTTTGTTGACGCTGCCTTTTCCTAAAATATTTTATTCATATAAAATTTGTTTATAAGTGCATCAGAATATATTTTACTTTGCCTAGAATGACTTTAAGAAGGGATTTTAAGCTACTTTTTAAACCTTATTATGTTATAAACTTGCTTATGTCCTTAGGTTATCTTGTGGCAAAAAAAATGCCGGGGGTTTGTAATATTTTATTTCCTTCATCAAGACCGGTTTGTGAACTGGATTCTGTGAGTAATTAGCTTTTATTTATCTATAAACACATTTAGCTGAAGTCTGAAATTTAATATCTTCTGGGTGTTACTATTTCTTTTTTCTTTTTTTAGAGAGAAACAGAAATTTTATTTTTTTTGGCAGTTGTTGTAATGATAAGATCCAGAAAAACAGGCAGTGTTACTATGCTAAATTATCTTACATCTAGTTTTGTTTACACAAAAATAGCAAATCTAATACTGTGGTTCTATTCTGATATTAGAATGGGCCTGGTTTATGGGGTTTTATTTGTCCGTAAGTCCATATATGTTTATATTCACTCATATATATGTTTATGTAAAATAATTACACCTAGCTTTAACAAAAGCATATTAAAATTGTTATGAAGTACTTAATTGATATATTTGTTTTCTAGTTTTTGGTTTGTTAGTTCCTGAACCAACATATAGTGGTCCTGACAAAGTTACATATTTTCGTACTGCCAATGGCTTAGAAGATGAAATAAACAATGGCAAAAGAGTTGTTTGGCTTGTTGCTTTCTACACTGCTTGGAACCCTTCTTGTGTCAATTTTGCTCCTGTTTTTGCCCAATTATCTGCTGAGTGAGTACAAATATCTTGATTATATATAATTTTAAATCACAAAAATTATTTTTGGACAATGATCTATTTAATAGGTAAAACACCATGGGGCAGCTAAGGGAATATTCAAATTAGGAAATTTTTTAATGCAATTTTTTATCTTGATTTATACTCATTGGCCAACAAAACAATATTTCTTTGTCTTTCTAAGTTTTCTTTGTGCCTAGATACCATAAATAGTTAAATTTAATAGGCGTTCCCCTGATATATGGCGAAAGCCAGTCCTGATGGGCCATTTTAAATAATAGGACTAGAATCGTCCAGTCTTTGAAAAATTCAACATTATATCAGTTTTATGATTTATTTATGTAATGTAATGTTTGAATGAAAATTGAAATTGTTAAAATCAAATTAATTATAGTTCAAAATAGAATCAGTAAACCCGTTCAAGATATAATAGTTGCACAGAAAAACACACAGACAGACAGACCAATGGACAAAATAGGTTTTTTGGACTCAGGAGGCTCTGAAACGCATAGAACTGTTGAAAACCGCACATCATTAATTTGACCCGATTACATTACAGCAAAACTTAGATTAATTGTCAGTCGTTCTTCTGTCAGTATCTGTTAACCGTCAGAACTGTAGAACATAAAAAAAAAGTTGGGGTGTTTTTAACTCATGAAGTGAGGATTTCAAAAGAAAATATTAACAGAAAAGTAGTTTTCTAATTTTAATGTTTACGTAATCTATTGTAATGCTAATAATAAGTTAATAAAGTATTAACCATATACTATTAGATAAAAACAATTTGAGAAAGCCAAATTAGTTTCTAAAAAAAAGACAATTATATACATAAATAAGTTAATTACATACATTCATAAGCTCAAAATGTCGGAATTATTCTGTTCAACAGGAAGTGAAAGAACAAGAATGAGTAAAGGGATTCTAAGAAAATTATTAACTAAGTTTTAAGGAGCCTCTGCTGTAACTTAGACGTTATGAAGATCACACTTTATTAACTAATTTGAAGCTGTTACATATACATATATATATATATGTTAGATACATAGTATTGATTATACAGTGATCAACTTGTATTTGATTAGTAATAATAATAGTGTTTCTGTAATCGGTCTAATCGTTTAGCCATTTGGTCCTTGTTTGGACAGTGATGGTTAATTGAAGTTTTACTGTACTTTCCTAACCTAGGAGCAGTAGGAACAATAAACCATGGCTACAATGTTCAATGCACTGTATCTTTGCAATTAATGGTCCGATTTCGATGATTTTTTTTTTTTTTTGTTTTGTAGGGAATTTAATTATCCTTAAAAAATAAAGATTTAAAAAAATGCCCATAAATCAGGAACCGTTGGAACGATTCAAACCAAATTTGGGCCGGCAGTAAAGGTTCTTAAACTACGCAATTTGCTTTAACCATGGCATTTTATGTGCTATAGAAGAAATGTTATTGGCAAAAACATAAGTTTTGTTTTGTTATCACATTTTTTGACACCGTCTTTCTAAGCAATAGGTGCTTAGGAAAGAATTTATTTATGGAAAGAAGAATCCGCTCTGTGTAAAGCATAAGTTTATTTAATAATTTAAACATTTTTAAAAATTTATTGGATCAAAAATCAATTTATTTTTTAATGTTAATATTTTTCCTCTAAAAAAAATCTTTTGCTGGAAAAGCCATGTTGATATCACTTTTCAAACTCGAGATATTAAATAAAGCATTCTTTTTTTTTTTTTCTCAACTCCTTGGGCCTACATTAAATAATTTTTTTCATTTTTTATTTTTTAGGAAATTTTTTTATCTTTCAAATGAGCATTTGAATAATCAACAAAAAATTTAGCCTTTTCGTATTATGTGCTAATAAAATATTCTTTCCGTCATAACTTTTTCTTATTTTTCTCGGGGGGTGTAGTACGTGTCTAACAACGGGTCTAACACAATACAAAGGAAATAAGTCTTCAAAACAAAAAGGAAAGTTACGAAATTGTTCCTCTCATTTATGAGATAATTGTGGAAAAGTCAGAAACAGAGATTTAACTGCCTTAATGGAAAAATATGTGAATAATTTTTGAATTGTTCTCATTTACATGACAATCCCTATCCAATCATATGTCTATTTCCTCCCTATTATGCCTAAAGGTGGAGTAATCACAGTAATGCCGGAATTACTGGAAAAATCCCGACCTCTAAACCATTTACCTATAAACACCCTACCTTTCTTTCATTGCCAGTTCAGTGCGAGATCAAACCAATACAAACTTTTCTGTTTGATATAACCTTGGTGAGTACCTAAATGTATTTGATTTCTTGTCTTAATTAAATTCATAATTCTTAAATGTTTTATAATTTATATTACATTTAATTTAACATGTATAATAATAGCAAAGAGTATTTTGAATTTTTGTGTTTTTTTAATTGAAGATGAATGTATAACATTCGAAACTAGTTTTCAATAAAAACAAAGTTATAGAAGTGTCAATTAATTTATCAATCCCTAATTATATTAATATATAGATTAAATGGTAACTGTTTTCAGATCTACCCATTATCTGATGCAAATTGCTGATGATTAACACTCTTATGCTAATTATACACACTGATGTAATTGTTTTTTGCTCAAGTATATTTTGAATCCACTGTTAAATTTTAAGATGACCTATACTAACAAATGTAAACAAGCCTCAGGGAAACATGGATGTATATATTATTAGTCACAATTGATGAAAATATTGAACATGTAGTTGATCAATTTCTATGACAACAGCCATAAGGGTATAGAGTGCACCAGTACTGTTTTAACTAAGAAAGGCTGAAAAGAAAAATAATATGAAATAATAAAGCATTAAAATTAGTTGAAAATAATAAAGCATTAAAATTAGTTGAAAAAGTAGATAAATAAATCAATATCAATCAAATTATAGGAAGTGCATACCAGTGCTAAGTAATTTCTGTTGAATCCCATATAGCCAAAAGGCAAGGCAGGGTTGCAAATATATAAACTGATTGCAGATTTATTGTACTGCAGACTGAATCTTTAGAGCCAGAGTTTAGGTAGAGAATAATAAACTCTACATCAGTGGTTCCCAAATACTAGTCCATTGTGAAACAGCAGTAAATGAATTTAATCCATGATGACTCCTGAGTAAGTGTTTATGTTAAAATCATACCATTGATATTCTCTTTACTACCACGAATGTCAGTAATTGTTATACCCAGATAGGTAAAGGTAAAAAAAAACAAGAGAATACTATTGGAGAAAAATAAACTTCAAAGTTTCTAAGCACAGTCTAATTTTATTTGAAAAAAGCATTTGTCAATAGTTTATTTTTATTATTATATAATTCTTGTATTTGTTATGTAATTATTAGTAGATTGAATATGTATTAATGGAGATAGAGAATTTGAAATAATTGGTTACTATTTGCTTATGTTCAGTTACTAAACTTATTCATTATGAAAGATGAATTCCATATATTTATCCTTCATGTAACGTAGTGTTGAAAAAGCCTGTTCAAACCCCAGAGGTCTGTGAACCACTGTTCTACATCCCTCTTGGCGGTTACAGTTTAGAATATTTGTCATCAACTGTATGAAGAGTGCCGGAAGTGGGAAGTTGTCCTGTACTGGAGTGATAGAAGTGGACAATAAATTATAGGAAGTAGGTATCCGTTAGGAATAAGTATCAGTAGGTAGAGTCATTTCTGGCAAATCCTGTTTAGCTGAAAGATGATTTGTAAGTAAATAAACTCGTTGCAGATTTATTATACTGCAGACTGAATTTTTAGAGCCAGGGTTTAGGTAGAGAATATTTTTAAAAAGTGTTGCTTCTCACTGCTCTTCTCTTGAAGAATTCAGTTGTACTCCTCTAGAAATATAAAATGAACCTGGCTCAATGAACATTAAGGTTTTTAATCTAGCTAACTAATTTGATGATTATAGGGAAAAAAGTAACAAGTGAATAATAAGCCAAATTTGTATAGAAAATGGTTAGAACTTTTACAATTAAAAATATCTGATGTGGGCAACACATGACTTCCTTTTACACCTATTAAATTATAAATCTGTGGCTCAAAAAGTGATACTGAATTTGGTTACTAGTTTCCGACTAAGGAAGCTAAAGGAAGGAAAGAAATAATCCAAGGAAGAATAAAACAGATATGAGGACAGATAAAAGAGATATGAGGAAGTCAGAAGCCCAATAAATAAGTCAGGAAGCAGGATGACTAGCCGCCAGAAGAATCAGTCTCAGGAGTTCCTTACACAATATCTCAGCTAATAATGGTCTGATTTAAATGATTTTTATTTCGTTTTGTAGGGAATTTCATTAGCTTTCGTTTAAATACAATAAAAGCACAAAAATTTGCGGACAGATTTTTTTTGTTCAATATTTGGATTCTACGTAACTTGAAACGTAAAACATCCTCAAATATTGAGAGAGGGGGACATTTTCTATTGAAAGTCTAATATGACCTTCAAATAAAGTACCTCTTCCGGTTATCCAATTTAGACCAAAATCTAGTATGTTATTTAAATCAATATATAAAGTATAAATACTAAATTTGAGAAGTTTTGCATAATATTTTAATATCATTTTTGATGGAAATCAATTATGACCTTCACGTAAAGTACCACTTCCGATAATTAAGCAGTGACCATAATGGGATGTTAACAACTAGATTTTACAACAATCCTAAATTCAAAATTTCAATTTTCTACGGCTAACCGTTTTTGAGTTATGCGAAATACGAACGAACATACGTAGATACAGACACCTCGACGAAACTAGTCAAAATGGATTCAGGGATGGTCAAAATGGATATTTCCGTTGAAATCTGAAAACCGAAAATTTTCGCGATTACAATACTTCCTTTACTTCGTACAAGGAAGTAAAAACAAATACATCAATTAAAGAAGTTTGACTACCAGAGTTATTATATTATATTATTATAAAAGTTCTTGTTCTAACTTACATAACACATTTTTAACTTAAATACTCTGGAACAAAATTACTGAGAAATAACTGAAAATAGTGATTTTTCTTAGTAAAACCTTGGATTTTTTATGAGAGGGACTCAAAAATCAAAATTACTCCATTCTTTTCCTATTCAAAATGATATCCCTTCTGGGATAATATGCTAATTGCCAGAGTTTGGGAGATTTCCAATTTTAAGAGGCATAATTGACCAATTTTAAAAATTTGCTACTCGGTAGACGCAGAATTTGATGCTCTTATCCTAAGAGTTTTTCTCTTGGAGTTCTCATTTCCAAGCTACAGACTTGTATATAGTAACCTGCCTTATGATGAAATAATCATGATGCAATCAACATAGTATATTTTTATTGTACATCTTTTGCATCATGGACCCCAGTTTTGACCCTCTATTGACTGGCCTATATACACCACAGGTGATTTACCAGCTACATATGCTGCAAAAAACATCCTGAGGTCTTCTATGTAGTACTTGGCCTGTGTCTAATGTTCGTTTTAAAAAAACAATTTTTTTGAGTTATGCTCCTTTCGTTCTGGGTTTGCGACGTGTTTACATTCATTTACATACCTTTGTAAATATTTACATTTTTTTCCTTATTATTTTAATATAGGTCATAATATTGAGATTTTGTTATTTACTGATCATACCATCTTTTATCTAGAATTTTCTAAATATCTACAGTAAATCTTTAAAAATATTATTTACAAGAAATATTATTTTTATATTTGATACTGTTGGTTGTTTTTGAATTGCAGTTTTAGAATATTTCTGTTGTTTTTTTCCACAGCCTTTGAATCTATTGATTCTTTTCTGGTGATATTTAGAATCATATTGGTTGTATGAGATTGAGCTATGTATTTACATTTTCTTGGCCTAGAAGTGTTTATTTTTGTATGATAAACATTATTTACCCATGGTTGATTTGTGTGTGTGTGTTTGTCCATATATGCAGCCCTAATTAAGTTCATAATTTCTAGATTTTTTAAATTTGTTTTTAAATAGTGTATCGAGATTCCATTCCAGGTCCTGAAATCTCTATTCTTGTAAGAATTATATTTTTCATTCATTAAGTAATCGAAAGTGTAAACAAAATGATTTCTATAAATTCTGGGGTTGACATGAAAACCGTTTTGTTAGGATTTTGATTGAATCAATTAATTAAGAAACATAAACTTATATTTAATATTTTTTACTTTCCTTTCCTATATATGAAATATGGAAGTATTGCGATCATGAAAATTTTTAAATTTGAGAAATACATGAGGTCTTTTGAGTCCAAATAATCAAGTCTCTCAAGATGGTCTTTTTGTGTACATGTAAACAGCCTAACTCAAAAACGAAAAGTTGCACAAAACTGACTTTAAATATTTAAGGTAGGTATATGCCTGTGATGTTACAGCAACTTTTTAATAAAAATTTACTAACCGGAAATGCTACTTTAAATAATCGATTTTACTCTTTTTTACAATTTTCTTGTAAATGGCTTGAACGATTTTGATTTTGCTAATGTATTCTCCTTAAAGCCCTTTAACTGTTCATATATTTAGTACATTACCGAGAAAATGCAGAGAAAAAATTTATTGCCAAAAGAAAATTTTATTTTTGCATAACTCAAAAAGTATGCACATGATGGTAAATTATTTATGAAATCATCTGAAACATAATTAAATTCTCTAAAACACATAAAAAAAATTATCAAAATCAGAATAGTACTAGCAAAGATACAATGCATCTTATGACGACTGTAAGACCCTAAATGGAAAGCTGAGTGTGTTCGTAATGAGACGGATTTGACTGAACCTCCTCCTATCAAGCTGCCAACCTATTGTCAACAATATGTTCTGTAATATTATAAAAGTAGAAATTAAATTAATAATTTAATATACTTATATTAAATTATAAATAATATACTTTTATATTATTAAAACATGTTTCCATTGAAGTTAAATGGAATTTAGAAAATTTATATGGAAACCAAACCGAAACTTAAAATATATTTTCATCTCTACAATTTTACAATTACCAAAATAAATAGCGTACATAATTGTTATACAAAAGTTTTTTAAAAACTATTTTATTTTACTTTTGTGAGAGAAGCTGTAAAGAAGTGCATGCTGCTGACTTTATTTCAATCAATTGTTTATGTGAACTCTTTCAAATTATGTTAAAAAGATTATTATTATAGGATGGTAAAGGAAAGTTGTGTGATGCCCATCCTGTACCATATTTTCTTATTTATATGTATTTTTTAGGTACGATTTGGATAATTTAAAGTTTGGTAAGATAGACATAGGTCGATATCCAGAAGCAGCAGTCAAATATCATATTAATGATTCTTCTTTGAGCAAACAACTACCAACTATAATTTTGTTTAGAGATGGAAAGGAGGCAGTGCGCCGCCCAATGGTTGACTCTAAAGGAAAATTGATTAAATTTTTTTTTACTGAGGTATGCACTTAATTCCACACTTTAAATATTTTCACAGATGCTATATTTATTTATGAAAACATTTTATTTTCATTTTTTTTTTCAAATATCATCCAAGAATTGATATTTTTCTTCATTTTTAAAATGTTTTTAATTTAGTTTAATGTGTTCTAGATTAGATTCAAATGCCACAGTTTTCACTGTAAAATTTAATTAAGTCCTGGCCATTTCTCTAAGATTTTAAGAAGAAATTTCTTTTATCTCTCCTTCATCCAATGCTATATGATTCAATTCAATATTTATCTCTTTCTTAGATATGTTTCATTTCTGATGTTCCATTAACGCTTTATTATTTTTATTTTTTTATAAATACAACGATGGTTCTTTTGATATTTATTTATATATTTTTTTCTTTTGGTTGCACTTTGGACTAAGAACTTTGGCCATTTAGTGGAAGAGGTCCAGAAGAAGCTAGCCAACCTATCATTACTGTGAACTATACAGAGACCAATTTAACAGTTTTAGGAATTGAATCGCTTATTTTAGAAAGGTCTCAAGTCCATAATTATTTTGGACTTGAACAGTCTGAACTGAGATACTGGAGATAAAGCTAGCCACTTCTGGGAGATAGGGGGATAGATAGAAGCTGAGATACTGGAGATAAAGCCAGCCACTTCTGGGAGATAGGGGGATAGATAGAAGCTGAGATACTGGAGATAAAGCCAGCCACTTCTGGGAGATAGGGGGATAGATAGAAGCTGAGATCCTGAAGCCAGCCACCTTAGGAAAGTAGAGGAAAATTTAGGGGCTGAGATACTGGAGATGAAGCCAGTCCCCTCAAGAAGGCAGGGGAAGAAGTACCACCAGAGTTACTAGAGATGAAAGCGGCACGCTCTGGGATAGATAGGACAAGAAAGGAACAGAAACGAGAACACTAGCTTCTAGCCTGATAAAGTAAAGGGGTTACTAGACTCCAGGGCCCTATTTCATAATAAAGCTAATAGTATTAGTTCACAAATACAAGTGTACAAACTACAAAGTACAAGCAGTAATACTTTTTGTTTCATAATAGGGACGAATATTAGTGATTTCTACAAGTGAAATAGTACAAGTTAGCATGTGGGAAGGTTCTTTCTTAGATGGTTTATAAAGTAGACAACTCTCAAGATCAACAAGCTTTTCAGACTACAATTTCTGTTTTAAAAAGAATAAATAAAAGAATAAAAAGCCAATCCAACACTATTAGACTAATACTAAATCATTGAGAGCCTACGTACGTACGCATTCAAACCAATAACGCACTTGCCTACTCAACTTTTTTAAATCTTTTATAATTGATTTCTCATATTTTTATGCAATAAGAGAATTCATTTTTATTTAATTTAATTATTTGTATTCATATTTTAACGAAGTAAAAGTATCATTCGACAAGAATAATCGGTACTTGAATACTGTCTTTCATTCTGTAATGCTTTCGTAGCTATAATCCCATTGCTTTTATTTATTTATCACTATCACGTTAAATGATTAATTATTACTTTCTTATTCTGAATCAGTGCAGTCATGTTAACTTCCTCACTATTTTGTTAACAACAATACTTCGCAAGGAACCGGATTTCAGTTTTTACGGAATTCCGATTTACGTAGATAGTGACAAAGTTTTGTACCGTCTTAATGTCCATAACATAGATTTTAGTTTATTTTACAAACATAGTTAAATTATAATTAACTATAATTTCATGAGCGGTCGTGTACATTGGAGAAACCTCTGAAGATCTTGCAATTAGAACTACACACTGTAATACTAATTGTAAAAACATTAATACCGCAGCATCAGAACAGCACCATAAAATTAAAATGAATAATTAGTTGTTTTTATAACAATAAATAAATTACAAAACAAATTAATAATTTTAAAGCCATTTTTTTAATGGATTGAAATAACAATCAACTTACGAATTATTTTACACTACTAGAACATAATATTAGTCTTGTTGTCTGTACTTGTTACAATTCCGTTTCATAATGAAAAAGTACAAACTACAAGCATTAAAATCGAAATTACAAGCAAAATATTGGATTGTACAAGAGATTCTGTTTCATAAACAGTGGCTAATAGTACAAATCTTTGTTATATACTTACTTGTATTAATTATACAAGTCTCAGTTCTCTTGTAATTCAGAAAAAAATCAGAATTGTGACGCCAACATAACAGTTTCTGGAGCGATTTCTAGTACCATTCTTTTTAACTGCTTTTTCGCACTTCCTTTAGGTTCTGTCCTCTGTTACGGTCCACTGCTTAAAGATGTTTCACAGGTACCAAATTTAATTTTATTTGAATTTCAATAATTAATAAAGATAGAATTAATGAAGGTTATCTAATAAGGGAAACTGAATGCTTTGAAACTAAGTTTGGATTTTATTTAAATGGTGCTACTCATTGTTTTAATAAAAAATTCAATACATTTTTTAATATGTATAATTTACTTCAAAATATCAATTAATAATTAACTTATTAAGTAATAATTAAATATTGATTAATGATTAAAATATGAATTAGTAATTAATAAAAATGTTCTGATAAAAAAATCAAATTAGTAGCCACCTCTTTTAAGAATTTACTTGAACGTTATTTTTTATGTTGTCTTAAATAGTATTTATTTGTTTTTAAGAAAAAATTTTTTTTTAATATACTGAATATCTTCTACCTTTCCAGATAAGGTAACCAGCAAGATAAATAATGTGAATATAATATAATTTTAGGTAGTTTAAAATAAATAATTATGAGAATTCAAAAAAGCAAGGATAAAATAAACATTTCTTGAAACATAAATAAGCCATATATAAACCACACATGTATTACTACCTTAATTGCAATTTAAATATTTATACTGATATAAAAAATTTGTTATAGTGGAAATCAAACATACCCATTAATACAAAAAGTCCTTAAACTTATTATTACCCATGGACAATAATGAACCACAATGTTGATATTTCGCTCTCTTAATACAAAAAAATGTACTTCAACACTTAGGTATATGTATATATATATATATATATATATATATATATATATATATATATATATATATATATATATATATATATATATATATATGTATGTATGTATAGCTGTGTATAACTGTGTGTGTGTGTGTGTATACACGCACGCACATAGAGTTATACCTAGCTATAAACTATATATTATAGTTATACATAGAGTATACCTATATATAATTATAATGGGATTAAATGGGTGCAAGTTGATAAGCGATATTATAAATATATATATATATATATATATATATTTATAATATCGCTTATCAACTTGCACCCATTTAATCCCATTATATACATATATATACCGAAGTGTTGAAGTACATTTTTTTGTATTAAGAGAGCGAAATATCAACATTGTGGTTCATTATTGTCCATGGGTAATAATAAGTTTAAGGACTTTTTGTATTAATGGGTATGTTTGATTTCCACTATATACGGTTGAATACCTTATTGTATCTGATGCATTTACTACCTGGTATGGGTAAGTATGGGTAAATACGATAATTCGCATAATCCTGTCATCGAATTTTTTTGGACCTACTGATTTTTGCTCAGAATGACAAAAACTAGTTCTCTACAAAGTTTCAAAGCATTTGATTGAAATCACTTTTCCTATAAAATAATGTGAGGTCCTTTACGATTTTAAAATTAACAGCAACCGATTCATTTACAATCATCAATCTTCTGATGTTAGGCCGCCAAACATCCCCCTCAACATCCCCCTATCGGCAAAACGCCGATAGATTTGCCATATTAGCCAACTTCCTTCCACACCCGCATTTTGTCTGTTTTGGTGAGCTTACCATTGAGCACACCATATAATATCTTTTTATTTTCTAATATGCGTGAAAGAACACACAAGTGCATTTTTCTATTTTCTTCTCTCTTACTCATTTTAGAATCTAATGGACTACTGTTGAATGTATAAGAATATATTAACACAGGCATACCAAACTCATTTTATTCAATAATAAAATAATCGTATTGAATACACAGACAAAAGTTTTTTTTTATTAACTGTTTTTTTTTATACTTATTAATATTCTTTAATTAATAAGTTCTTTGCTTTATTATGCATCTTTGTATAGGTATAAGTGTGTATAACTTGAGATAAATTAAAATGTTAATTTATAAATTAAAACGTATAAAAGATATTTCGTGCCCTCGGAACACAGTTTGAGGCCTTTCAATTAAAAAATCACAATATTTCATATTGTAAGGGCCGGCCGGTCAATCCGCAGAGAAAGATCTTAACTGAATTCAATTGGTGGTCCTCCAAAAGTTAGAAGCATTAACAAAAGTGTAAATTTAAACAAATAATTGAATAAAGTTATTATTATTATCTAATGACAATAAGTAATTTGCAACCTCTAAAAATAAACCTTCCCACATTCTATTCTGTACTTTTGTACTTCCTAACTTGTTGAAATTGACTGATACTATCAGTGTGATCGTCCGCATTATGAAACAAAAAATATTAGTTCTTGTAATTTTTACTCTTGTATTTATGAACTTGTACTATTTATTATAATGTAAGGAATCTGTGGGCCAATTGTTACTCAACAAACATAAGGAAAATTAGCCGTATTATAAAACAAATTTATAATAATTTACTTGTTTGTAGAAGCAGAATAATGAATCTCATTTTTGTGACTAAGAATCGATAAAGTGATCGATAAAGCCTAGATCTAGCCTCTGTAAATAACAGAAAGTGATGCTTACTGTGTTCTTATAGTGATTCCAGCAAATATATACTTTATTAGTAGTTATGTTTATTACCTTTTGATTAAACCACTGCTTCCAATAAGTATTTACTTTTTTAGTAGTTATGTTAATTACATTTTGATCAAACAACGACTTTAAAACAGTGTTTTTGATATTCATAAACATAATCTACACTTGGACTGAGAGAAATTTGTCATTTATCTCCAAGAAGAATATGTTAAGTCCTCAAGTGAATTTTCAGGTTATTTTACATTGTCATTTTACTGCAACTATGTCAGATAATGGGTAAGTTCTTTGGAGAACTTTATCATAAAAACTTTTGTGATGAAAGCTCTTCTTAGAACTTTTTCTTGGCACTTGTACAAGTTCTATATTATAAAAGCTCCCCATAAGACTTTTTAATGAGGACCTAGTAAATGTTATCACATTAAAAGTTCTCACTAATAAAGTCCCCACTTAAATATGGGTAATATTGATGGAATTGTGTCTTGAGCATCTATTTGACAGGTTTTTTGTGGTTATCTCCTTATTTCATTCAAATGATCTATGAAAAATAAGCTTTTAAAAAAAGATGTGCCCCACAGGTTTTTGAAAACTTATTTGTGAGACCTTATATTTAAAATGTTCCAATCGGAACTTTATTTATCATAATTTTTATTAAAAATGTTTTGGCAAGAACTTAACAACAGAAGATTTATAAAAAAAAAAAACTTCTAAGATACTTTTTATCAGAAGGTTCTTTTGTGTAGAACTGTTATGTTAGTATTTTAATTATAAAAGTTCTTGTAAAACAGTTAAAGTGAAACATTTTGAAAACGTTCAATAACTGTTTCATGCCCAGATTATGGGATGCTTTCATTATGAGACACTTTAATCAAAGTAATAATGGAAGATCTTAGATTGCTTAGATGCACTATTGATAAATTAATTGTTAATTAATAATAATAAAGTTAGTTTAATTCTGTAACACATTGTCAATGCCAATTTTAAACATAGAAATCAAACAAAGTGTACTGGGCCGAGAATCTGATAAATAAATTTAATACTATTAAAATTAAAAAATTATTATAAAGACATAAAAGAAAATAATTTGTAGGAAGTATGTAATAGACATCTAAATAATTCAGAATAATTTTAATTAGTTTGTAGATAAGATTAAACATGAATATGAGAGTACTTATACATGCCTATGATATGACATTATATACATGAATATGATAGCTAAAATCAATTTTTGAAATAAATGTGTATGATTATGATGGCTTAATGTTGAAGTAAAGCACTTAAGTCTCTCATAAACACTATAATTAATCATCATTAAACTGAATAATAAGTAGAACATGGGAGTAGGTAAAAATTAACATGATGCTAACTCTTATGTCAGAACAAGTGTTGTGGAAATGCAAATAACCTATAGATTATTTGATTGAATAAATTGGGCAGTGGAAAACTAAAATCAAATTATAAGTTATGCAGGTTATTACGTTATATAGATGATCAATTATTAAAGTCACTATACCATTAAAAATAAAATATTCCAAATTGGTCATTTACATTACATATATTTTATTATATATATATAATTGATTAACTAAATTTAGATATTTATAACATTTTAGGTAAGTTAACATATATAAGCTTATAGTGTTTTGCGCTATCAATAGTGGGCATTGTTGTTATCTTGGAAAGTGGTTCCATTGATAACTAAGAAATTTAGTATCACTGGGAGAAAATTTTAGTTTTGAGGGTGTAATCATAGATGAAGACATCATTAAAATAATAAACTGAAATATAGATACTCAAAAAACCAATACTGAATAAAATAATTAAAAAAGAAATACTAAATTTGTAAAATACCGTACATAGGGGCAAATAGCATAATAGAAAATATAAAATTAAATAATGTAAAGGGGCATAGTAATAATTATAATGCACTGTTAGAACTTTATAAAAACTGATACAAGATAACAGAATTGTTAATCTGACAGAAAAAGAGATTCCTAAAAATATATTAAATTTGCTATCACTGGAAGATAATTTCAGTTCTGAGGGTGTAAGCATAGATAAAGTCCTGATTCAATTAATAAACGGAACTATAGATACAAGTGAAAGACATATAAATAAAAACAAATGGAATACATACAATTTAAATAAACAAATACATATAGATTTGAAACATTTTATGAAAAAGGATATCATAAACATTTTAAATTATAATAATTATATATGACAAATTAGGGGTTTGAAAACAAATTAGGGATGCTGGAAACATCGATTTTTTTTTTTATAGAAACGTCGTAATATCTATATTAAAATTTGAGTATTGAAAACCGATATTTTAAAAAAAAAAAATTAAATAAACAATCGATATATTTTAAAAATATCGTTACTATATATATATATATATATATATATATATATATATATATATATATATCTTTATTTACATCTTTATTTTTGAGGCCAAAAAGCACTGCCACAAAAGAAGCCGTTCAATTTTCGTGACTAAGTTCCTTTTTTTTTTTTTTATATTCCATAATAATTTAAATGACCTTCATACCGACAAACACTTTTTGGTATTACAGGTTGGTTAAAAACAGTCTCGAAACCAACATTAAAATAGCGTTAGTACGTATGTGTCAATGTATTTTCCCCTCAAGTCCTCACTGACTTTTTCTTCTACTATCAATTTTATAACTTGTAGTTTGTACTTTTGTACTTTGCTGTTATGAAACGAAATTGTACAAAGTACAAACAACAAGACTAATAGTATTATTTTGTACTTTATTATGAAATAGGGCCCAGGATGCTCTAAATCAGCTAGTCTGAGGGGGCTTTATGAAGGGAGACCAAAAGCCACTAAGTGATCTTTACACTGTTCAATAATTATATTTTTCAGGCAAGATCAGAGGATCTATAGGTCTAGTTTTTATTGATATAATAGCAATACATATAAATGTTTATATGAAGAACATTAAACATTAATAAAATACAGTAATTACTTACAAAAAAGTAATTATTAACAAATAAAGCCCTGAATGGATAAGGAGTTCATGGATGATAGTTCATCCAACAGTTGCAAGGTTGCGCTTTTTTCTCTTCTAGGGATGCAATGGAACAGTATAATTACGTATTAGTTCCAACCGTTCCAGTTCCGAATTTTTATTTACTTTTCAGTATCAATTCATAATTCATAAATGTTTTATAATACTATTATAATTTATATTACATTTAATTTAATATGTATAATTATACCAAACTGTATTTTAAATTGCTTATTTTTGAATTTTTGTTTGTCTTTAAATCTGAAGATGAATGTATAATATTTGAAACTAGTTATCAATAAAAACAAAATTGAAGAAGTGGCAAATAATTTATCAATCCTTACTTTGATTACAAATTACATTTACAAATTTTCTTTTAATAGTATTTTAGAGTGAGGATTCGGGAATATGGATGAGATTTAATTATTATGTGCATTTAAGATGATAATAGATAACATTGCTTTTTAATTTTTTAAACATTATTTCAGAACATTGTGGGCCACGAAAAAATTGCTTCAGGGTTCTTATTCAGCCTGTGGTTCACCAGTCTGATACTCTTGAATTACAGTAATATTTAAAACCAGTAAAAGAGGAATAACTTAGTAGCAAATAAGTCATTTGGACTAAAATCCAAAAACAATTATATTTAATACTGCCTTTGTGTGAGTAACACTCATTCGAGATAAAAGAAAAAATTCATAACTCCATTAACTCACTTAGACCACAGATTGTTGAACTTATATTTTAACTGAATCGTATTTATCTTTAACATGTCATTATGCAGAAAAAGGGGAGTCGGAAAGCGCACTATTATTTTGTAATTTTAGAAAAAATGACATAGGAGTGAAAATTAAACCACAAAAATAAGATAAATATAAAACATAGTAAATATAAAAATATTTTTTGAAATAATATGGACAACATTTTAATGTTATTTCAGATAACGCGAGTAATTATTACACTATAATATGCATATATATATATATATATATATATATATATATATATATATATATATATATATATATATATATACACTAGAAATAATAGCACTGTAAACAGTTATGAATTCCATCATTAAAATAGGTAATTTTACTACCACTTTAAAAATAAAATTACACATTGATATGCTGGAATTCATAACTATCAAATTCTTATTTTGTATTTTTAAAAAATGTACTCTGAAAGATTGAAAATAGAAAAAATATTATAGATGGTAGAATGTTTTTTTTATTTAAAAATTCAATTAATTACTATATATATATATATATATATATATATATATATATATATATATATATATATATGTGTATATATAAGAATTTGATAATTATGAATTCCAGCATATCAATGTGTAATTTTATTTTTAAAGTGGTAGTAAAATTACCTATTTTAATGATGGAATTCATAACTGTTTACAGTGTTATTATTTCTTTTATATATATATATATATATATATATATATATATATATATATATATATATATATATATATATATATATATATGTATTATAATATATATATAAAAAACTGTAGGGTGTAGTAAATAGTTTTTTCTCTCTTTGAGTGGCCTTTTCTGGGTCAGGATTATTATGAACATAAAATAAATCTTTAAAAATATTGCCCTAACTTTTATAATTACTCTGTACAGGACAACATTAAAGCTGCATTTGATTTAAATAATTTGTATAAGGAGTGCAAGAGCAATCCATTGAAGAAGAAAAAGATGTCACCAGTTACTGAGGATCATGTTAAAAAGGAGTAGTGTTTTTCAGATATCAAGGAAAAGTAGATCTTAAGAATTTATGAACATGGTGTATTTACTATAGTATTGATTTTTATTTCCTTAAGTATGATTTTTAGTCTTTAGGATTTATAAGCAAGAATGTTATGTTTGTTGATCTTGTTTTTCTTGAAACTGCTTTTATCTCTGTTGTGACTTTAATTTTGATTAACTTATTTTGTTATTGGTGCAAATTATGCTTTTATTGTTTATCAATTGTCCAACAATGTACAGATGCTTTAATTACTAAATATAAAGATTTGATGCAATTATGTAATTATGAACAAACCAAAGACAAGTTGTTGCTAAGTTTTTTTTAGTTTATCTTCTTAAATATATTAAATATGTAATTTATCCAGGTTTTAATCTATTTTCCTTAACTCATTCCTCTTTTAAAATTATTTCATTGTTCAAACCATCCCGGAAGAGAATAATTATATCAGAGGAAAATATTAAATTAAATTGATATGATGATGATGCTTGTGATGGTTGACAGCGGTTATAAATGGAGATGATGTTCTTGGGAGAAGGTCTTAAAATAAAATAAATAAGAATTTTGAATCATTTTCTGACATTTCAATTCACACTCAGTCTTGGTTTATTGTTGAAACAAGTTGTCCCCTCTTCCTCTTCGTTTCTTGTTTTAACCTAATGCACGAATATGTGAGGAGCTTACTTTCAAAAGAGCACATATCCATAAAATTTAAAAAAAATGTTTTTTCTGGTTTTTAATTTCAATTGGGTGAACTGATTTGAATCCTGCAATCATTTCCCATCTAAACTGAACAAATCCCTTTCTCCTGCAAGATTTAAATTAGGTGATTGTATCAAAAGGGAACAAATACATTCCCTATAATGTTATTCATATATTCTGTTCAAAAGGGCACATTGTCAAAATGCAATCCAACATCCGCACTTTGAACTAGATTTTTCCCTCAATATTTATTTAATGACAGCACTGCATGATGATACCAGTGAAACTGGATGTAGTTCTGTTCTACTTGTCAAATGTTTTAATAGTTTTCATTATCAATACTGATCGATTCAAATTAAAAATAATGGAAGGTTCTATGGGATACTGTAATAGTAGTTCATGGAAAAGAAACCTTGTTTCTAACAAACATTGTAATGAAAATTCAGTGATCCCAAATCTAATCTGAAAGATCTCAAAAAAATTGGTTGGCCATGTTCTCATGCTAGGCAAACTTCTAATACATGCAAATGATGTGTACAGAAATGTCTATGAACCGCCTGAAGGTAGGTATTGAGAAATATTGGCAAACTAAAACATCACCTTGCGCTTATGACCCTGTGCGTAGACGACCTAATCAAACAAAAAATACCGATGGTGCTACCAATCTCTAAACCAAACTGAAAACCTTACAAGATTATAGGTAAACCTGGCGACGTGGTCGTCTTCAACTGAGTCTGGTATGAACACCACCTCAATGATGCAAACATTTTATTTTTCTATATTGAAATTATTCTTTTTTTTTTGTATTGAAGATATTTTATTAGTTTACATTGAAGATATCTTATTTTTTATATCGAAGATATATTATTTTTATATTAAAGATGCTTTATTTCTTTATATGGAGGATATTTTACTTTTTCATATTGAAGATTTTTTATTTTCTACCTGTATTGTTACTTTATTGTCACAGATAAGATGCTATTTTTTGTTTACTCATTTACTTTTTCTTTTTCTAATCAATGTTACTAATATTTTTTCTTTTCATAAAATTTTTGTTCATGTAATTTTTGTTGAAAATCTATTTTTATTTTCATTTCATATAAGAATTCCATCAATATTCTTGTTTCAATTCTTAATTTATATTCAAATTCTATCATATCTTAAAATTGGATACTGTATAAAAAGTTGTTATATCCTATTCCTCAACCTCGATCCTTTTTTCTGCTATTCCCCTTCCTCACATCCATAGTTATGATTCCTAAATCCCTGTCACGTTAATGCGCAATCCTTTATTGCCCAATATGATGGGATTCAACAATATTTCCTTGATAATTTTTATCACATAATAGTTGTATCGTAAACCTGGCTAAAACATTTTATCCCTTCCTAATTACTCTTTCCTAACACATGATAGACCTGATCGCACGGCTATATGTTCATGACAGTCTAAAGGCCAAAATCCTACTTCAATCCCCTTCTCCTTTCTTTCCTCACCCAGAATACATGTTTGTTGAAATTTCTACTATCTCTTCTCTGTTATATGCCATTGTCCAAAAAAACATGATTCCGATATCTCTCGTCGTACCTTTTCCACTTTAAAGCGACTAAATTACCTCCATCACCTATTTCCACTTGAGACCCGTAGACTCCTAGTTACCTCTTTAATATTTCCCCACTTTGCTTACTATTGCGCACTGTACGGGGGCGTCTCTGGGGAACTCGAGGTAAAAATAAAAAGTTTGATAAATTGCTTTGTACGATTCATCTTCGGGATCCCGAGAGACGACTCTGTCTCCCGATATTACGTAGAGTTGAAGAGGGTTTACCCTTCCTACCGTCGTAAGTACATCCTGGCATCCTTCCTCTACCAAGTTATCCAATCCCGCCGTCCATAATACATTTTCGACCTCCTTCAATTCAAATCGTATATACAGCGGTCTACCAATTCTCAGCTTATTTCATATGTTCTTGTTCGATCCTCATCCTTATGGAATTCCATTCGTCGTTCCAATACTATTCCCATCTTCAAATCCCGCTTATTCAATCACTTCTTTTCCATCCAATTCCAAAAAAAATAAATGTAAATAGATTTTCTTTCATTTAAATCAACATTTGTAAATATGTTATTTTATTTCTAATTTTTGTTACATTTTATTAACATAAGAAGTTCGTGCGGTTTTCATTTTGAGACGTAAACAATTAGACCATCAATACCTATATCTTGTGCTAGAAGTTATTGTATAATGACTTGTTATAATTTTCATTTTTATTTTAATCTTTTTTTATGATCTGTAAACTCATATGTTCCTGTTTCATCAACTCTAAGGCTCTGAAACCCACCTATTATTGTCTGTAATTGTTATTCTAAAGGAACTTGTCCCAGAATAAATAAAGAGTTTATTATTATTATATTTGAACGAAATTATTATTGATATTAACATGACATGTTAATATCAATAATAATTTGTTATAGTCAATAGTATATGAGTACATTGTGCTCATTTATTAATTATTTTATTATATTTGCTTCAATAAATTTACTTTAACGAGAAAAGATATTACTTTGACGGCTCTAAAGAGCACTATTAGTCAGTATTTCATAGGAGCTGTTTTCCTCCTTGCGACTGACTACTGAATCAACGATCGTCGTTTAACCTTAACTACTGAGTCTATATTCGTTGGGAGAAGTGTAAATAAAATATACATACATATATAAAATATAATATTGTTTTATTTATGTATATTATATAGTACAAACTTATTATATGGCCAAAACTTATTAATAGTAATGAATTAAATTAATAAATAATGTGTAATTAATTTTTTAGACAAAATCAAATGACAAGAACTTCTTATGCGAAAATTAAATAGTTTTAATAAAAAATGGTTTTTAATTAACCACTGTGTGGAATATGATTTAATACCACCAAATGAAAATAATTAATGTAAATAGTGTTTCTTTATAACTGTTAATTTGAACATTTCTAAATTATTTTTTTATAATTTTAATAAATAATATTTGTATGGGTTTTTTAATATTTGTGAAAGAGATTAAATTAATACGCAATAATTTTTGTTTATAGATGACAGGTTTGAAAATTAGTAAAATGGACAGATACTTTGCCTAATATAATTTAATAAACAACAAAGTAAAGAAATGAATTTTAAAATTTTTTATTTTCCTGAAAATGTAATAATAAAACTAATTTATAAACTTACTGGTTTTCCTCTACTGGCAACTTACTGGCATCATACTGGCAACTTACTGGTTCATCCTAAGCGAAAAAATATAATAAAACCTGCTGCAATAACCCAGCGGTTGCAGGCGTTGCAAGCCCGAATTACCGATGCGACATACCGAATGCGATATTATCGCAGCCCGTCGCTGAGTGAACACACTCAGATATAGTAGTTTAAATAAAATATCTTCCCGAATCGTCCCAAGCGATAGTATCGCGCCTGTCTGGGAAACCCTAGAGATATTGTATTTATAATATGGATATTTCAGTGCGCATATTATTAAGATATTGTTTTTATAACATCGATATTTCTATGCCGATATAATTAACATATTTTTTATATATTAGCTATATTTCTGGGACGATATTACTTATATATTGTTCTTATAACATCGATATCATTAAAACATAATTGTTATAATGCCGATATTACGCTTCCGATATCATTATGATATTGTTCTTATTTTGTTCATTTAGAGTATGATTTAAATAATAATGAGATTTAAATAATTTCTTGAAAAATTTTGAAAAATCGATATATTTCTGCCGATATAATTAAAATATTGTTTTTATCAACTTCATTTCCAGCAGGATTTAAACATTAAAAAACAGGTAATCTCCTAATTTTCCTCCAAAAGTTAAGAAATAATTACTGTTATTTGATAAAAATAAAAAAATAAATAAATAAAACTTTTCGCTATTCGTCCTCTCAAAAGCCCATTCACAATGGATTATGTTAAGCCAAACTATCAAAGGGAATTTTATGTATTTTACAAAGGTGCAATTGGAACCTTGAATATTTTGGAGTATTCAAAATATTCAAAATTAAAAACGAGACTTCTTAAAAATACACAATTATGAAACTTTCTGCTTTTCTGTGTGGAATTCGAACATGGATCTATATGAACTATTTGTTGCCCTTAAGGTCTACTATCACTTTTCCGCCTAAATATTTGTGTTGACCCGTAGGTTACTCTGTGTATAGATAGTTCTGTTTCTATATAGTATACAGTTCTGCTGTATATAGTTCAGAAGGAAAATGTTTTTTTTTTTCGAAATCAGTGGTCTCATTTAGTCCAGAAACAAAAAACGCTGACAATTATCACACCATGATTTATTATCTGGTCTATCCATTCGCAGGACTTTCCATGTCGCTTTCGTTTACAATTTAGATAATTAAATTATCATTCAAATGAGCATTTGGAATGTTTCGAGAAAGGAACATTTGTAGAATAAATTGTAAAAGATATATACCAAGTTCAGCAAAGAAATTAAGCAATAGGCACCTATGGAGCATCATGTCCCAAGATGATCGCCGTTAGAGTGCCGAATTGGGAGTGTTAAGAAGGTACTGTGTCAAAACAAGTATGCTGAGATGGTTCGGACATGTAATCAGAGGGATAAAGGAAAGACCAAGAAGCTGAAGGAAGTGCAGAAATAATCCAAGAAAGGATGAAGTAGAGAGATGTCCTTACATCTCTCAAGCCAGAAGTCCGAAAATGATGATTCAGGAAGCCCAGTGCCACGCTGACCTGTAGCGTCGGGGAATTAGTCTACAAAGTTCATTAGGCTATATCTTGGCTAATATTCCATTGCTAATAGAACACCAATAAATTTAAAATATATTTTTTTTTTATATTGTAGGAATATTTTCTAACCTTTCGATTGATCACAACAAAAACCAAATAAAAAAATTTGGACGGACGGATTTTTATTTTTATTCGACATTTGGTTTCTACGTATCTTGAAGCGTAAAACCTCAAATTTTGAGAGGAAGTTAAAAAAAAAATTCTTGGCCGATTACAAAGGTCTATTATTGAAAATTATCAAAAACTATAAAAAATGATACCTTATTAGAATAAATTCGTGCAAATTATTTTGAAAAAAACCCGTCCCTATTTCGATCTCTCCAGAGAGGGTTTTCCCTCATAAATTTGGGCTGACTGCAGATCTCGATTCCTACTGCTGAAACGAAGTTATAACAAAAGTTTCATGATATACAAATTTCATTGTTTATTTGATCAATTTTGGCTTATTTTTGCTGAACTACAAGTGGCAAATCATTACTCACTAGGGCAGCTGTGTAGCATCCTACGAAGACGAAAGGGTCAAGGACAGTATATGAGTCGAAACTGCCAATTAAGTTGGAAAATCAAGTAAGATGTTTATTTATTTAAATAGTTGTATTTTATTTTAATAACTTTAGTAATTTTTAATATATAATTTGTTGAAGAAAATGTATCCCAAAATGAACAAATTTTTAATATATCAAAAATTAAATGCACTCTATTGTGCCACACTGTATTATTGGTGTACAGAGTAGACAAAAAAAAAGTTAAATAACAATACAAACATTTCTATAAAAAAAAAAAAATAAAAAAAAAAAAATAAAAATAAAAAAAAAAATCCAGACTTGCATAATACAGCTGATGTTCGCCAGTGCTAAAAGAAACACGAGGCAGGAGAACCCACCGAATTAAATGCGAAAGAAATTTCCTGATTTATGTTTTATCCCGTCACCTCAGGCGACGTGAAAAGACCATTTAGCCGATACAAAACAATTCTGAGGGACAATCGGCGGAAATTTCTCTTCGAATATCTAAAAATGTCTAATTTGCGCCAATTTCATCTGAATTTGGTGAATATTCGATGCCTGAGTAATTTGAAGTTGTTTGTCATTTTTCTTTAGTTTTATTTCCTTTGTTATCTAATTTTGTTCCTTACTTTTAACATTTTTATTCGTTGTTCGTAATTTGTTTTTTAAATCTATTTTATATATTGTAAAGTACAATATAATATTTTATTGCTGCATTTATAGTATTTTTAATAAACATTTTTTTACATAATTCACATCTTTTAGCCTTATTTCTTATTTTTTTAAATATTTCTGAAATAATAACAACATATTTTGGATTTTTTACCACATAAAAATCCTAATCCTACTCATAACAAATAGCAAAAATCGTTAACGACTGAAGATTATTTTCTACCTTCTCCCATACGACGATTCAAGCCGTGAGTAGTTGTTAACGATTCAACCGGGAGTAGAGTCGTTATAGCAACGGTGCTCTACGATCGTTGTTGCCATATCAACCAATACAATATTGAAATAGTCGTACCGAGGAAAACACCCTTCAAGACTATAATCGTTGAACAATAGAAGTCATGATAGTCGCACCGAGGAAAACACACCTTAAGGAGGCTATTGAAATGTTTGGCGATATTTCAATTTCATTTAATTTGTGCCTGTAGAATGTTTTTGGTTACGGTACTTTTACTTCGCCTACCATTCCCCGAATTTTGCTTTATTATTATTATTTGTTGAACTTCAAAAGATATTCGACCTATTTTGACAGTAAGAAATTCAAATAATTACTGAAAACACTAAATAGAAGAGTACAAAAAGGCTTTATTCGTTCATTATTAGCTGTTGGTTGAGAAGAGATTAAAAATTGTGTAGAGCGTCGCTTTTGTTTTCAAACCAAACAGCAGTCCGGAATATTTTGTCACCTGAATTATTTGCCTTTAATTACCTTATCATTGCAAAATTTTCTATTAGATGAAAATATGTATTTAATTTTTTGACAGGGATTATAAAATGATCAGTAGTTTCTGACTTTAAAACTTCCCTTAAATTAATTTTTTACCACATAACTACGTGTAACTCCAAAAAAAGTAAACTTTAAAGTCATTAGAAGATTTTTGTTGCTGATTGTACGTTCACTAATGAATATCCCAATGAAAAGGTCCTGAAATTTAATTTTTCAAAATAAAGCTTATGAATGTTTCTTTCTGTTCAAAAAACTCTTCCTGAGAGGATTATGGTGAAATGTTCTCTTATTTGAGAAAAATTAAAGCCATTAGTTCAGACAACTGTGCTGCGTATCAAAGTGGGGTCAATGTTTTTTTAGGAAGAAACAGAGTTGATATTCGTTTTTCGCACTCCCCAAAAAAACTTAAATTCCAATTTTCATAGAAATCGAAAAATAAAAATTTTTTGCTCAAAATTTTCGCCTTCGTTTTTTTTTTTTCAAAAATCATATAAATTGCGTTAACTTCAACAAGACTCTTACCGATTCACACGAAACATGGGGGTGGTTTTTGGCTCTATAAAATAGCATGATCCCGACCCTCGTTAACATATTAGAACCGAAGATATAAAATGGAACGTTTGAGGTTTTTTAAAAATTATTTTAAACTACTTTTCTCATTTATAAAGATAGAAATCTAAAAGTTATTGGTATGGGTTAGAGATCGGAAATTCAGCTTTCCAACGGTTGTAGTAACGTTGAATTTGGATGAAATCCTGAGGTCTCATTAATGCAGAAGTAAACGGCGGACATCGGCAGGGAAAAAAATCCTCCAGCAAAATCAAATCCAAAGATTTCTATTTTTTATTTCCATGAAAATTCTTATTAAAGAGTTTAAAAGGACGCTAATTACGATTCTGACTTGCTTTTTCTTTAAAAAAAAATGTTTGACCTATTTTACTTGAAGTTTATTTATGTTTTTGTACATTTAAACTCATTTAATACAATCGGAAATACTTTATTATTTCACCCAAACAACAAACCGATTGTTATATGAGAATTTTGAAATCCATGCAAAATACAGAAAACAATAATATAAAAATTGTTGAAATTATATAAAATGTTTTTTTTTCTCAATTTCTAGGGTGCAGTGGACAAGTGTCTAATATTTTTCGACCTAGTAACACCAAAAAACGTTTCATTGAAATCGGTAATGCTGCGTTCGTACGGGGGAGGGGTCCCCCTTGTTAGTTTGGTTCCAAAATAGACAACCAGCATTTTAATAAAATTATCCCATTTCTTTTATTTTTCAATTGATTTTATACTTTCCTGATATCTTCTTATAAGATGCAAGTTCGCGCCTAAACGGTCCCTTAAACGTCATGGCAGCTATGTCTCATACTTTAGTATATACTTATGGAGTAATGGTTATTCATTTTTTCATTTTTTCATTGTTTGATGAATCGTTTCTTTTTAAATATTTTCAGTGATTTTGGATGAATTTCAATATCTACATCAATTAGATATTGTGTAACAGAAGATGAGAGTAATAGTAAGATTACAGTAATGGAAATTATTATTAATTCTATTTTTGCATTCAACAGATTCATTCAACTAGATGAAATCACCACAAAATATTCCTTTTACAGGCCTATTAAAGTCTTACAGAGCATGAAAAAAAATATACATTTATTACAAAGCATGATTTATTTTTGCAATAAAACACATGCAATAAGAACTTAAGATTTTTATTATTTAATTAATAACAAAGGTGAGAGAAAAAAATTAAATATTAGCTACAGGTCTTTTCTGAATCCAGTCTTCGACTCCTGGAAGAGAATGTATTTTTTTCACAAGGGCTTGAAAAGAAGGGTATTTTTCAGTCACATCGACCCCCACCAAGCCTGGAATAGACTCACTATAACCAACAGCATACATATCAGCCCATGAAAGCTGCAAAATAATAAATTGAAAATAAGATTAATATAAAGGAGCAAAAAATTCAAATTATATCCCATTGTTGAAAATGGGAAACGACATAGGCATGGGCCCAGACAAATAAATTTGGTAACCTAGAATGTCAGGAGTTAGTTCTAATCTGGAGCCGAAAGGGCAGCTTCAAATACCTAGGAGCTTTAGTGACGGGAAAAAATGAAATCACGGGAGAAACAAAAGCAAGAATCGCAGAATGAAACAGATGTATTTTTGCAGTTCAAAAAACATTGCAGTTTCGCAGCTAAGAGTTATTTATAAAACGAGCCTGAGGCCGATTGTCACATACGCATGTGAAACGTGGGTCCTGACCCAAGAATCTTGCAGATCTGGGAAAGGAAGGTGCTTCGACAGATCTTTGGCCCTTTAAAGGAAATATATAAAATAATATATAATATAAAATATTGAGCTCCTGAAGTATTGATGAATACAGAAGGGGCTGAACAGGCCAAAAAACTAATGGTGTTAGAAATAATGAAACATAAGGGACACAACGTTGAACTTGCGAAAACCATGATACCCGGGTTTGAAATAAAGGGAGTATCCAAGGATTGCGATGCACCGAGACACCGGGTTCGATAAAGAGAAAACACTGTGCAGATAGCAGAGAAAGCCAAATACCAGAGAGGTGATAATAGCTATTACAACATCTCTGCCAAACACTCATTGAGGAAACAGAAAAATAGGCAACGACAAGAAGATTCGTCAAGCAGTGGACCAGGAGACTGGGATAGATGGTCGGATGCAAGGCCACCCATAAGGTCCGAAAGTCCAACAACTTTCGGGAGGGTCGGCAGTCAGGAGGGCTCATCAAATTTTTTTAATTATGTGCTGATTTTATTTATTATTTCATATAACCGAAGTCAATACTCAACTGAGATATTGGTTGCTACTTGTAGGTCCGAGTTAACACCTGTCGGAGGAGCCGGAATTTCTATGGATGGACTGGGGGAGAGGGGACCTGACTTTATTTAACATTTAGACTGATCTAAAGCAAGGTTAATGCCTTTCACCAATACTGTTCACTATTTTTTCTGACCAGTGGCATTACAGAAGCAGATAGTTCCAAAATAAATCAAAAGAAGACAGAGCATATCATTGCCAAAAAAAAGGTTCATCCTGAGACTAATTTAGAGGTGTAATGAAGGGTCAGAGGGGAAAAAAACAGTTAGGTAAGTCACTTTTTTTAAATGGATTAGAATGAAAAGTTGCATTTTCTCTAGACAGAGAGCTGAAAAAATAAAACGTGTTTATAGTTTTACTGTATGGATAAAACTATCCATTACAAAAAAAAAAATGTGATACCTTTTTTTATCCTTACCCTTCCAATGATTAAGGTCCCACAAGATGTTCCAAAAGGGTAAAGTGACCAGATGTTTTCCATGTGGGACAGGCATAAAAAAATTAACAAGAAAATGTTCATTTTTTTTTTAATCAAATATATATACAAAACCAAAATATAAAACATCAACATAAAATTTCTATTTGGCCAAATCTCAAGAAAATCGGTACATCTGTCTCGGAGAAAAGCCGCGGATGGCGGACGGACGGATTTTTTTATTTAATTCAATATTTGGTTTTAAGGTATCTTGAAAAGTAAAAGTGAAATCTCAAATTTTGAGGAGGGATTAAGATTTTTTTTCTTTGTTGATTATACGGGTTCATTATTGTAAATAATAAACCAAATCACAAAATATTAATTTCCTGCTTTCATATGGGGAATCGGACCATGGTTCATATGAACTTTTTTGTTGCTCTTGATGTGCAGAATCGGCACATAAAGGAAGTTTCCTGGTTTTTATCATGTACTCTCTGTATAAATAAATAATATAATTGTTTAAGAACTATTTTTTTTTTAATAAAATATAATTACGAATACTAGTTACTTATTTACTAACATTTTGCACAATTTAATACTTTAAATTTTACTAATTTACATATTTAAGGTAATTGTAATACTTTGGGACTTATTGGCTATAAACCTAAAAATGTACGGCCGCCATTTTGAAAATCAATAAATACACAACTCCTGCAAATATTAGATTTTTCATCATGGGTTTTTTCAGACATTTTTATAAAAGAATTCATTAATAAAGACAAAAAAAAATTGTCCAAAAGACAAGATTATCCAATGCGGGACAGTCCCACCTAATGTGGGGTGTACAGTCACTTTACAATAGGGGAAAGGTTCTACCACTGAAGTACGAATTATTATTGAATACCTATTTAAAAATCTACAAAGTAATTATCCAATCTTAAGATAGCAATAGCAAGAATCCAATCGTGCATATTTTGCATTAAGCTCATTGCTGAAATAGAAGATTTTGCCAAGGAGGATTATAATCAAATTGTATAAACAGCAACCATGTGCTGAAAGGTATTTGTATCCGGTATTGTATTCAATTGTTAGATTCGTATTCATTGGAATTATTAATGCCTTAATTACATGTTACTTAAAAATATTAGTGCTGTCGACTTCCTTTTACTCCGTAGACTCCCTCAAGAAATAAACATAACCCCAACGGATACTTATCAGTTGAGATCGGGACCATACCGTGTTTCAATTTCAATTACAATTATTACTGGTTTAATTATACGACATTCACTCTCTCAAGAAATATACAAACCAAAACATTCTTTTCAGTTGAGGCCGGACCCTTACCATAATTTAGATTACTAGTATTACCGACCGAGAACTCTCGCAATAGATATGAACCCTAATGTATAAGAAGTATAAGCGATATTAGGGAAACTTATTTATTCGTGTAAACAATATAATATTACCAAAAAAGTTTACTTAACACACACATTTGGTGAAGCTACATGGTTTGTAATGACTATGTTGAAGTTACATTTCATACTTAATAAGTAATTAACCCCCCCGAGAAAATCTCTTCAATTTAGCAGTTAGGCAATTAGATTCAGCTATACCGTTTCCTATATGTAGTATTCATACTTAACAGTTACTTTTAGGATTGGAAATTGAAACAAAATATAATTTTCCACTCATTTAAAGTTCTTGTAAATAAACTCAAATTGATATAAAGTTGCCATGACAACGACACGAACGCAAGATATAAGATACCTATATCGTACATTATCTCAAAAACTGTAGTTTTAGGGCTTTGAAACGCTACGTCCCAATGGAACGTAAATGGTCTTGATGCCAGCATCAAAATCTTTAAAACCCAACTTATCCCGTTTCGATCCGCCAACTTTTAGTCGTCAAAACTTTGAAATCTCCCATTTTTTTCATCACTTTTATTTAAGCCCTAGTAAGAATTTAAGAAACAAAATTGGTATTTGTCACATCTCCATGAAATGCCCTTTCTTTTGATACATCACTTGTCAAAATCCACCGCTCCTGAGAGCCGGAAAAGGGATCTATACTACCTTAATAATAAATACTAGAATACCCGAGCGAGAACTCTCGCATTAGATATCAATCCTTCTAATCCCTAATACATTAGCAGTAGAAAATATATTTATTCGTGTAAACAATATAATATCACCAAAAAAGTTTATTTAACACACATATTTGGTGAAGCTACATATGTAGTTTGTAATGACTATGTTGAAGTTACAGCTCATATTTAATAAGTAATTAGCTTATCCTACTGGAAAACATCTCTTCAATTTAACAGTTAGGCAATTAGATTACCATTTTCAATGTGTAGTATTCTCATACATAGCAGTGCCCTTTAGGGTTGAACATGGGAAACAGTATAAAATTTCCCACTCATTAAAAGTTTTTGTAAACAGACTCAAATTGATATAAAGTTGCCATGACAACGGCACGTACACAAGATGGCACGAGACCCGTGCGGACTTATATCGTGCGTTATCTCAAGAACGGTAGGTTTTTAAGCTTTAAAACGCTGGACCAATACGCTCCGTAGGAGCGTATATGATCTTGATGCCCGCGTCAAAATCTTTAAAACCCAACTTATCCCGTCTCGATCCGGCGACCCTTGGTCGTCAAAGTTTTGAAACCTTCCAGTTTTTTCATCACTTTTATTTAAGCCCTTGTACGATTTTAAGAAACAAAATCAGGATTCGTCACTTCTCCGTGAAATTCCCTTTCTTCTGATACCTCACCCGTCAAAATCCATCGCTCCTGAGGGCCGGAAAAGGGATCTATACTACCGTAATAATATATAGTAGTGATACTAGTATACCCGAGCGAGAACTCTCGCATTAGATCCTAATACATTAGAAGTATAAGCGATATTAGGAAAACATATTTATTCTTATAAAAAACCTGTACCACTACAACCCATGAAGGGTCTTGGGTTCAGTACTTGTTAAGGACCGTACTGTCTCTAGGCCAACGGTTGTCCGTTGGCCTAGAGACAGTACGGTCAGCGTCAGAGCATGATTTCGGCCAAATCACGCTCTACCGCCAGGTTTTTTCCCCAATTAAGGGTACCCATTTTATAGAGGCTGGGTGGTCCCCAGGAGGGTCTCCCGATCCCACAGGGTCGATCCACGACTGATAACAGAATAAATAATTATCTGCCACAGCCGGTCTCGAACCTGGGACCGGGAGCATTGTAACTTAGTGCCTTACCACTGAGCTACTCCGCTCCCTTATTTATTCTTATAAACAATATAATATTACTAAAAAAATTTATTTAACAAGCACATTTGGGGAGGTACATAGTTTGTAATGACTATGTTGAAGTTACAGCTCATACTTAATAAATAATTAGCTTAACCCACTGGAAATCATCTCTTCAATTTAGCAGTTAGGCAATGAGATCTAGCTATACCATTTTCTATATGTAGTATTCATATTTAACTGTGCCCTTTAGTGTTGGACATGGGAAACAATATATAATTTCCCACTCATTAAAAGTTTTTGTAAACAGACTCAAATTGATATAAAGTTGCCATGACAACGGCACGTACGCAAGATGGCATAGGGCCCGTGCGGACCTATATCGTGCATTATCTCAAAAACGGTAGGTTTTAAGGCTTTAAAATGCTAGACCAGTATGATCCAAAGGATCATACATGATTTTGATGCCCGCGTCAAAATCTTTAAAACCCAACTTATCCCATCTCGATCCGCTGACTCTCAGTCGTCAAATTTGTGAAACCTCCCAGTTTTTTCACCAATTTTATTTAAGTCCTTGTAAGATTTTAAGAAACAAAATTGGAATTCGTCACTTCTCCGTGAAATGAAATTTCCTTTCTTTTGATACCTCATTCGTCAAAATCCATCGCTCCTGAGAGCCGGAAAAGGGATCTATACTACCGTAATAATATATAGTAGTGATAGTGATTACTGCTTAAGGTACAACTTCCCCAGACCCCCGAAAGTCAACAACACTAACAATTTTAAATAATATCTAATTGAAGCAGTAATAATTTTAATGATTCCAATGAATACAAATGGAGTTAAAGATTGTTAGTAAGAGGATCTTCAGGTAAGTTTAGGGGCAGACACTGACTGTGCATTGTAAAGTTGTAACCATTAGGTAAAATTGTATCCTCCATTATTCTATGCATTACATAGAAAAACATATTTTCATTCCAATTATCAGTATATTTTGATGTTTTATACTACTACATGTATTATATACTTTAGTAAATTTGAATTATTTACCTTTCCATTTGCTAAATAACCTTCTTTAGCAATAACAGTTTCAAATTTTTCCATATAAAATGGGATAATTTCTTTAACAAGGCACTCTTTGATATATTCTTTTTCACCAGGTTCTTTAGCTTTAATATACCTCTGGATTTCTTCAAAAAAATAAAATAAATATAAAACAAATACATTTGAAATTGATAGTTATGAAATATGTTATTATTTAAAAGCTAAAGAATTACACTTATTGTTAGTAAAACAATCATACAAGAGAGCAGAATGGATTTTGTTTTATTTAGATGTATTTGGATTTATGAATGATAAATGCCTTAAATTAAAATGGCACAAAAAGTAAATTAAAATCTCTATAATTGAGAGATTATTAAAGTCTATTATGTGAATATGTAAATGTAATGGGAGAACGTTTTATGATTAATGGGCTATAAGAAGAAATTAATGTTGAAGTACCTGAATACACTAAAGAGATATGATGCCTATGATAAAGGATATATTGAGATTGAAGATATATTGAGAAATATTTCGATTGGATCAATATTGGTGCCTCCAATCAGTCCTGGATCAACTCTGGTGTTGGAAGATCTTCCTGAGGTACAACTAGCCTCTTATAAGTGGATACCTTACCATTGGGTTTGAGGAAAAATCTGGTGGTTGAGTTTGGATTCTAATTACATCATATCCTTGCATAGCCATTGAAGGAGCCAAGAAACAGTACATCATTACCAAGTACTTAAACAACGATATTGCATGGGTTGTAGTAATACTGGGTTAAGTTGTATGTTATGTATTTGGTTATTGATAATTACTCTTTTTAATATAGATTGAACAGGTTTGATGGATATATTATTCAGGATTTAGACGATTCACTTATATATTAGGCCAATGTATATCATTTGGAAATGTTCACCATTAGAGGATTAGAGCTCTATAATATGCGACTTGACCATGAGTTAAACATTTAATATTTCACATTTCCTGCAATGTTATCGGTAGTTGAAAAAATATATGCTTTTTGTGGGAAATATATCAGAGAAAGTGTTTTGTTCACTACAAATCTCCCAATTTCAAAGCTTCCTTATTGGAAACTACTAGAATACAAGATTGATTTATTAATTATTGTGAATATGTATTATAATTTTATATGGTGTAAATATTAAATAAACGCTTGTCTACTGACCTCATTTAAATTAAAACAATTTCATGGTAATTCAATAATCTATAAGAACCTATCAACTACAACCATTAATAATAAATTTATTTTACAAATCTATATAAATATAAATTTAGGACCTATACCTAATACTTAACTGTGTACATTTATAGTACCTGTAATTAAATCTCCAACAGTTCCAGCGATCATATCAATATTTAAGTTTTCTTTGCTATTTTTCCCATTCAAACCAGCTTCAATTGCTAAGTAACGTAATATAGCTGTTGACTGATACATGATAGTTCCCTCCATTTCCAAATAAGGAACTCTTCCATAAGGCACTTCCGGCACTAGAATTTATGAGAAATATTTAAGTTAATTAGATAAGAAAACAATTTTAACCAAAAAATACAGCAAATCAGGTAATACTGTACCAAAAAATATACATACATTAATGCAAGGAATATGAATTGTAATGGTATGGCCAGATAAGAGATCTTAGAGTGTAGGAAAAAGCCAGAGTTAGAATATTTACTTTAAGGTTTGTTTGCTGGCATAGTTGGAAACAGAGAAAAGGATACAAAACTGTAATATATACTTCTTATAAAAATTAGCGCACCACTTCATTAATCCACCTCAAATTCCATTTGATTAATACTGGGAGATTATTTTATTTTTAGGTGTACAGGGTAATTGATAATCAAACATTACAAGCAGAAATTAAACATCCAAAATAGAAAAATTTAACTTTATTTTAAAAAACAATCAAAAATCCTGAAAAGGTAGAAATTTAAAGTTTAAACTTAAACAAATTTGTGGAAAAAAATGTCACTTGCAAAGTGTAGGGAAACTAAATTACTGGTGGATAAACTAGAAGAGAATTTTCAAGTATTTAACCAATCCCATTTAAAATAGAATTACAGACAATAATCACTTGTAATAAATCCTTGAATATGAAGAGATTTAGTTAGTTTTATTAAACAGGATTTTTACCAAAATCTTGAAGCCCAAGTAGTATTATGTTTGAAAAATGATGAGGGTACTTCCTCATTTTGAAACTTAAACTTTTTTTATGATACTTTTATTTTAGTATACTGTTCATTTTTGAAATCAGTGCTTTTTGTGTAAGACATATGTCAAAACTAGTATTTTTGCCATGCTTTGAATAAAATAAATATAGATAAATTGAAGTTTGATTTAAAAACTCTGGTTAAGGCTAGAAAGAACTTCTGATTGTTTGATACTTTTTTCTGATTAATTAATTTTTCTGATTCTGACGTTTCTTCTGAACTATAAGGACATAGCAACCTATCCGCACCATTAAGGCAAGAGCTTCACATTCACAAAGAATGCGTTCTGCATTTCTTGTTCCTTAAAACACAGACGGCATGTGGAATCTTCCACTATCTTCATATTTTTGAGATGATATTGTAACGGGCGATGGCCCGTGAGAAGACCCATTATCGTTCTCAACTCATTCTTTGTCAAGTGTAGATAAAATTTTGCCTTTTCCTTTGATATATTAATAAAGAGTTAGGATTGTTTCATACCGGATTTGAAATTCCAGTATGTTTCCTTTTAATTTGTTTCCCAGATGTCAATTTCTCTCCTGATTAGACTAGTAGATATGCTACAGTACGGCTCAGGGCCAATTAGCATAGTTTCTGAGCCTTTTTGTGCTAGGTCATCAGCTATCTATTACCTTCGATTCCTTCGTATCCCGGGGTCCACATTAGGGTAAGTTTATTGCCCTTAGCTAATTGCGTTAGGACATTGAAGCAATTCCAGACTAGCTGTATGTGAAGATTTTATAAGAGTTTAGGGCTTTTAGGATCGCCTGGCTATCTGATATAATATATATATATATATATATATATATATATATATATATATATATATATATATATAATATATAATATATATATTTTTCCTCTTATTGAGATTTTCTCGTGCCACTATTTCTATTGCATTTCAGTTTGGAAGACTGTAGGGTATGTTCCCATTGCTATAGTTCTTTTACCTTTTGGTTCAAATATTCACAAAATAGCCCCTGCTTTTCCTTCCTTAATTGTATACCAGACAATAGCTCTGTTTTCGAATTTGGGTCCTCCTTCCTTCCATGTTCCTCTGTCTAATATATATACTTTGAATTTCTTATCGAAATCTAGTTTTCTGGACAAATGATCACTCATCGAACTTATCCACTCCTTACCCTTCAGTTCACTTAGTATTTGCATATGCCCTTGATAGGTTCCTGGCTTGTAGCTACAGGTATGTTGAAACTTTCTCCAGTTTCATTTGTGTTGTTTTCTTCTTAGTTTTTGTCCACCAGATTACAGATGCATAGGTTATCTTGGTTCGAACGACTATATAACCATTCTATAACCTAGTATATAACCATTCTATCATTTTGGATTGAATACTCCATTTTTTTCCAAATAAACTTTTGCAAATCCAAAGCGAAGCATTTGATCGAACCCCTTCCAGCAAAAGTGGTTCTAGGTTAAGAGTCCTTTTCCTGGTAAAGAGTACAATAGTTATTTTGCTTGGGTTGATGTTTAGTCCTTGGTCCCGGCTTTTTCCATTCTTTTTCTTAATACGGTTTCATGATTCCCTCTTATGATTAGTACTAGGTCATCAGCATACCCAATTATTTCAAAACCTTCATTGGTTAGTTTGTTAAGGAGACTGTCAGCAACAATCATCCACAGAAGAGGTGATAACATCTCTCAAGTGGACATCCTTTTGTTGCTTTTATTTTGACTCTTGTCTCTCCTATCTTGGCTGTAATGCTTCTATTTGTTAGCATTTATTTGATCTAAGAGATAATAGCTTGACTAGCTCCTGTTCTCTTGATATATTTTTCTACGGTTTCATTTGAGGTATTGTCAAAGGCACCCTCTATGCCCATGATGCATATTTTGTCTCTTTATTTTCAATAGAGTTTTCTATCTTTTTAATGAGACAGCGTAATGCTGAGATGGCTGATTTCTCCGCCTGATAGGCAAATCGATATGGATGTAATGGTGAGTTCCTCGTTATTATGTCTATACATCCATACCCTCCTGGAGGTAGAAATTTTAACATTTTAATTTAACAAATGAAGAGTAATTTGTTAAGAAAAAAAGAAGAGTTTCAATATTTGTGATTATATTTTAAAATAACTGTTGAAGAAACTAAAAGGAAATTTCACAGGGATGCTCCTCTATTTCGGTTTGAGCAGGTTTTGTAATAGAGATTGGCAAAAAGTACTCTGAGTAACGATTATCAAGTATTTTACTCGAATACTCTCACTAGCCAGATGGAAGGGGTAGCAAAGACTATCCCACCCATCCCTAGTCATTGATAATATTCAAATAAAATACTTGGTACTCGTTACTCAAGAATACTTTTTTCCCATCTCTACTTTGTAAGTTGTTTTTTTTTCCTCTTCATCAGAAAAAAATTAGTTCAAATGATAGTACTGGTATCAATTAGCTATGATCTTGCTACAAATTTGTATCAATTTATTATTAGTATTAGTTTTTTTTACTTACTGCTCCTAAGTTGAGATAATGTTTCGAATGGAAGGCGAATATCTTCAAATTCCTTTCCCAAATAACTAAGAATGAATCTTATGGATTCTCCCAAGCCTTTTGCATCTAGGTAAGTAAGTTTGTAAACTTTCATTTTTCTGAAAGTATAAAAGTAAATATTTCAATTAATCAAACCAAACATCAATCAATATTTATAAAATGAAGTATGTACTGTGGAATACTGTACACTGGCTAGCTTTGTAAACTAAATCAACTTCCCATGAATGATATAAAATATATTTTGGTTAAAATGATTTATAATAATAATAACTAGAATAAATAAATCAATATGTTTTAAGTATTATAATATTAAATTTTTTCATAAATTATATTTGGGAGTTTTTTTTTTCAGTTTTATAGTGTAGGTATTTAGCTTTATTTTATAATTTTCATTTTGTGACAGTTCAACTTTTGCTGAGATATTTTGATTTTGGTTTACTGATTTTAATATTATTTTACAAGTGATTTTGTAATTAGCAGTAATAGAAATGGGCAAAGTCGTTCTTTTTAAGGAATCGCTACTTTTGAACTAGTTCATTTTTAATTTTAAGCTACCAATAAACATGTAGTATGCCTATTGCAGCATAGAGATTGTAAATTTCATTAATACAAGTAAGGTTACTATGGAAGCTTAGTTTAGTTATTCAGGGTTATATTATTATTTAATGTAACTATAGTATTACTTTATGTTGGGTTATATCCTTATTTGATAGATTAATCTAAGTTTAACTAGCATGACCTCAGGGCAGTTAGTTATACTTTATAAAGAGGATAATACCAACATAAAAACAGGGAAACACTGAACGAACCTGTTTAGTTAAACAGAAACAATTCTCTACGGCGTGTAAGACCTGTTTTGATAGACAACTGCTTCTCTAAAACGATCCCGAAAAACACCGATCATAGCCGATAATTTGAAACAGATGTATCTGCTTTTTTAAACTTTTTTTTTTGAAAAATTGTTATGGAATTAAATAAATATTTTGTAAATGATCTGTTAAATCTCAATTACTATCTATAATAAAAAAAAACTGGCAATACAACTTTTAAAATGTTACCTCTGTTTAAAGATGGATTCGTGTACATTTTTCACCATCAGCAGGAAGATAATTGCCGGGTAAGCATAGAAGATCAAAATAATTTATAAAATGCTGGTTATTTACATTTTTTTTCTAATAGGACAATAATTTTTTATTTAGGAAAACGATTTTTAAAGAGATACTAATAATTCATTATAAGAGTGAATCAAATTATAGTGATGAAATCCCGGAAACCTTAAATAGCTATAAAAAATCTATATTAAGGAATACATTTTCTACTGAATACACTTATAACTTCTACTGTCTATGGAACAGTAAAAGTTTAACAAAAATTGTAAAAACTAGAAACTTTTTAATACCTTGAATTTGTATTCAATTTTCAAAAAAACATTTATCCTAAGACAATTATTGATTTAAAATATTCAGTGTCAAAAATTTTCACTTTCGGTAGTTACAAGTTATCAAAAATTAAATACGAAACATTCAAATTGAATTATATTTAAAAAAAATACACTTGCTTCTTGAATGCCACTATATATAAGTTTAATAGTTAGAATCATTCTTGTTTATGAATCTATTTTTTTATTCTTTAGGTTATAACAAGAGAGAGTAAAACGACTGTGACGGTATAAAATAATTGTAGACATTTAAACTTACGACTATAAATATCCCTCCCGATGTTAATAATTATTTATGGAATTACGATTTATATCCTTTAAAAAAATAAATTATGAACTAAATTACATTAGCAAACAGAATTATTCCACCATGCATTTTTATGGTGCAATAAATGAATATTATACAAAAGGAAATAAAAATAAATACATTAACAAGTTATAACCGACCTCAATTCACCAGGAGACGGATAAGATTCGACCAACAGTGATGTAATGTCCTGAATATGACAGCATTGACAACAGATTGCGCTAGTGTTTGGAGGAGCACTCAGCGTTTTCGTGATACATATCAAGGTCAAAGAGTTGAAGAAAAGTACCTCTAAATAAGTATATGTCTTTTAATTTGGAAGTCTTACCCATGTTTCTTTTCCTTTATTCTTTTCTAAAGCAATGCACCGGAATTTCTAATTGTACAGAAATAAAATACTATTTAACCATTTAGAACTATACCAGTGTCATTCACGACATTTATGACCCATCGTCCTCTATTGTGTACGATAACTGTGGCTATCAGACCTATGCTATTAGAATTGAGGTTGACACCTTTCATTCTATTGACCTCCGTTTTTCTACTTTTTTATTAGTAAGGGTAAAGTGTGACCACTCTATGATAAATTGAATTAACATGATTATCGATATAAGCTCGCCGCGAATATATTTTTACTTTCCCTTACCTATCTATAAAATATATAGCTTGGAATACTAAATAACCACATCTCGTAAAATAGTCTTTGTGTCCGTGTGTGTTTATGTGAACAGCGTAGCTCAAAACTGAAAGCTACATGCCTATGATGTTACAGCAACTTTTTCGTCAAATCGACTAACCGGAGGTGCCACTTTATATTATCGATTTTACACTTTTTTACAATTTTCTCGAAAACGGCTCTAATGATTTTGATGAAACTTGTATTAATTATTCTTCATAAAGGCCTTTAACTTTTCATTTATGTAGTAAATCACCGAGGAAATGCAGGGAAAAAAGTTATGATGAAAAGTTTTTCGTCTTTTGTAAAGTTCATTAAGACCAACCAGCTTCGATGGTCGAGCAGTGCGTTCTTTATTAATAGGGATTTCGAAAGTACCATGAACTAATTGTTATTATTTGCTAAAGAAAATTGTTTTTTTTTTGGTTGCGGCAAGCAAATTCTTAATCTGAAATTTCAGGTGTGAAAATGTAATTTTAAATGCCTTTCGTTCGTCGGCAGAATAATTTTTGCATGTTATGTTTTTTCCCCATGAATTTTCCACTGTCATTTTCATAGTGGTATTAAAAATAGCTTAAGCAGCATTTATATGTTTATATTTTGGGGCTTTGGAGATTAGACTTGATGGACATAGAGTTGATATTTTTACAATTTAGAAGAAGGCTTAGTGAACTAACCATTCTAAGGTAAATTGAATTTTCACTAAACCAGAAGTTTTTAGAGGATATAAATTACTTATCGTCATTCGATAATAATAATTGTATTCAATTATTTTTTTATTTACTGTATTTTAATAAAACTATTTTAAATGTTATCGTATTTCAACTTTTCACAGCTTAAGTCATAGGCGTAGTCAAGTCATTGGCTCACTTGTACTTGTACTTATGTTCTTTATTACGAAATAGGATGCAAGGCTGGACCCTGATATATTCATAAATAAAAAAATAAAAACTTCTTTATGAAGCATTTCCAAGTCAATTAATTGTAACGTTTTCCAAATTAATTGTCATATTTTCCTTTTCAATTGTAACTTTTTCCATTCCAATTGTAACCTTTTCCATTTCAATTGTAACCCTTTCCAATTCAAGTATATCTTTTTCCATTTTAATAGTAACTTTTTTCATTTTAATTGTATCCAATTGTATTGTAATTAATTGTATACATAACTTTTCCTTACCGCCCTATGATAATTATTTTTTTTATATAATTTTAAAAAGTTCACATAAACAATACGTGAAACAAACTTAGAAGCATTCACATCTTCTCCCACTTAAGTACAATAAAACAGAATTTTAAACAATTTTAATACAATTCTGTACACTACCTTTATATTTAAGTATGTCAAGTTGAAAATATATTCTAAAAGTTTCGGTTTAGTTTCCATGTAAACATTTTCTTTCCATTAAATAATATAAAAAGAGAAATTATTAAGTTGATTCCTGATTTTGTATTCTTAAATTGCATTATTATATAGCGTATTGTTGACAACAGATTGGGAGATTGGTGGGAGGAAGTTCGGTCGCCTCCGCCTCCGCCTCCTTTCGGATGCTCTCAGTTATCCATCTAGGATATTGTACTCCTCATAAAATACATAAAATATCTTTGCTAATACTGGGCCGATTTTGATGACATATATATATATATATATATATATATATATATATATATATATATATATATATATATATAGTATCTTTAAACAGCTAACAGCTAAGCATTTAAAAAAAATAATAATAATGTACATAATTGGTTGTTAGTTGTTATTCGTCAAATACTAATAAAATTAAATAGTTGTATTGCCATTGCAACTAATATTTTATTGTTAAAAAAAAAACATTTTATTGTTTTTTTGTGAGTTCAACAGAATTACAATTAGCTGTAGTTTTTAGTTATTAGTTACAGTTAATTTTCGCCCAACGCTGGTTGTTACTGTGTATGCTTTTACCTATGGGGCAAAATGGCCAATGCCTGCTATTGGTATAATAACAAATGTGTGGAATTGCAATGTTTATTCTTAGTGGAATAATAATAAGAATGAAAAACTCAACTAAAATCGGTATTTCAATCCATTTTACTCATAAAAACTAAACCAATGAAAAATATTAATTATTCCTAATGGCATCGTCCTTTTCACTATCAGCACACAGGTCGTAGCGAAGAGCCGTTTACGATTCTCTAATCCCTAATCCAGATTACAGTACCTCTAATCCACACTTTGACAACACTTTATTACAATTAAAACACGACGTAGGGGTTTTCTGCTGATTTCAAATACTCTGAATTTTTAGGAATAAAAAAAACAAACTAAAAATGTCAACTGTGGGTTTGTGCCATAAATTTCGGGAAATGTTCATAAATATTCACAAAAGGAACTTGTGAACTAGTTCTCCATTGCGATGCTGATTGGCTCACAAGAGGATACGTTTTTATAAGTTTTTGATAAGATTCTGGAAACTTTACAGTGTTGTCTCCAGACCCTACGAACTCCTGAACCTGAGAGCTCCGAAATTTCCAAAATCTAGAGCAGATAAATCACTTAAATAATAGCAAAGTATGGCATTGAATTTCTATCTTTCTTATTATGCTTTTAGTATTCGCATTTATAATTTCAAAGTTTTGTTTTTTGAATTTTTTGGAATATAAAAATCGCTTAGATAAGGATGCAACTTATATTTAGGGACAGTGTAATGAATTTTTCTCTGTATGCTTGAGGTAAAAATTGCTAAACATAATAAAGCAACACAACTCCTCAACCAAAACATCTATGAGTTGAGGTTACACCAAATAATAAATCATGTAATGAAAATTTCTTTATTTTTACATCAGCCGAATACATTTTTACATTCTTACTGCTTCAATCCATATAAAAAGGAATTCCAAAGTGTTACCATAATATAACTTAATGTAATACAAAACGAAATATTTTTGTTTAATGTAAGATGACAACAATGAAAAAACGGAGAGAAGTCCTTGTGAAAATATACATTGGTCATACAGCATTTATTTGTTCACTCTTGTATATTCTGGCTACGAAACTGGACAAGAACTATAAGATAAGTAATTCCACTTGAGATGAGCTGTAAATAGAAAAGAGAACTTAGTTTTTCAATTCGAAATAAATGTACTATTAAAAGGAATCATTGAAATATTTCACTCATTTTAGAATAGATGCTTTAACTTCTTTGGACCACCTCTATAACTTGAAAATTCGCCTTAGTGTGTTGAAGAATAGGATAAATCACAAGATTTCAAGAAATGAGCGATTGGTATCAAATCCTCTTTATGATTTAATGTCTTATTTTTTTCACCCTTCTGGTCTTTCTGCCATACGAGTTTTCGATGTAAAGTATAACAATCCCATTGAAGATGGAAAGAAAAGCTTTACATAACACGAAAGAACAATGAAAAAAAATCGATATTACGTTCTGTAAGAAACATTAGTAAGAAGTTTCATCAAAATCAGACACGTCGTATTAAAGTGCTGATGAGTCCACTTGCACTCTCTCAAGGAATTTTTTTTTTAACAAATTACACTCAAATTGGTTAAGTTAATTTATTCATCAATGATAATTACAGGTATATACATTAATAATTACCGATCACAATGTGTGTAAATTATACCGACAACTCTATATGGGAGAACCCGCCGATAACCTTACTTTTTGTTTTTAGCGTCAGTGTTGCCACTGTTTAACAAGGAGTTTAGCCGATTGACCATTAATAATGATTGTCAAACTGAAAACAACTTCAACAGACCTACTGAAAAACATTCAAAATAAAAAGACATTTGTTATTAAATGCATTATAATTTGCAGTTAATTATTTATTTACAGTATTAAAAACCAAAAATTATATTCTCGTACTTACGGAAACGAAATATCGGCGGTTGAGAGTGATAAAACCACAGAGCACCAAATTCGGAAACCGGAAATGTATTGTTTCGATGAATAGATTCACCTAAATACACAAATGAAAGAATATTTAATAAATACATTATTAAAACGTGTAAATAAATGGTTTTGCTAAGTCATAAAACATCTAGAAAAAAAAAACAATAATTTTCACAACATATTACTCATTCCCTCTCTCCATTTCCATCTTCATTATTTAGTCACTCCGAATGAGGATGAGATAAAAACGCCGCCGTGATTGAAATTAGTTTAAATGAGCGAAGAACATAGCTGAAAACTAACAATTGACTAGAGTAAATAATAATAATTAATAGTAAAAGAGATGAAATAATCTGGAAGCTAAACAGAATCAAAATCTTTGCCTCATTTTTTCTTTCTTAATCTGCGGAATCGTAGTCCCTATAAGTAGCGAATCCTAGATTTAATTTTGGGGTCGACTACTCCTGGAGGTCTGAGGATGAAGATACATCATAGGAACCGGGGAGTTCTCCTCCGGGAGAATTTTGTAGGTCACTGATCAAAACTGCGTTTTTTAGACCTTTTGAAGCAGTGAACTTAAATCACTTAAATTTCTTTTTTTTCAACTAGAACACTCATTTTTTCGTGGGGGAGAAGGGATTTTTTATGTTTTTCTTGACACCTGCCATTCGGATAGACGTCATTCAGATATACGTCATTCCCCAATTGTATTTGTTTATCCTTTGTAATTGACATTATTTTAGGCAAGATACTGTGAAGAACAATGTAGCTGTTATAGAACACATTTCAATCACAATAATTTAAACACATTATTACATATTATTACAATAAAGGTAACACCTTTAGCGTCCGTGGCATCGACATGTGAGAATAGCGAATTTGATGAAAAATTATCGTAAATAATTAACTTGAATGTAAGAACAAGGGAAATAAAATTTAATAGTAGTCCTACATTAAAGCTTTTTTTGTATGCGTTGTGGCTTAAAAATATAACGTATTATAGTTGTGTAATTATTTAGTTCAGATCATTCACGAGAAACAAAAATGGACTAATGTAAAAAAAAAAAAATAGTTTTTTGTTTTGGTGTTGGTTTCATCCCATAAGACACTCCCTTAAATCCGCTAGTGGTCCCTACTATGGAACATGATAAGGATAAAGAGGGAAAGGACAGAGAATTTGTGCCGCTCAGAAACATTCGTTTCTCGCCAATCCAGCATTCGCGCTAAAGCGTTGTCAGAATTGCTATGGTTAAACTGAACTCCATCTAACAAACGTTCATATTTTCTTTTCCTAAACTGCTTTTAGAGAACCATAGATCCTGGGGTGAAAAGACACGTCGGGATTGAACATCGTGACGATGCCTATGGATATCTCAACATTCACACGTGGGAATCTTGTTTGTACCAGTTCTCAAAAGAGATTTTATCACTGAGACTTACATCACATCACTCCAGTTATCGATATTAAGATTCTTTAACAACGCTCATAATAATCCATGCTTTAGCCGATGATCCTTTCTTTAATTTAATAATTCTCTTAGATTAATTTCTAAGGCAACTTTTTATCTTAGTGTAATGGAGAGGGTGTGACGAATACGACACACGATGTAAAATTTTTTGCGTGCGCGGAAATTTTCGTGAATTGGCTCGAGATTTATCTCTGCTTTATCATATTAGTATGTTTAATTCACGATGAAAATATTTGTGTCGGAGAAAATTTTTAAAGTACCTTTAATATGAAAATATCTTAAGCCGATATTTTTATATCACAATCCTATAACTCGCAAACAAGAATATGGAAGACTGAGGACGAAGTTATTTAATTTCAATTAATTTATTAATTTTGGTTTTCATACAGATTGTTTTTAACAAAAATTGTTTATAACACTTATGGAGAAATTAATCACGTTATTTAGACCTCAACTGTTCAGTCAATTGATAGTTTGGGCGAGGGAAGAGTTTCTTTCTCTCTCGTGAACTGTTCTCATTTCCCCGCTGCCATAGTCTTGTGCGCGAGTTATAATTAAGTTGTAAATAAAAGTTTATATGTTAAGACTAACCTGAAATTTACGATACAAACTTGTAACAATGCCAAAGTAGTTCTGCCGAAGCAAAAACGACAGCACAAGCTCCATTAGTCCGTATCGGTTGCCGAATGTTAAATGTTCTTAGACGTTTGGTATAAAAAAAACCCAACACTGTTCCAGTTTTTACATTTTCGGGTCTTAAATGAGAAAGTTCTATTGGCCTGACCTTGGTATCAAGAGAACTTAGGAGCAGGGTTAGGAATTGGCATGTGGAAGAATGTACGTCCAGCATGCATAGAGTGTATGAGTGTATGTGAAGCATGTATGAATAATAGACCAGGTCGTGATTGTGCATACAGGGCGAGATTGTGTTTGTAGGAAGCAGACTGGAACCTCTACAAGGATCTTCTAAAGAACAGTGAGGAAAGTTTAAAAGATTATATAATAAATGATAGAGTGAGTGCTGCAAAGTATGTGTCCTTGGCGCTACACAGACCAAGGAAGGTTACCAAGAGGGTTTAAAAGAATAAAAGCCATAAGATGGTGGGACGAATGAGTTATAACACTTGAAAAATATCTGATGTGGACAACACATGACTTCCTTGTACGCCTATTAAACTATAAATCGGTGGCTCAAAAAGTGATCCTGAATTTGGTTACTAGTTGCCGAAGATCGCAGTATCTCAAAAAACAACACTCGGCGTCGCGACATCCATCTATTGGGTACACACACACAAATAGGGAGGAAAACCACTATTTTACACTCAATTTTAACACTTAAAACATGTAATAAAAAGGATTGGAAACCAAATTGCGTTTGTAACCTTTATTACCGAAACATATGATTTATGTATTTAATTTAAATATAATTTTTGATGTAAACTTATTATGACCTTCAAGTAAAGTACCCTTTTCGGCTTACCAATTTTAACCAAAATATAGTAAATACATTCACATCGCTATAAAAGTCCTATTTACCAAATTTGAGATGTTTTACATTATATTTTAATATTATTTTTGATGAAAGTCTAATATGACCTTGAAGTAAAGTACCGCTTCCGGTTTTCCAATTTAGACCAAAATCTAGTATATTATTTAAATCAATTTATAAGTTATAAATACCAAATTTGAGAAGTTTTGCAAAGTATTTTAATATAATTTTTGATGGAAATCAATTATGACCTCAAAGTAAAGTACCACTTCCGGTGATTAAGCAGTGACCAAAAAGAGAGGTTCACAACTAGATTTTACAACAATCCTAAATACAAAATTTCAACTTTCTATGGCTAACCGTTTTTGAGTTAAGAGTTAAGTGAAATACGAACGTACGTACGTAGGTACAGACGTCACGACGAAACTAGTCAAAATGGATTCAGGGATGGTCAAAATGGATATTTCCGTTGAAATCTGAAAACCGAAAATTTTCGCGATTACAACACTTTCTTTACTTCGTACAAGGAAGTGAAAAGGTGAATTTTGTAAGAGAAGAAGGTATCAAAGAGAGCGTGAAAAAAAAGAATGAATGCAAGAAAAAAAGGGTATAAAGTCTGAGAAGAAGGTATAAAGTGCAGTGCGGAAAGGGAAGGATAATAGTTGGAATGATTTTGTGGAGAAGGAAATCGAACAGGGCCATGGAACTTCTTTTAACAAGTTGAGTACGAAAAAATGAAGTATGAATCTTCGCAACCTCGAGACAGTTACATACAGCGACGGTTCAAATCCAGCCTGAGCGGGTCAAAATTCATTACGTGGCGGCCTCACGTAATGAATCTCAACTTACCTAATGATTAGAATAGGTTGATAATCTGTAGGATAACCCGTCCTGTTCGCCTTAACAGGATAGGGAAGCACCAATTAAAAAAAAAAGAGCGAATATCCAGTGAATGTAAGGATAGAAAATACAGGGTATAAACCCGACTTTGGGGTATGATGGGTGGTAAGTGTGAAAGATGTGACAGACAGTTTATGGATATTGATGAATGGGAAATTACCATGTCGAAATGTGGAGAGTAATTGTCGAAACGCTTACCCAAAAGACGGGAGTACCCCACTGAAAAATGAAGATAAAGACCCGGAGGTCTTTATTTTAAAGAAAAAATATTATAAACTTATCTGTCTACTACCGTTTCCGATAAAATTGTTTAAAAGAGTCATAGGGAGAAATTTGGAATTGCCGAACTTGAAAAAAAAAAAAAACACAAAACTTAAATTTTCTGTTTTACTGTGTTCAATCTGACCATTGGTCCAAATAAATTTATATTTTTCTCTTGGGGTCTACAATTGCGTCTTTAAATATTTCTAGTGACTCACGGAACACGCTGTATATAGTTCAGTTGCGAAATGTGATTTTTCTGATTTTTTTACTGAAAGCAGTAATTAGTTCTAAACTATTGACTTTATCATCATGGGAGTAGTTTCATTTGACATAGAAACAAAAGAACTATAAGAAACGATACCTCATTTGCACAAACTATTTTACAAATATCGTGTCCCCCATCTCGACCTCCCTCAAGGGGGTTGGCTCTCTCGAAATTTTGGCAGACTATACAGATCTCGATTCCTAATACCAATACGATGTTATGACAAAGGTTCATGAATATACAAATTTTTTAGTTTATATTGTCTATTTTTTCTATACCATTCACAGAGGCGGCAATCTTGGACGCCATGCTGAATATCTCAAAATGTGCGCGTAATGAGGTTTCCTAATACTCGATCTACATCCTATAAACTACTATATATTTATAATTAGAAACTAATTTCGTTAGTATATAAGATATATAAATACTTTAGAAGCCATTTTGGCTTCCATCTTGATTGTGTATGTTTGACCAAAATGCCAACTGATCACCATTGATATTCTTATCATACAAGTAATAACGAGGCGATTGACACCTCTCCTATACTTCTATCATCAAGGAGCCCACACAACCGGATTTTTGGATACTAGCCTCCAGACTAATAGAAAAAAACTTAATTGAAAAAATTTTCATCTATATTAAATTAAATTAAAAGAAAAAAAATAATGAATCCATTATTTAGTCATTTAGAAATATCAGAGATATAAAAAACAATAAAATAATAAAAATAATAAATAACTTCACAATTTCGGGGATTCGATCTGCAGATCTTTAGCATTCTAATCAGACGCGTTACCGCGAGGCCACAGTCACTGTTGAACTATCGCAACGTCTACTCGAATAATCCCAAGAACTTCAAATCGATATTTCTCCAGAATGAAAGCGAATTGCGTCTTACCACTTTACATAAGCATTCAGGGGATCCTACCTTATAATATAAATAGAAGTGATATAAATCTGTGATTTCCATGTTTGGTACATGCTCGCCTTGGAGAATTTACAATAATGATTTCTTTTAAACGCAATGTACGATATTCGTTCTGTAAATTTCAACATACTCCTTTTTTAACATAGAACTGCCAATAACTATATTTGAAAGTTGTAGTATGTCAAATAAGAGTGTTTACAATATTTAAATAGAAAAAATGGGCTTTAGAATTTGAATTAAAAAATAATCTTGCTATACAGCTTTATGGATAAATGTGTAATTATTTTGGTAAAAAGAATTAAAGAAAAAACATAGTGAAAGCCAACTAATTAGTAAAATTAAATTTTCGCACCCAAGGGGACGAACGGGCGGGGACTGCTTCGCTAACAGTATAAGAGCTGGCAGCATTGCAAAAACAAAAATTTTAGGTGGGCTGGTCTTTTGATATTTTTTCTTAACAGAGGTTGGTGGGGATGTGCACATATATGTTTAGATTGCCAGTCATGTCGTTGCTCAATTCGTGCCAGACACTATTTTAGTTATTAAAAAATTTATTTTCAAACCATTTTAGTATAACTGAAATTTTTATATGATATATATATATTTTATATATATATATATATATATATATATATATATATATATATATATATAGCTAGGGATGTGCTGAAATTTTAATATGATATATATATATATATATATATATATATATATATATATATAAATTCTTCAAAGTTCTTTTAAGATATATCACGTATTAATTGTGAATGACACAGCAGAAGGGCCGTTTTTAAAGGTATTATACAATAAAGAAAAGGGCCCTATTTTAGGATGCTACAATATATATATATATATATATATATATATATATATATATATATATATATATATATATATATATATATATATATATATATATATAAATTCTTCAAAGTTCTTTTAAGATATATCACGTATTAATTGTGAATGACACAGCAGAAGGGCCGTTTTTAAAGGTATTATACAATAAAGAAAAGGGCCCTATTTTAGGATGCTACAATATATATATATATATATATATTGTAGCATCCTAAAATAGGGCCCTTTTCTTTATTGTATAATACCTTTAAAAACGGCCCTTCTGCTGTGTCATTCACAATTAATACGTGATATATCTTAAAAGAAAACGTTAATTTAATTAAATACTAAAGATAATGTAATTCAAATATTTATTGTAACACGCGGAACAGCTGTTAGTCAAGCCGGCAGAACCTTCTCGATCAAAGGCTGTGGACTACGGGAGATGGTTAGCAGCGCGATCTACCGGCCGCCGGTTGAACTAAAGCCGCACCGTCAGCAGCTGAACGACCTTCTCGGTCAAGAGCTGGCATAGAAATGACAGGAGCCGTGGGCTGCAAGAGTGGGTTGAGGGCGCCATCTGCCCACCACCAAGTGAACTAACTCACTATACTTTTAGTAGACTTTGTTTTTATCGACAATTAAATTATATGTAATATGGTTATTAACTTTAAATGTGTTTTAAAATGTACTGTAATGAATATTGTACTTATAAAAATAAAAATAAGACCAAAAGGTGTACTGATATGGCCAAGACAAATATATATATGTTAGACTTCTCGAAATAGAGATTACCCAGCAGTCATTGCATACTGGTATAAATAGAGCTCCGATTCAAAGGCCAGAGCAGACCGGACTTTTTCTGTCCGTGTCAAAACTGAGATCTCCACCCTGCGCCCAGTTACCTGTGGTGTTCCCCAGGGCTCGGTCCTTGCGCCAGTCCTTTTCAACATATACACAGCCCATATAGTAGGGCAAAAGATTGAAGATGTACAAATCGCTGCATATGCGGATGACATTGCTATATATACAGCAAGCATGAATGCAGATCACGCCATGCGCAAGGCCGAAACAGTAGCCCAAAAAATCACAGACCAACTTAAAAACATTAATATCCACATAAACACACAAAAAACTGATGCAATCACATTTTAATACAAGAAAACACTCAAAAAACAGCCAAAACTGAATGGGCAAACCATACAGAATAAAAGACAGCTAACATACCTCGGTATGAAATTGGAATCACACCTATCATTTACAGCTCACACAAAACACAGGATACAGATAGCCAAAGCCACTACACACCAACTAAATCACTTACTCTATTCACCAGGGCTGTCACTCAGACTCAAGATCCTGATCTACAAAGCCATCCTTAGGCCTACACTGCTTCACGGTGCCCCCATCCTGCACTACCTATACCCCTCAGCCCTGAAGTCTCTCCAAACATACCAAAACAGCGTCCTACAAAAAATCACAAAACGAACACCTCTCGAAAGACGGAACATGGCACACATTCACAATGAATTACAACTCGACACTGTTCAACAGCACATCACAAGGAGACACATAAAGTTCTTTGACAACATCCCTGCCTCATTTAACCCACACTTCCGGGCCATCACCCCATCCTCCCTTCCTGCCAGATGGCAGGGCCGAAAGGGACCACTCAACCCGGTCAACACCATACTTTAAGCCGCTTCAAAAGCACCCCCACTCCCAATATCCTATCCCATCGCCCCGTCCTGCCTATTTCCTAGTCCCACCCCAGCACCACTCTCTTATATCCATCCTTTGTAAATATAACCATGTAAATATTGTAAATATTATCATTATTAATCTTGTATGTAGTTTTTAGTAGTAGGTATTTTTATTTAACAAACAACTAGAAGAGGACCCTCACCTCTAAATAATGAGAAAATTCCCTGACTGGAAAATATCATTCCAATTGTAAATA